>LPNX010939694.1:151571-259743 GCA_001517045.1 Pseudotsuga menziesii
GTCCCGACAACGGAACCATTTGTTGGCCTAGATTTTGGTCAAACAACGTTGATACCCTTTGTTCGTTAATGAGACCCATGGTATCAGCCTGCCAGAGGAGAAATATGTTGGAAACACCTGCGATGCAGATGAAGCCTCACCTGAAATATCTTATGGGGATTTCCAGAACCATTTTTCTGCAGTTATGTTAGGGATTTCACTCTATAAGTCTTATCAGGTCACTCGACCAAAACTGGGAATTCTACTTATGTTCCCACACATTCATTTAAGATAAATATCTACCATTCCATCAACATATACGACAACATAATCATAAATAATTTAACATATGTTAACTCAGTATAGGTATGACACATATATAAGTTCATTCACCATCAAATATGTGCGACACATTTACATAGGCTTTTTTTTATTTTTAAACATGCATTCAAAACAACATAAACATTAAAACACACAGAGACAAGATATAACATGGAAACCCAATCGAGAAAAACCACAAAGGTTCTTTTCATCTGGCATGAGAATTAGTTTGGCACCTTTGGTCTGCGCACTTAGGTTGCAGACTCTTCTTTTGATCTTCTTTACAATGCGTACATCCATATCTTGTCTCATGCTCTCTGATTTTGTTCTCTTTCTTTCTGAATGGTCGATACGCACACATCCTGGATCGATGCTCTAACTAATCAAATATCTCTACGATTGAACTTCAACCCACTCTCTCGACCTTCCCTACCGACCAACTCACACATAGCTTGGGTTAGCGATTTTATAATCTTTTACGCTTTTACAATTCTTGATTCAATCGTCAACTGACTCTCAACTATCGGTCGACAAGTTGTCTTTCTATTTTAATACGTGTAGTTATTTCTAAAAATGGGCACTATCAGCCCAAAATAAAATCATGCTTTATTAATAAAAGTAAGCTTTTCGGATAACTAACCTTTCCCGCAAAATTAGTCAAACTCTCTTTTTTTACTTGCTTCATTCCTCTTCTGTCATGGTTGCTTCCATCACAACTTCTTTCATTACATGACCATAATCTTCATCTTTCTGAGTAGAATTATGTCTGATTGTTCCTAGGGACAACAAGTTCACATTGCATGGAAAATATCCTTAAGAATAATTCACATGGTATCATCGCTAAGGTCCATTCCATTCAGATGCAACCATCAGCGGTCTCCACTACTCCCTCAAATCTACAACAAATTTTGGATTGATATGCATGTGTCTTTACTGAATGAATGGGGTTTTCACCTTCAATACTAGCGAAACATTGTATTCCACTCCTTCCTGGAATTGTCCCTCCCAACATCATGCCCTATCACTACCCATTTCACCAAAATATAGATATTGAGATTCTCATTCAAGACTTACTAAAGAAAGGTATTATTCACCCTAGTATTGGTTCCTTTTCTTCACTATTTCTTCTTGTAAGAAAAAAGGATGGGTCATGGCATAGCTACATTGACTTTCAAGCACTTAATCACATTGATCCACCCAGCAGTTGACACGATCTCAACTTCGACGGGTTCAACATCGACTTCGACAAGTACGAACCTCGACATGCATCGTGGACTCCATCATCTTGACACAACTACGATATATTATCTCTCTGTCTTCTAGTCATCTATAATGGTTGAAATTTTGAACCATTCTAACATTTTGTAACTAAAGGTAACAGGTATTCATCCAAGCATCTCAACATTCTATATGAGCATGTACACTATTGTGAAATACAAGAAAGGAATAGAGCAGTAATCGAATAAAAGAGATTGGTTCGAATTATTTCATTTTGTATGTATGTTTACTTTATGTATGTGTAGTGTATTTTTTTATGCTTCCTCCATAACTATGCTCGATTCTTCCAGTCGAACTGTTGTCCTCTGACATGAGTCTGGGCACCCTGATCATTGGTATTAGATCTATATTCATATCTCAAGTTGTGTAGACACTTCTATCGAAGGTACCTAACGTATGAAATTTCAAACATGATCGCAATACAAGAAGACACTAACTTTGGATTCAAAGAAGATGGTTGAAGAAATAGACAATAGACATGAAACTGAAGAGACAAAGCAACTCATAGAAAAAAAATTAGCTCACTAGAGAACTGAAATGCTTTCCCAATTCAACGATATTCTCATGCGATTTGCTTTAACATCCAGAGAATCCTCGATGAGATATCACTCCGATAAAACCAACCCCTTCAATGTGCAAATGAATCTAGATATACTGAATATTGAAGGAAATATTGACGCAAAATCCATCGATAATTGGGTGGAACAAATTGAATCCTGCTCCTCTATGAATCAACTCTCTGAAGAGGAAAATATCACCATTGCATCCTTAAAGATGTCAACCTCTGTGCACTACTGGTGGGAGAATCTATCGACAAATATGGAATGAGAAGGAGACCCCATAGACACGTGGCATAAATTTGTCGAATATGTTTGAAAGGATTTCTACCCACCCAATTACATTGAATAACAGTATAAGAAGTGGAAGAAACTAAGGCAATGAAAAGACTAGTCTGTGCAGAGTTACACTAACGAGTTCTATCAACTCATGGCTATACTTGGCGTACAAGAAGAAGAGAAATTGCTTGTCCTGAAGTACGTCAGTAGACTACCCCCCTACATTTAGCAAGAGATGGAGTTTCTGACTGTCAATACACTTGTGGTTACATTCCACTATGCCAAAAATATTGAAGCTAAACAAAAAGGAGAAGCACATTTCACGACCAAGCTGATAGGTCGAACATCCGACAAGAAGTCACTAGCTGACTCCGACAAGTCAAGAAAACCTTCTCAACCAATTTCGCCAAAGCTAGAATATCACAAGAAGAACTCTCAAAAATACAAAAGGGGACATAGAAAGCATACCCTTGCCACAAAATGGTGTGATTATAACAATTCATCATGGCATGATACGTTAGAATGCAAAGCTCAGAATACATTTTTGGAAAAAAAAATCGACATCCGACTTGTCTGATAAAATCTTGGTAGAACCTAAATCAGAAGCATAAACCCTTTTGACATCAACATCGACCACTCTGACAGCCTCGACCATCATCAACGAGGAGGAATGAGAACGCCTGTTCCATACACAGATATGGGTTCAAAACAATCCATTGCATCTGATTATGGATAATGGTAGCCAGGAGAACTTCATTTATGAAGATCTCGTGGAGAAACTTGGTATTGTCACCACTCCACATCCTTAGCCTTACAATATCGGTAGGATGAAGGATGGACAGGAACTAAGGATCGCCCAACAATGGAGACTCACCTACTTCATTAAGCCCTTTGAAGATGAAGTACTCTGTGTTGTGGCACCATTTTTCATAGCCAACGCCCTGTTTGGGAAATATTACATATGGGATCGACATGGAAGTTATCATTCACGGTCTCAGAAGGTGATTGTAAAAATTTAGAACCAGTAGTATGGCATATCAAAGCGACAACCTACATCAACAGTTGCAATGATCCCTGCCAAACAAATGAAGAAGCTTATCAACCATTCTCATAAATTCACAATGATTATGATAAAGACTCAGCATTCTAGGAAGACTGCAACAACGAGTCGACTCACTGACCAGTGCAGCTCTCGATAACAAAAATAGATAGACCACATTCTTGAGAAATACTAGAACGTATTTCATGATCCAAACGAAGTACCTCTACATTGCCAGGTAAAACAATCCATTGAACTTATTCCTGGTTCTTCATTACCTAACGCATCTATTTACAGAAGATCCATTCTCGAAAATGAAGATATTCATAGACAAATCCAAGATTTGACTAACAAAGGTCACATCTGACCCATCTCCTCTCCTTGTGGAATTCTAGTCGTCCTCGTTCCAAATAAATATGGGACTTGGCGCATGTGCATTGACTATGATGCTCTCAACAAAATTTCGATAAAGAATAGATACCCTCTTCCAAGGATAGAAGAACTCATCGACTGTATGAAAGGTGCTACATTCTTTATGAGTCTCGAACTCAAGTCGGGATATCGTCAAGTTCCAATCGAGTCCACCGATGTATGGAAGACTACTTTCAAAACTAAGGAAGGATTGTTTAAATGGTTAGTCATGCATTTTAGTTTAACCAATGCACCTACGACCTTCATGAGATATATGGATGACCTTCTACTACCTTTCATCGACAAGAGTGTCATTTTATATCTCGACAATATCTTGATTTTCAATCGAACATGGGAAGAACATGTAGGAAAGATTCGACAAGTCTTTTACATTCTTCAGCAAAATCAACTATATTTGAACATGCACAAATGCTCATTTGCGATGAACAATATCAAATATTTGGGGTTTGTAATTAACTCTATACGTATTCATGTCGATCCAGGAAAAGTACAGATCCTCAAAGATTGGTCCATTACTCAAAACATTCATGAAATAAGAAGTTTTCTTGGTTTGGTGAATTTTTATCGACGATTCATACTCGGCTTTAGTCACATAGCCTGGTCCTTGAATCAGTTGACTAAGGGAAATGAGAAAACTGTATTCAAATGGACACTGACACAACATCAAGCTTTGTGCTACACCGGTACTTGTGTTACCTTATTTGCATCAACCTTTTGAGGTTGAGACGGATGCATCGGACTATGCTTTAGGAGAAGTGATCACTCAGTCTGGTCACCCAGTTGCTTTTCATTTCAGAAATTTCAACAACATTATTGGAAGGTATTCGACATATGAGAAGTAATTGTATGCCATTGTGCAATCCCTTAAAAATGGAGACATTACATCATTGGGAAGGAAACAGTCATCCTTACTGACCACAATCCCTTACAGTTCGCCCCATCCCAATTGAAACTAAAAAAAACTCAACAACTCAAGTGGATTAATTACCTACAACAATTTCAGTTGGTAATTAAGTATCAGAATGGTAAATCCAATGACATTACCGATTTTCTTAGCCATCCACCCATTACTCTACTTTTCACACTGATGAGTATGCAGGGTTACGACACCACCCCTTGGCATCAATTGTATATGGTAGACTGAAATTTCTCTGCAATTTATCGACAACTTCAAACTGACACACTGCCTACTACTGATTACTTCCTGAAACATGTTATACAAGCTTGGAAAGCTTTACATACCGACTGGTGAGCACTGACATCAGCTCATTTAGGACGTGCAGTACTGCAAGACTGCAGTATATTTTGGAATAGTGAAGACTCTTGTTATCTTACAAAAGTAATTTTACTAGCCTTCACTTAAATCTGACATTAGCAGGTACATTCGATTATGTGTGGTTTGTGCCATTCCTATATCATTGAATTGACGATAAGGACTTTATACACCTTTTCCATTTCCTAGTCAACCATGGGAATCTATTTCTATGGACTACCTGACGAGATATACTACTACCAAACATCAACATGTTGTGATCTTAGTAGTAGTCGATGAATTTTCCAAGATGGATATTCTCATAACATGCAAGAAGACTATGATAGCACAACATACTACTCATCTCTTCTTTGAACATGTTTAGAAACACTATGGCCTTTCGACGACCAGATTTGTCAGCATATTTTGGAAGAATCTTTGTCAACAACTTGACACGAGACTTTCTTTGTAGACAACTTTCCATCCTCATACAAACAGAGAGAAACAAATTGTGAATCGCATGGTAGTACAACTACTTTGCATGTACAACCACAAGCATCGTCAGACATGGGATGAAAGTCTCCCATACATACACCATAGCTACAATCGTGCTAAAAAACACTCTATGGGAAAGATTCCATTCAATATTTTTTATGTATTCCAATCCTCAGTTCCCATAGACTTGATCAGACCATTGACATAGTTGAATGACACCGACTTCGAAGGACGAGAAGTTGAAAAAGAATTGAAGTTTTGAGACCAAATCTAAAACATTTAGAAGCAAGTAAAGGAAATGTTGCAGCAAGCTAATGTGAAATCTAAGGCCAGGCACAATCATCATCGTGCTCCTCATTCATTCCAAATTGGGGATTAGGTCTAGTTACATCTAAAGAAGGAGCACTTCACTAGCCATACAAAAATTTGAAACCTTTGCAATATGGTCCATACAATATCCTTAAGCATATTGGAGAAAACGCTTTTCAGCTCAACATTCCTTCATGCTTGGATCTGCGTCTAGTGTTCAATGTGGATATACTTCAACCATACCATGAACCCTTGTTGGAATAAAACAACTTGCAAATAGCAGAACTCGAAGACATCCATCCATATGTTCAAGAGCCTCTTCCTTGTGACACTATCATGGGATGATGCATATGCCATACAAGGATGAACCCCATTCCCTTGTTTCAAGTGGATAAATCCAAACAACTCCCAACCTAAGGAAAGTGGTACTCTGCTACTAAACTCATTAACAATTTTCCTCACTTGAACGAGCAAACAATGGGGAACATTGTTTCTTAAGGAAGGAGGAATGATCCACCCAATAGTTGGCATGATGTCAACCTCGATAGGTTCAACATCAACTTTGACAGTCCAAATCTTGACACAACCTCAACAGGTTTCGCATCTTGACATGCATCGTCGACTCCAGTATCTCGACACGACTACGATAGATTGTATCTTTGTCTTCCATCTGTCTATAACGGTTGAAATTCAAAACCATTCTAAATTCTGTGTAATTGAACGTAACAGGTAGTAACCCAAGTGTCTCAGCATCCTATATAAGCATGTACACTATTGTAAAATACAAGCAAGTAATAGAGCAGTAATCGAATAACATAGATTGGTTCGAATTCTTGCATTTTGTCAGTGTGTTTACTTTCTATATGTGTAGTGTATTTCTTGCTTTGCTTGTTTTGTTATGATTTTGCCATAACAGTTTTGGATTCATTCAGTTGAATTGTTGTCCTCTGACGTGCACCCGGGATCCCAGATCACACATCAAAATCAAGGATAAGTTTCCAATTCTTGTTGTTGATGAGCTTCTTGGTGAGCTTCAGGGTGCTCATTTTTTCTCCAAGTTGGATATTCGTTTCGGGTATCACCAAATTCAGGTTCATGAGGATGATATCACTAAAACAGATTTTCACACCCATTATAGAAATTGTGCGTTCGTGGTCATGCCCTTTGGCCTCACTAATGCTCCTTCCACATTTTAGGCATTGATGAATAAAACATTTTGGCCCTACTTGCAGAACTTAATTCTAGTCTTCTTTGATGATATCCTCATCTATAGTAAAGCATGGGTTGACCATCTACAACATATGGATCTTGTACTGCAACTTTTTTATGATCATCATCTCCATGCCAAACAGTTTAAATGTGTTTTTTGGCAAGAGGAAGTAGAGTATCTTGGCCATATTGTTTCATCATAAGGGGTTTGCGTGGATCCTACCAAAATAGATGCCTTGAAAAATTGGTTGCATCCTCAGACACTCAAGAGCCTTCATGGTTTTTTGGAATTGGCAGGCTACTAGTACTGCAAGTTTGTCAAGGATTATAAGAATATTGCATCTCTATTAACAACTCTATTGAAAAAGGATTCTTTTACATGAATACATGTTGTTGAGTGTGCATTTGATAAACTAAAACAAGTTATGTGTACCACATATGTTCTAGCTATGCCCAATTTTTCCAATTCCTTCACTATTGAGAATGATGCTTGTGACAATGGACATGGTGTTGTTATCCTTCAAGATGAACATCCCATTGCATTCACCGGCAAATCCATATTCAGTAATAATTTAGTCACCTCTACATATGATAAGGAAATGATGGCTATTTTGCATGCAGTACAGAAGTGGTGGCCATACCTAGTAGGGAATCATTTTTCAATTAAGACTGATCACCAGAGTCTGAAATATTTCCTGGAACAATGAGTCTCATCCCCAACACAATATAAATGGGTTGTCAAACTCATGGGTTATGACTATGAGATCACTTACAATAAGGGTAAGGAAAATCTTGTGGTGGATGCTCTTTCTTGCACATTTGATGACCATGTTTCTCTCTCAGCTATTTCTATGCCTATTCTAAATTGGTTACAATCTGTTAAACAAGGCTATGTCAACGACTCTTCATTATCTAAAATCATCCAACATTTGGCCAATAACCCTTCTGTTGTACCACATTACTCTTGGGATGGTGCTTCTCTGAGAAACAAGGGTCGTCTAGTGCTTCCCTAGAGCACATATCTTCAACATACTATCTTCTATGAACTCCATGCTTCTCCATCGGCGGGGCACTCTAGGTTCCTCAAAATGTATGAGCAGGCATGATGTAACTTTTTTTGGAAGGGAATGAAAAGGGAAATTAAATTAATGGTGGTTGAAAGTGATACCTGCCAGTGCCACAAAGGTGAAACGACACTCCTTTGGGGATTCCTCGATCCCTTTCCCACCCCTACACATATTTGGCTAGATATTTCGATGGATTTCATTGAAGGGATCCCTAAATACGGAGGGAATACATTGATCTTGGATTTGGTTGATTTCCTCTCCAAATATAGTCATTTTTGTGCCCTTATCCATCCATATACCTCCTCCTCAATCCCACAAATTTTCATGGACCATATATTTTGTCTTCATGGAATCTCTTCTTCCATTGTCTCAGATCGCGATGCAACTTTCACAAGTCATTTTTTTACAGAACTATTTCTCCGCACTGGCACCAAACTGAAGATGAGTTTAGGGTATCACCCACAAAAATATGGTCAGAATGCAGTTATCAATAAATTTTTGGAAACTTATATTCGTTTCTTCACCTATGAACAACAACATCAATGGGAAAATTAGCTCCCTCTCAGTGAATGGTGGTACAATACCTCCTACCACACTACATTTAAAATGACTCCATATGAATCCATCTATGGTTAGGAACTACCATTTCTCATTCCATACATCCCCAACAGTTCACCAGTTCAGGAAGTTGACATGGTTCTCCAAAACCAAGATCATATTCTTCACATTTTGCAGGACAATCTTCATATGACAAGAAACAAAATGAAACAACAAGTCGATCAACACCATTCTGGAGCACACTTTTCAAGTTGGTGATATGGTTTTTATTCATCTACAACCTTACAAGCAATCCTCCCTGAAAATCAAAGGGCATAATAAGATACATACAAATTTCTATGGGCCATATAAGGTTCTCCAGAATATTGGGTCTGTTGCTTATAATTTGGAACTTTCTCCTTCTTCTCGCGTTCACCCACTATTTCATGTCTCTTGTCTTAAGAAATTTATTGGCACCAACATCAGAGCTCAAACTGTTTTACCAGAACTCAATAATGAAGGATCCATAATTTTGGAGCTGAAGCCCATCCTCAATAGGCACACTTGTCATCTTTTCTCTTGATCCATCACAAAGGTATTAATTTAGTGGCACGCCATGCAACCAAATGATGCTACATGGGAACCACTCCTTCAGATTCAACAACAATTTCCACATCTAAAGCTTTGAGGACAAAGCTTTTCTAAGAATGAGGGGATGTGAGGAACCTATGTCAACCCTTCTCTTTACTTTGTTAGTATATTTTTGTTGGACTCATATGCTTTGTAAGTCATCCTGTGAGTATATTGTAATATCCCACATTCATGGGGGAGTAATAGTTGTTTATATTAAACTTAGTATATAAGTACGCGTTGAGGCCAATGAAGTCATCCACGAGTTATTTGTATTGAGATTTCTCAAAGGATGTTTACCCCTCAAAGTGGTCTGTGATCAATAAACTCCCTCTGTGTTATGCTATTTTTGTTATATCATGCATTTTCATTATTTATTGCAGAGGTTTCTCCTAGACTGCATGACATATATATTTATGCATTAGAATTTATTGTTATTAAAATATGAAATTTTTCTAACCTTGTAACTGAATTTGATTTATAGGAAGGATCATATACAATCACCTACAAGAGAAGAAGGATGCGACTTGTTCTAGATAGAAGATTCAATCCAACAATGTACATGAAGATAAACCTGAATCTCCCAGGGTCAAAGACACCATGACGAAAGAAAGAGATTTAGAATAATATAAGAATCATGATATGACCAAGTCACAGAGAACAATAGTCCACCTCGAGAGATGAAGACCATCTTAGGAACAAAATATCATCCAAGATGAAGAAAAGTATGAAGGGGATTCTAAAGAAAATAATATGCCTTGGAAACACTCCAGTTATGTAACACCATTGTGTGACATCATTGATGCATATCCTTCCATCTATGAAGAAGAAGCTGAGAAGAAAGAATGAAATGAGGCTATGATCAAAGAGTACCAGTTGATCATGGAGAATGATGTCCAGGATGTGGTTTTCAGACATGAAGGGAAGTCTGTAGTGTCTTTCGTGTGGATCTACAAGGTAAAGCATGCAGTAGCTAACAGCATTAAGAAATACAAATCAAGGTTCATGGTTTCTACCAGAAAGAGGGAGTAGATTATGGAGAGACGTGCTCCACTTCCCAAACACAATTCTCTAGTAAACTAGCCAAAGCAGAGTATGGTGTAGCATATTTGGCCAGTTGTGAGGCAGTATGGCCTCAGAAGCTATTTTCATATTTTTTTGATCTTGGGTTAGAGGCGACTTATATCTTTTTTGAAAACCAGAGTTGCATGAAGTTGTTAGATAACTCAGTGTTCCATGACAGGTCGAGGCATATTGAGATCAAATATCACTATACCCAAGATATGGTGCAGAGAGAAGCAATGAAGCTCTAGTACATGTCGATGGATGATCATATAGCCGATGTATTGACCAAGTCATTAGCCAGAGTGAAGATCAATTACTTCAGGGAGAGACTTGGTGTCATCTAGATCGAGGTCCCTAGAAAAAAAGAGTGACAAGTTCTTGCATGATGGTAGATGCAGGTGGTCCTTTATACGTAATGCACTTGGTGTGCTTCTGGCATGCTCCCATGTTGGAGATGATGAGAGAACGAGAGATGTTGATGCACTAGAGAGAGATCTCCCATGGTGCTAGATGCAGGTGGTACTCGGGACGTAATGCACTTGGTGTGCCCCTGGAATGCTCCCATGTTGGATATGGTTCTCGCATGGTGGTAGTCATAGGTGGACCTTGGGACGTAATGCACTTGTTGTGCTCCTGGAATGCTCCCATCCTAGAGACTATGAGAATTACACAGGCCACAAAGACACTTAGTGTTCTCCTAGGGTGTTATCACATGGTGGAAGACACAGGTGGTCCTTAGGACGTAACACTCCCATGATATTAGAAATCAGGTTGATCATGGAGAGGAGTAATGCACTTGGTGTGCTCCTAAGTGATTCTCATATGGTGGAAGACGTAGATGGTTCTTGGGACCAGGAGCACCTGGGGTGCTGCTGGTGATGCTCCCATACTGGTAGAATGTAGGTGGTCTGTTGGACATGAGGTGTGCATCTAGGATGCTCTCTTTGTGCGATGATGAGATGATCTAGATGCAATGATATGATGGTAGGAGACATGGGTAATTGCAATGGAAATGTAATGTATGGTCCTAGGATGTACCTACATTATAGCTTGCTCATAAATATGATGAATACCTAGACGAGGAATAGGTATACATCTAGTATGAAACACGTCTAGATCTGTAGAAACTTCCTATGATGAATATATTTGACATATGTCACTAATCAATGAGCGACAAGATGAGGACTATAGTATCAGATATGATGACTTGAATAGAAGTTTCGATGATTGTTGCAAGAGAATACCTTCTTGGTTAAGAGGGAGTGTTGTTGAAAATGTAACTTTGGAAGATATTTTGTTTATATTATTATAGTATTTTTTCTTACCCCCACTACAGATGTTTTTCCTCCATTTGTTATGTCATTTTTATGTTTGGTCAATAAGTAAAAACCTTCTTTGTAATCTGGGGCAATAGTCCCAAAGATAAATAAATAAAATGTATTTTTGAATCTCCCTAGGAGAAGTTGGCCTTGCTAGGTCAAAAGGTCAACCCACTAGGTTTGTTGTTTTTTCTTTAGATCTGATTAGTTTATCTAGGATATTTATCTGAAAGAATAACAAGTACAACAAGATGCATAAGATATAAAAGATACACAAGACATAAATATTTTCACCGAGGAAACCATAAAGGAGAAAACCCTGATGATCAAACCTAGTAATAAGAAGAATTCAACAGCTATATATCTCTCCTCCTTTCTCTCTCTCTCTCTCTCATGCGAACTTGAGAGTGTGAGGTGTGTATAAATGAGGGATAGTGCCTCCCTATTTATACATTTAAAGTGAATAACCAAACAAAATATTGGGGCCCACTTGTCTTCCCTAACAGGGTTGACTTCTCCCATAGAGACTCCAAATACACATTACATGATGTTACACTAAGGACTATTTCCCCAACTTACAACGAAGGCTGTACCTCAAGGTCATGGGGGATTCACTTGTTGACCAATATCCTATCACGTTAGTTCATATTATGGGTTTTAAAATTATCAAAAATTGAACCAATATATTGTAGGTATTGGGGGATGAGGGGTTTAAGGTGGGGATGGGTAGGGTGGTTTATAAGGATTGAGGTATAAAAAGGGATGGGGAGGAGGTTTTAAGTATTGGGAGGGGGTTTCATCAAAAAGAGTTTGGTTCAATATCTCTCAAAATTAAGGGTATTCTTTAATATCCCACGATCGCACGTGCTATGTGAGAGGTTCACTAAGTGAAATCCCCGTGCTCAAGGTCTAGACATAATTAAGACATCTTGCAAGGAGGTAAACACATATCCAATGGGGGTACAACAACATATAATGATAATATACATCACAATATCTTTTGAAGTTACAAATACATCAACACTCCCTCTTAACTAGGAAGGTATTCTCTCTCTTCTATAGTCATCAACACATCTAGTCAAGTCTTCATCACAGAGTCATCATCATGGAGTCATAGAGTCATCATCATAGTTGTTTCCATCATCATATTCTTATTGATTATCAAATGGTACTATCTGTCATCAAAATATTATATAGAGCCAACCCTCTCTCAGCTGGGCATAGGCCTAGTCCTCATCGAGGTCTTCATCACATCTCGAGCAAGCCATCTCGAAGGAACGGTTTAGGACTTTCTTTACATTTCCACGGAAATAACCTATGTCTCCTACCTTTATCTCATCGTATGCAAATCATCTCTTTTGTCCTGCACAAAACAAAACAAAGCACACAGAGCATCCACAATCAACATGCATTCTACCCGTAAAGGAGAACCACCTAGGTGCACCTCAAGTGCTTCATGACCTCATTATCTCAACATGGGAACACACACACACACACACATATAAGGACTTATTATGGCTAAAGAACCTGTTACATCAGGACTTTTATGTTCTAGGTCAACCTCAAGGACTTATTACTTCTGACCAAACTGCGTCCAAGATATTTTCCATTCAGACAACCTTCGGGGCATATTACATCTGAGTAACCTGCGTACCATGGAAGGGCTTGTATTTACACTTAAATAACCTATCACAATACTGATTACATCCAAGGATAACCTATGATCTTCACCAAGACTGTTTACATATGAGGATAACCTACATGACTAATTACGTCCAAGCATCTTGCTTCATCGATATTTTTCTCGCTTGGAAAACCTGTCTCATTTCCCATGTGATATATTATGTACCTATTATTTCTATGATAGAAATGATATCAGGATTTATTACATGCAAGGATAACTTGCGAGATTCACCAGGACTTATTACATCCAAGGATAACCTGCGAGCTTTGCCAAGACTTATTACATCCAAGGATAACCTACAGGATTTATTACGTCTGAGCAACCTACGATCTTCGCTAATATGTTACACTCAGAAAACCTGTCTCTCTATCTATGCTATAACACATCACTCCCTTGTTGCCACGTACTGCAGCTTCACTGCTCCTTTATGCACCATATCCTTGATATAGTGGAACTTGATCTCGATGTTCTTAAACTTGTAATGGAACATAGGGTTATTTGACAACTTCACACAACTCTGATTGTCGCAGAATATACAAGTCACATCCAACCGGAGATCAAATAAATCAAATAGAAGCTTTCACATCCACACTTCCTCCCAACTAGTCAAGCAAGCGACAACATATTTTTCCTCGGTTGTACTCAACGCCACACATGATTGCTTCTTGTTGAACTAGGAGATCATGCTAGATCCCAAACTGAAGCAGCAAACTAAGGTGCTCTTCCTGTCAGTGGCGCTACCTACCCAATCTGAATGAACATAACCATGTAGGTTAATCTTTTGATTCAGATCATATTTGAGCCCATAATCCATTGTACCTTTTAGGTACCTCAGAACATGCTTTAAAGCTATCAGGTGAACATGTCTCAAATTTGTCGGGAACAAGATCAGGGTGTTCACTGCAAAGAATATATCATGTCTCATTTTCTTCAGATACATCAATGATCCAAGCATCTAACGATACATCGTGGCATCAACCGAATGAAATGAAGCATCACTCAGAAGCTTCAAGTTAGATTCCATAGGTGTGGATATTGCATTGCAATCCAATATTTTGAATCTCTTTAGAATCTCCATTGCATACTTTCCTTGACCAAGGAAAATCTCATATGTACTCTGCCACACCTCCATTCCTAAGAAGTAGTGCATCATACCTAGGTCTTTCATCTCGAACTCTGTAGCAAGTCTCCTCCTTGCATCTTTAATGAGTTCCTCATCACCTGTCAGAAACAAGTAATCAACATATAGTAGGAGGATCACTGGTCTTCTGTATTCCACCTTGAAGTAGAGGTTGGAATCCGCTTTACTCTTGGTAAATCCCAAGATCATCAGGAATTTATCCATCATGTTGTAGCATGTCCTTGGTGATTGTTTCAATCCATACAATGCCTTCTTCAATTTCCACACATGGGTCTTATTTTCATGTGCCTTGAATCCCAGTGGTTGTTCCACGTACACTTCCTCCTCGACTGCACCATTCAAGAAAGTTGTCTTATCATCTATCCGTTGTATTTTCCATTTCATAATTTCTGCCAATGCAAGTATGGTCCTAATGGAAGTGTACCTTGCCACAGGTGCAAATGTCTCTTCGTAGTATATGCCTTCTTTCTGTGAGAAGCCTTGTGCTATGAACCTTGTGTTGTATTTCTCAATGTTGTCATGTGCAGCATGATTGATCTTGTAGATACACTTTGAAGTTATGACATACTTATTTTATGGTCTCAAAACTATCTCCAAGACATCATTCTTTATGATTGACTCATGTTCCTCGATCATAGCATCCTTCCATTCTTTATTTTGTGTATCCTCTTCATAGGTGGAAGGTTCGTTGTCAATGATGTCACAAATTAGGACCACATTGCTATTGTAGGTATTTTCCCTCTTTCTCTCTCTATGTATTCCTTTTGGAGCACCATACCTTTCAGCTTCTTGTATGAACTCCCATGCCCATACTAGTTTCCTCTTATGGGAGTCCTTCTTGAGGATTGTCTCTACCGGTTCTTGTGGTTCTGTCATGTCATGGTATTTTGAAATTTATACTCCAATTTCCATATCTCGGACTCTTGTCTCTTTAGGTTCCTCGACCTCTTGAATAGATGTCCTCCTGGATCTGAATTATGCCGAGTCTTCATCAAATTTTACATCTCTACTGATGTCGATCTTCTTGAATCCTAGGAAGTATATTCAGTAGGCCTTTGATGTATCATTGTATCCTACGAATATACCCTTCCTCCCATAAGGATCGATCTTGGCACTTTTCTCCTTTGGGACATGTATGTACACCGAGAAACCAAATATTCTCAGATGGCTGACTTTTGGTTTCTCTCCTGAAAAATCCTCTTCAGGAGTCTTGTTTTTAAGTACTCGATGAGGATTATAGTTTTGTACATACATAGATGTTCTTGATACCTCCACCCAAAGGTGCATAGGAAGATCCTGGTCATGCAACATTGCTCTTGTTTCTTCCATGATGGTTTATTTTTTTCATTCTGCAACCCCATTCTATTGAGGATTGTATGGAGTGCTCAACTCCCTCTTAATCCTAGACTCTTTGCAGAGTTCCTTGAATTCTTCTAATGTGAATTCTACTCCATTATCTGACCGTAGAATCTTGACCTTCCTATAATTTTAGTTCTCGACCAAGGCTTTATATTCCTTGAACTTATGGAAACCTTCACTTTTCCCTTTCAAGAAATATATCCAAGTCTTGCGTGAGAAATCATCCATAAAGGAAACATAGTACCCATGCCCGCTCAATGATCTAGAAGACATGGGTCCACATACATCTAAGTGTACTATCTCCAGTATTCCTTTGGCCTTGCTCTCACTACTGGGAAGTTTCTTCTTCACATTCTTTCCTTGTGCACATCCTTTTCCAATGCCTTCATGCTTTTCCTGGATCTATGGAAATCCTGAGACTGCTTTGCTTTCCATCGATAGTGCTCTATAGTGCACATCCTTTTCCAATGCCTTCATGCTTTTCCTGGATCTATGGAAATCCTAATACTACTTTGGTTTCCATCAATAGTGCTCTATAGTGCACATGTGAAAGCCTTCTATGCCATAATTCGCTTGGTTCAATGGAATCGTGAACCAGTGCTTGTGCAGGCTGTCCCTTTGGCTTGTAGAAGCCTCCGCCTTCTTCTCCAATCACTGTTGCATCCTCTATGATCTTTCCTCTAGGACACATCATAACTTGTCCATTGAAAAAAACAACCCTAATTCCCTTTGCATCTAGTAGAATGATGGAGAGAAGATTGTTCTTCAATCCTGGAACATATATCACATCCTTCATTGTTAAGGATTTCCCGGAGTCAATCTTGTATGAATATTCTCCACTCCTTTTATGGGGTATTCATAATCATCCCCAAGTTTCACCTTGTGTGGTGACTCATGTTCAGACATATTAACGAATGATTCCTTGTATCCTATCATATATTTAGAATCTCCACTATCCACAAGCCAGTCATTGCTTCCATGTGAGATAGTGCCAGTAAGTGTTGATATTAGCACATACTCTTTATCTGAATCATCCTTCTCCCATTTGAATCTTTTTTTTGTTGGTTCATCATATTTGGAAATAAGAGCACAATGTATCTTTTTCTTGATGAAACAATATTTTGCAAAATGTCCCTTTTCATCACAATATAACATCCAACGTTAGAAGGATCTCATTTACTCTTCTTATGTTTCTTGTCCTTCTCCTTGTTGTGATGAAAGTTCTCCTTCTTCTCCTTCTTCTTGAAGTTCTTCCTAGTGGGAACTGTGAGAGCTTGATATTCAATTGCTCCCATCTTCTCTTCTCTTGTCATGAGTCGAGATTCTTCTTATGCACATTCTTCTCAAATTCTCCTGAAAGAGATCAGCCTCTTCTTGCACAAATGCCTTGAATGAATGAGTCCCATGATCTAGGGAGACCATTCAAGGTAGTCATTACAATTTCTCCTTCTTCGACATTCTCTTCAACTTCTTCAAGTTGTTCTTTGATTTGAGAAACCCTTGTGAAGTAAGAATATATAGTCTTGGAGTTTTGTATCTTCACATTCTTCAACTGGTTCCTCAAAGTCATCTTTCGGTTGATGTTCTTTCCTTTGAACATCTTTTTCAAAGCATCATATACTTTCTTCAATGTCTTGAACGAAGACACATGGGGGATGAGGAGATCCTTAATAGAATATACAATGATTATCTTGGACTTAGCCATGCTTCTCTTATGAGAAGCCTTAGCCTCATCTCCCTATGGTTCTAGAAATTCTCCAGTGATAAACTAATCCAAGCCATTTTCTTCAAGGATCAGAGATATTTTGTACTTCCATGCTTGGAATTTATCATCCCTCCAGTATTTTCCTCAAGATAAGTATGGTGAGTCATCTTTTCAAATGAGAACCTCAAATGGAAATAGAAAATATTTATATCTTATCGATTTGAGGTGTCTGACCTGGTTCCAGAGCTGACTGACCTAGGGTTTGTTAGAGAAACCTTATTTTTCCAAACTTGGAGTTTGGGAATTATGTTTGGATAGAAAGATGCACCTCCTTGAGGCGATTTAATCAGAAAGGTCAATATCTGAAAACTGAGGTGGGAAGCCTCCAAAACTTGATGCCCTAGTTCCTCCCAACAATAGTGACAGGGTAAAAAATGAAGCTTCTTCAACATTGAAACTGCTTCCACCAAAATATGCTCCCTACTGAGGCGAGTTATCCTAGTCCTATTTTCTTGATGATCTTTGGAGAGAACACCTTGAACTAGGAAGCCCCGATTTTTATTGTCGTACAATTCCTTCTTTCAGAGAGGCTCTGATACAATGTTAGTTTTTTTGTAGATCTGATTAGTTTATCTAGTATCTTTATCTCAAAGATTAACAAGTACATCAAGATGCATAAGATATAAAATATACACGAGACACAAATATTTTCACTGAGGTAACCATAAAGAAGAAACCCAACAAACTCCCTCAGAATAGTAGGATGATCAAACCCAGTAATAAGAAGTATTCAGCATTTATCTATCTCTCCTCGTTTCTCTCTCTCTCTCTCTCTCATGTAAAATTGAGAGTGTGAGGTGTGTATAAATGAGGGAGAGCACCTCCCTATTTATACCTTTAAAGTGACTAACCAAACATAAGACTGGGGCCCACTTATCTTACCTAACAGGGTAGACTTCTCCCAAAGAGACTCCAAATACACATTACATGATGTCACACTGGGGACTATTGCCCCCACTTACAATGGAGGTTGTAACTCAAGTTATAGACACAATTAAGACATCCCGCAAGGAGGTAAACACATCTCCAATGGGGGTACAACAACATACAATGATAATATACATCGAAATATCTTACGAAGTTACAAATACATCAACAAGGTTTTATGTCAGTCACTTGATGTGTATAAATTGGGAGGAGAAATCCCTCATTTATACACACACTCACTAACTCTTGAGTTATCATAGGAGAGAGAGATAGAGAGAGAGGACATGTTTGCTAGAGGAGAAAGAGAGAAAGTTGCACAATACTTCTAATTATTGGGTTTTTCCATCTTATGATATTGTATTAGTGACGAAACTATTCTGAGGAAGTTTGCAATGTTTTCTCATTTATGGTTTCCCTGAGGAAAATACTTGTGTCTTATGTATCTTGTGTATCTTGTTGTGCTTGTTGTTCTTTTAGGAAAATATCCTAATAAAATTGAATTAAATTACAAACTCTAACAAATTGATCTCTCAACTAAGAGATCTTCATGAAGTAGGAAGCAACTAAATATGACCTTGTCATCTTGATATTTTGGTTAATTGTTGTCTCAAGGAAAGATCTTGGTTGATATTTATATGTTCAACCAATTTATTCAAGACTCTAAAAATCTTCCTTGCCATCTTCTTCTTAGAGATATGTGGCACCAAATGGTGTTTTACTAAATCTATCAAGATCGTTCTTGCCTTAGCATCATTCTTCCTCCACTAAGTCTTCTCATCTTCCTCTTTTGGTTCAGGGACCTTCTCATTGAAAAAATTTAGTAGATCATTTTCTTCCAAGATGACGAGAACCCTAAAATTCCAAGAGTTGAATTTGGAAGCCCCATCAAGCCTATCTTCAACCCTCATACCAATCATCTTGACTGCAAATTAGTCCAAAAACCCTAGCATGAACTAGGTCAAATTTGAAGTTTGGATTCTTGAAATTTTGATTCCACAAAGGGATGCACCCTACCAAGGCAAGTTGGAGAAAGTCAAGATTGAACCAAAACAATGTACAGAATGGATTCAAATAAGAAACCCTAGATCTCAACCCCAACACAATTAGGTAAAAAATGGAAAGTTCACCAATCTAGATTTTTCCTCCATAGAAAGGCGCACCCTCCTAGAATGAGTTTCTCAATGCTCTTTTCAAGGTGAAACTAAGGTTGCAACACTCCAAAGTATGGAGCCCTAGTTTTCGGCAATGGATTATTTTAGAACTTCTTTGACAACATGTTAGCTTTTATAGATATCAATATAATTTCAATTGAATCACAATAAATAGGATCACTAAAAGAACAACCAAGCACATAAATGATAGACAAAAATATTTGACATGGGAAACCATAAAGAGAGAAAACCCAACAACCTTATTATAGAGATTATTAGGTCAAAGAGTATTGTACATCCAAATACATAGTAGTATCAAATAGTAGAAAGATAAACCCCAAGAATAAAATATAAACTCCTCCAATAGTAGGGAACCCCATAAAAATCTTATTTTGTTGCAGTAGCGAACGTGTCTCTTTCTTGGAGCGAACTTGCTTGGTCAAGAAAAAGAAGGGTGCCTTCTTATTTGTACTATATCATGTTGACATTTTCACTTTCCAAGTGGGGCCAACTTGTCTTCTTTTATTGGGCTTAATTCCCTTTTGGTGTGCATAATAAGTGTTGTCTTCACATTTATTTTGGGGCCAACTTGGTGAGGATGCCTCACATAGATACTACATCAACACATTGGTTACTTAGGATAACCTTGAGATTCATAAAACCTAATTTAATGTTACTTTAGAAAAAATGGAAGTTGTGGTGAAACATGTCAAGCCAAGCATGGAGGCACCGCATGACAAGCAAAAAAATATGCAAACAAGAAAATATTAGAAAGGAACTTTTAGGGTGGTGAGGATATCTTTCTTAGAGTGATTTTGAAGGATAGGCATCCAAGCCCCCCCTAGAATATGCCATGTAAATGATGTAAAATTGTTGATTAATATAATGAACATGGTGATGGATCAAGACCAAGGCCCTACTATGGATATCCCAAGTATATATAAACAATGAAATTTGGTTTAGTAGACCATGTTTTGGTCAAGCATAATAGAATCGTAAATGTGATGTAAATATTCATGTTATTATAAAGAAAACCCACACATGACTGTGCAAGGAAACAAGAGTATACGGCATTATTTTCCCAAGGTTAGGGAGGTATGTATTAAAACCCATGAATCCAATAGACGAAATCTAAGTGACCATGAGAGAGTTCAGGATCCATCAACTACCAAGCTGACTTATGCACCCAATCATTTAATTCTTCCAAGAGGGAAGTAGTTGAAGCAATTATTGTCTTGGGAAAGGGAAGGCATGGGTTTGAGTTTTCGTGTTTCAATCACCCTACAATTTTGGAAAATGGGGATTACTTATTGGGAAAGTTATCATTCACAAATTCAATCCCAATCAATAACTCATCCATATGTTTGGGTTGTTGCATATAGTTTTTTGGACGGAGTGATTCTTCCTCACGCATTTTGTCGTGTTTACCATTGTTATCCACCTTAGAATTTCATTTTTGGCTTTTTAGATTCATGGGTTACAACTAGAAGTCAAAAATGGATTATTTGGGTGCTTTGATTTTGTTATTACCTTGCTGGTTTATTTGTTAATGATGAAATTCTATTACCAATTGTTGAACTCATTCCCAAAAATTGTGTTTTGTATGACAAGAATTACAAGATTGTCCCAATATTGTTTTTGTGTGAACAATTATAAATATGTCTCTAAATCATCTTTAGCATGCTCAACTCTCATAAATTTGTAAGTTTTAAACATGTGCAGAGAAGCAAACAATATAGATTGTTTTAAGAAAAATAGAGATTACATCACAAAAGTCACACATAAAACACATAAATTTACCCTGGAAACGCTTAACCAGGAAAACCAGCAAACCTTGGAGCCACACTTCCTACTTTCTCATTAATTATTATGAATCACTCACAATGAAATATAGGTATTACAGGGCATCCAATACCCTAATCTGTTAACCCATATTAGAAAATAGACTCCAATCCCTTAACTAGGATTAAATAATTACATATTTTTAGAAAAATCCCCAAAATAACACCCACACAAGCACAACCCCCCACTCACACATCCAAGGAATATAACACATACCCAACATTCTCCCACTTGTTGTTTTCTTTACATATCAATGAGTCATGTACTCATAGCGTCGCATCTTCGGGGCATCAATTCCCATAGATTCTATACACCAAGAGAATTTCTCAATATTGATAAAATTTGATAATGAGTCTACAACATTCTTCAAGATGTCAACTAAAGAAAATGACAAAATTATAAAGATTATGGTTCAGACATTTTGTCAAACACTTTTAGCAACTAGGTTTTAATTAAGTAACGACTTCCAAACTTTGAAATTAAAAACATCATGCCAAAATAACATTTCAAACCCAAGATACTGAACAACCACATTGAACACATCTATATTTTTGCTCAATATTGACCAGGGAAAAACCCCAACTTGGGGAAAACCCAAAGAGAAGAAATTTTAATTAAGAAGAAGAACTCAGAAATTTCATTTACAGATAATTTTTCTCTTTCCAAACACTGACAAAATTTCACAATTTTACACCAAAAAACTTCTACCTCAATTTTTGTGCTAATGAAAAATAATACGGCCTCATGTACGACCTATCCACATGTTCCATAACTTGTTGTATAGTCTTCTCATAGTTCTGCCGTGAAAATCATGCCCACATATGCCAAAAATACATTATCGTACAATACTCACAGGATGCAATAAATGATTCAGTCGCTTCCTTGGGATTTGTGGCCACATGTGCGAGTTATAGGCTATTATACAGCCCTATCATAATGAGGTACATTCTCTTCTAGACATCCTTTATATTTTTATACTGAATCTTCTTCAAAAATGTTCCAAGTTGTCTTGTGAAGCTAGCTTTCTCCTTTGTCGACCTTCTCTTTGTGTTCTTGTTGGCGCTTATTTCCCTTGTCCCTTCTCATTGTTTTATCATTTAATTCTAGTAACTAACTTCCTAAATGCATATATAATGGCTAGGATTAGTTCACTAGATATAGGATTCATATTAGATGCACTTTTTAATAATAAAAATTAATTATTAAATACATCACTTAAATTTGACCCACAACTCATAAAGTACAAACGTTTATTTTTATTTACATAAGATCACTTTTTACATAAATACAAAATAAGGAACAAAATCGTTTTATGTCCCCCTCATCACATGCACACCAAAACTATGAGGGAGGACCTTCAGATTTAAATATTTCAACACTCTCTCCTAACGAGGAAGGTCCTTCTGGAACCATCTATATCTCCATTTATGTTTCCTGAAGAAACTCTCTCCTACTCTGGAACACGTCTCGGAGATAAGTGCTTGAACCTGAAATGGTACTATGAACCTTGAGACTCCACCTAAGCCTCCTGAAACTGCCCATCGTCACTGAACTAGATAAGTCTCCTACTAATACTCTGAAGAGATTCATTCTCTTCATCAGAAGAAATAAATATAACTTGTTTATCAACTACAACTCCTACCCCATCCTCAGAATCCAACTCAAATAGCCATCCTCTTTACTTTGGATGCACAACATGTCCTCTCAACACATATAACATGTCCCTGTGATCACCAAGAAGGATTGTTGTGCCAATTGGTTCTTATTCCTAATGAAGGAAAACATCACCAGACCTAACCATCAATCCAAGACCATCATCCTATAAATATGACACCAAGAGTTTACTAACTCCCATTTTAGCAAGAAAAATAACTCCATGTACCTCTAGGACCTCACCAAGGTCCAGTTGGACCATCACTGTTCCAACCCCTTGATATGATACTTGTGGAATATCAATATCTATCTGTACAAAATTCTCTGGGACCAATTGTAATGATCTGGAAGGAACCATACAGTCCAATCATATGTCTAGAAACCCCACTGTCAACTATCCATACATGGTCAAAGACTGAATTCCCCACACTAGAGTCGATGGAAGTTAGAGAAAATTTTTGCTTAAATTTTGCATCATATTCTTCTATTACAGTAGATGTTGTTGTATCTTTATCCACCTTCCCCTTCTTCTCAAGACATTTTGAAGCAAAGTGGCCAAACTGAATACATGGAAATCTCTCGATCTTACTTAAATATTTCTTCTTCTTGTTCTTCTCGCTCTTAACCGTAAGAGATACATTCTCCTCAATCTCACAACCCTTGGACTGTTTTCTTTTAAGAGCCTCATCACGAGTCAGTTTTTGAATGAAATCATCCCAAAGTCTCTCCTAACTGGTTGTATTCTCTCTAGAGACCACACCTTTTACAAAAGTGTTCCATGCACCTCAAAAACCATTCAGTACGATTCTTACCAATTCTCCATCTGTTACAACTTACCCAACTGCAACAAGTTCATCCCAAAATTTAGTTATCCTTGTGAGATATGAGGCCACTTTCTCATTTTTAGCCATCCTGGCATCTCTCATGTTTTCTCTCAGTACCATTTTTCTATTCCCATTACTACTATGTTAAAAGTTTGTCAAATATTTCCACATTTCAAAGGCATTTGCTTTCCTTGCAATATGAGGAACAAGGTGATCATTGATAGCATCAAGTATCACTCTCTTGGATTTCAAATTTCTCTTCTGATAGGTTGCAAAATCGGTCGCATCAGTCTTATCAGGTACTGTGACTTCCTTCTCAACAATATCCCATAGTTCAACTTCCTCCAACAATAAAACAATGCACTCCTTCCATGGTCTAAAGTTGGATTATCCTTCCAACCGGTCTTCAAACCTCAAGATGGTAGATATTAGCTTCAAGATTGAAAATTTCAACACATTGTGAAACAAACTAACTAACTTCTTTGTTCAGTACTGCTCTAATACCATAAAGAAAATGACAAAATTATAAAGATTATGGTTCATACATTTTGTCAAACACTTTTAGCAACTAGATTTTAAATTAAATAATCACTTGCAAACTTTGAAATTTAAAACACCATGCCAAAAAAAATCTTCAAACCCAAGATACTAAACAACCACATTGAACATAACTAATTTTTTGGTCAATCTTAACCAGGGAAAAAACCCCAACTTGGGGAAAACCCAAAGAGAATAAATTGTAATTAAGAAGAAGAACTCATAATTTTTCTCTTTCCAAAAATTGACAAAGTTTCACAATTTTACACATGGACTTCTACCTCGATTTTTGTGCCAATGAACAACAGCACAACCTTTCCACACATGCCAAAACTTGTTGTATGTTTTGCTCAGTTTTTCCTTGAAAATCGTGCCCACACATGCCAGAAATACATTGTTGTATAGTTCTGACATTCTGCAATAAATGCTTCATTCGTTGCCTTGGGATTTGTTCCCACACGTTCCAGTTACAGGTTTCTATATGAACCAATCAAAATGATGTACGATCTCTTCTAGACTACCTTGGGATTTATGAATTTGAATATTCTTGAAAAGTGTGCCAAGTTATCTTGGGAACCCTTTCTCCTCCTTCAGTCTTCTCTTTCTCTTCTTGGTTGTGCTTGTTTCCCTTGTCCCTTCTCATTGTTTTTTACTTTAATTCTATTAACTAACTTCCTAACTACCAATATAATGGATAGGATCAGTTCACTAGATCTAGGGTTCATATTAGATGCACTTTTTAATAATAAAATTTAATTATTAAATACATCACTTAAATATTACCCACACCTCATAAAGTACACAACATTTCTTTTTATTTACATAAGATCACTTTTTACATAAATACAACATAAGTAAAAAAATCCTTTTATGTCCCCCTCATCACACACACACCAAAACTATGAGGGAGGCCCTTAAGAGTTAAATATTTCAACATCAACCTTTTCCAGCAACACCTTCTTGTCTTCAACCATATCTCTCACAAATATATATTGCACATCAATATGCTTTGTCTTAGCCTGATAAGTAGGGTTTTTTTCCATGAATATTTCACTTTGGTTGTCACAATATAACCTTACATATTTCTTTACAAACCCAATACTTGAACACAATATCTACAACCATACTGCTTCTTTGTTGGAAAGAGTGGCTTCAATGTATTCTGCTTCTGTAGTTGAGAGTATAACTACAACCTGTATCTTGCTCACCCAACCGATAGCTCCTCCAAATAAGTTCAATACATACCAACTTGTAGATGTTCTTTTATTAAGATTCCATCCCAATCTCAATCAATAAATCCATGTACATACATTACTCTATCTAGTCCAAGTTGCATAATTTGTGGTACCACACAAATATTTGAAGACCTTGTTTACAACTATCCAATGATATTTCCATGGTTTTGACATATATATGATCAAAACTCCCACTGCATGAATAATGTCTAGTCTGTTACAAACCATTGGATAGATCAAACTACCAATTGCACTAGCATATAGAACTCATGACATATCTTCTTCCTCTTCATGTGTCTTGGAACAGTGCTCTACAAATAACTTTACACCAATAGGAATAGGGACCTTCATTGGCTTACTTTCCTGCATGTTAAATATGTGTAGCATTGTTTCAACATATTTTTTTAGATTCAACCAGATCTTCCTATTTGCACAATATCTTCCTACCTCCATTCCCAGTATGAAGTTTGCAGCACCGAGATCCTTCGTGTCAAATTTGGAGGTCAACTGGTACTTTACCTCCTTTATAACATATTTGTTGTTTCCAATCAGCAACATGTCATCAACATACTTTACTATGTTAATTAAGTGATCGCTAATCTCTTTGGAGCATTTACGATGATCAACCTTGCTTCTCATAAACCCCAATCCAAGTACGTATGTGTCACACTTTTGGTACCACATCCTTGGAGATTGATTTAGACCATAGAGGGATTTATTTAGTTTACACACTAACTCTTTTTTTCCCTTTACCGTGAACCCTTTTGGTTGTTTCATGTATATTTTTTCATCAATAATCCCATGTAAGAACGTTGTCTTTACATCCATTTTATCTAATTCAATATCAAAATGAGTAGCAAAAACAAGAAGAAATCTAATAGAAGTTAATTTTGCAACTGGATAAAATATTTCACCAAAATCAATCCCCTCTACTTAATAATATCCCTTTGCTACCAAGTGGGCTTTGTACTTCTCCACTTTACCTTCTGCACTCAACTTCTTTTTAAACAACCATTTGTTGTCAACGAATTTTCTTCCATGTGGTAATTGAACTAGATCCCAAGCTTCATTTTTGTCCAAGGCATCCATTTCTTAAGTCATGGCCTTCTTCCAGAGCTCACATTTCTAGGATCATCATTAGTAATAGACAAAGAAAAAATAGACCGCAAATCAAGAGGGGAGTACCTTTCTAGTTTTCTTCTTTCTCGATATAATCTCCTAAAAATTGGAGTATAAGGTTCTTATTCTTCCGATTCAGCTTCTTTTGTTGAGTCAGATTCTTCATCTTCTAACTCAAACTCTACTTTATCATGTTCCATTTCCATTGGAGTCACTTCCTATCTAGGGGCTTCTTTGGCCTCTCTATACACAACATCTCGACTATAAACAGTCTTATTAGTTACAAGATTCCAAAGCTTATAACCTTTCATACCATATTTATAGCCAATAAAAATACATTTGTTAGCTTTGTTATCCAACTTTCTCCTTTTCTCCTTTGGAACATGTGCATAAGCATCACATCCAAAAAAAATTAGATGCTTAATAGAGGTTTTCTTACCATTCCATACCTCTTGTGGAGGTTTTTCAACCAATGTTTATGTTGGTGATCGACTTACCAAGTAACATGTTGTATCCACCCCTATTATAGCTGATTTTACCACACATGGTGAATCACACTTTTATGGCCTTCCCTGTCCCTCTGCAGACTCCTTAGACCCCATGGACCATTTTTGTTCCTTTGATGTTTCCAAGATCATCCCTAAAAACATGCAAAAATTTCCATACACGACTTTTAATCCCTTTCTCGCGTATATACACGGGTTTGACCCCTAAAACCGTGTACATTGAGATGTGTGCAAAAGGCCAAATTCTTTTGGAGTTTTCCTTGATGTGGATCCAACTCACTTGTCTCTTGGCCTTCCATATGCCTTGAGATCACTCAGATTCGACCCTTCATTACCCCATTGAAGAGCTATATAAGGAACCCTTTGGATACATTGAAGGCATGAGGAATTGAGAGCAAGAGAACTATAGTCCATTGTTGTCAAAACTTGTGCTTGAGTCTACATCCCCTTTGTCCCTTGGAGCACTTTTGTGTTCTTCCCAAGCTTACCTTTTGTTTATGAGATTGCTATCGAGAGATGGAGGATTGAAGTGGTGGAGGCTCAAGTGGGGGACTCGGTTTCTTCGATTCGCAGACGTGCTGACAGAGGTTGTATTCATTGTAATCTCTGATTTTATATTAATAGAAATATATTTTCCTGTCCAATAATGTGTGTTTGAATGAATATTTTATCCATGGATGATTTCAAATGCTTATATGTTATTGATTATATATGCTAGAGTAGAGCTAACACAATTATATATAGTATGCTTGTCTTGTTTATTGAATGTTAAGGAAGCAATTAATCAATTCAAACTGAAGTTGGAAAGCTCAATGGGGATCTACATCAACCGTCCAGAATAAGGTACGAGTCGAGATCCTTTAGTGTTAGTTGTTTGGTTTCTCTTGCATATAGGAAAGGATTGATTTCTGGAGTTAAGCTGTCTGTTGTTGTACCCCAAGCCATAGGAATTTCTCTCTGTAACATAATTGGTGACTCTGCTGGGGACGTTCCTTGTTTTTCTTTGGGGTTTGGGGGCACAATGGGTTTGATATTATTGACTTGCTCTTTGTTTCTCCTTGTTTATGTGTTGCATTTTATAGTATGTTCATCCATTGACACTCCCCTTTATTGGTTTGACCTTTGGCCTGCTTTTTACCACTGCCTTCTCTGTATACGCAGGTTTTTGGCCAAAAGTCATGTACATACGCGGATTTTTGGCCAAAAGTCGCGTATACACGCAGGTCCAAAATCCGCGTATACATGCATCTTTTTGGCCAAAAATTGCATATATACGTAGTTGTTCTTTAAGCAGTCGCATGCATCCTCCCTTTTGGTGAGTTTGATGTTGTGGGAAGTTGTTGGGTGGGTTGTGAGTGTGGTTGGGTCTTCCTTGGGTCTGATGTTGTCTGTTGGATTCTTCTTTTGTGACCAGAGACCGTTGTTTCATTGATTTTTCTTTAAAAGTAGTTTTATTCATTTATCCTTTTTGTTTTGCCATTAGTGCATTACTCTTTATTGTCTCGGTGTCTTGTTGGGCTTGTGTTTTATACTTGCTGCAGAGACTGAGAGTTTTAGATGACTTTTATTGCATTTTTCATTCTTTTATATTGAAAAATACAAGGTAGTTGCATTTTTTGGATATGTATTTGAGGAGGTACTTGCATTGGATTGCTTGGATGAGAGTTTTATTTAGGATTTCATATAGGAAGGATTGCATTGGCATTCATAAAGGAATATATATTTATGCATCTCATGTAGTGGCATACCTTATTTTTTATTCAAAGATTGCACTTAGCATTGTTTGTTATGGTGTGCACTTTTATTTCACTGCTGAGTTTTCATATCATTAGTTGCACGGCCATTTCCATTTGAGTAATTACAGCCAATTAAAATCAACACATAATAAAATGAATTACACTATTTTCTTTTATAGGGTACACCAACAAGATTAGGTTTTAGGGTCTTGGAATAGTTCATTCTGAGTAAATTCTCCAAGACCACTAAACAACAACATGTATGTGTCTATCCGGGTGAGAGTGTGAAATTCCTTGGTAAAATTAGTGTTTCTCAGGATCCTCCTCTTACAAGGGAGTTAAGCACGAGGCAGTGTGAGTAGTTATGATTAGGATGACCCTTGGTTGTAACTAAGTAGCACCAGAGATATTTCTAGGATTGTATTCATATCTGGGGGCTTTTTCGAGAGTTTCGGGCTTTGCTACCCTTCCCATACGGTCAATCCCGCATGGGACTGTCTGCCTGAGCATTGATTATATTGAGGTAACCTTAGTTGCCTTACCTAGTTTATCGAGGGGGTACTTCGCAAAGGTTATTCTACAGGTGTCCTGGCCAGGTAGAGGTCGGACAGCATAGTCGCTTTATGCGTTGAAGCTGAGGGACACTATAATTGGTTACATACCTCCACTTGTAGTGTATGGGAGTTTCGAGCCTCTCCTAGGTGAGACATACCTGCTACATTCGGGAGCTCACATATCCTCCCCTTGGTTTGCTTGTATTTTGGCTGTAGATTTTCTTAGGAGTGTGCTCTTTGTGCGCTAGTTGGCCTTTGGGATCGCGGTTACTTGAGTATATTTATGCTCTCTTGAGTTTGGGTCCTTTTATTTTCGGCATGCCTGGTATCCTATCACCCATCCTTGGTCCTAGTATGGACCCTAATGTCAGACTTGGGGGCATCACAACCCCTTACCGTGCTCATAGATTTGGGAATGGTCATATTCCATCCTCTATTCCATTTGCGGAGAATTTTTATTCCCTTCGCTCGGTCTTTACACCAGTGGTCACCCTTACAAGGGTGGTAGTGGATGTGTGAACGTTGGGTCTACACCTTACTTTCCGTTTTATGTCCCATTGTTCACCGCATTGTTTCCTTTAGGTGCAGTTGCCATGATCATTCCTCCCTATATCCTATAGTTTGGATTCTTTATTGACTATTTTGGGTTGTTTTGGAGTAATATGGTTGTCATGTAGGGTCCAGTTTTTGTACACTCTCTTTGAGGTTTTGACCCTTTCGTGCCTATCACAGGTATTATGTCTGAGCTAGCATATAGGTTAGGATTTCACTTCCACTTGCACTTATGCATTGCCTTATAACCATTCCATCGTAACCTTAGGTACGAACCCATTCCATGGTATCACGGAACCTTCATGTTGCTATTAGAAGTGCTACTATGTGAATGGTAGAGCTTTCCTATACATGGGTGTCCTATTTAGCTCACTTTTTGCATTGGTACCCATGCTGTGAGTCCTCTCATAGGTCCGGGAGTCCCTTTTAGTCCCGCTATGTCCTTGAGCAAGAGCTCCATACCCCTCTTGAACTTTATGCTGGCCATTTCCCTGGGACTCCCTTATGTCAAGTTGTAATTGCATTATCATGAGTTGTGCCTACCTTATTGAGCCTTATGCTGGCTTCCCTGACTTTGATTATCAGCCATATAGCCCGAGCTTGTCTCATGTCTAGCCATGCAAAGCCATTTTATATATCCTTTGCAACTTGATTCCCTATTTTTACCGGGAGGGGACTTTCCCCTGAGTGTCCCTATCCTACACATGTATCCTTGCATTGAGCATAGATATGTTCCACTACTTGGAACTAGTTTGTTTTCCCATTTGACACTCGTCTCCTCCTAGTCTGTAACTTTAAAGTAGTTTTATTCTTTTTCAAGCTTTTAAAATATTTGAAAGAGTCCAAAAAAAAATTAAAAACCAAAAAGCCAGACAAGGAAATATGTTATCTTTGGCAACAGTCGAGTCGTGTCGCCTTTGAACAGAGCACTATATATCACATCCGTTGGCTGGGTTAATAATTTGACTTTAGGAGATGTACTCATTTATCTGAGTTTATCTCCACCAACTGGTTAAGCTTCCAGTCCCTATGGAGCCTCTGTCGATGCCTCCTGTGTCGCAGAGATGTCCCAGTTTTGCATATTGAGTCTATGATGCCTACATTCAGTCACCATTCACCTTTATGCTCTTGTTCGAAGGAAGTTGAAACCTGAGTCGGTCATTCCTCAGTTATCTTGACTTTGCATGTCGGCCATTCCTGGTACAGTTACTGGTTCGTGCACCTTATGATCGAGTCCTTCCACATTATACAGCTTTGATGAGTACCTCGTGTTGGATGATGGGGGATGCCTTAATGCCCTCCTTCCAGTGGATTTCATCCCATCGACTTCATATCATTTATTTTAGGATAGGAATCTAGATTCATGTTTGAGTGCCTTGAGAATTGCAATCATCAGTGGTAGGTTCTCTCACCATCGATAGTTTTTGGGAATACATCAATGTCCCCTAATCGATGGATTCTCTCAAGTGTTCGACCTCAACACATTTATCCACACTTGTTGATTTGCACTCTAGTACCTTGATTCCCATTTTCATTATCAGTGGGTGATCTCACGTCTGTTAACGGTATACATCAATGACCGGTAATCAGACGATGGACTAGTATGCTCAACCTCGACACCTCTATTCACATAGTAGGACATGTACTCATAGAGGTTTGTGTAGAAGACCTTCCAGATTGGTGGCATCTCCTATATGCTACCTCCTTAAATCATGCTAGTGTTCATGAGATTTCAGCTCTCGTGACTTGATTCAAGTATATGTCAGACATTTCTAGCCATTATGGAGATCTTGATCTGTTATATATCTTCAGCTTTCATGAAGATCATGATCCTTTGTATATCTTCATCATGTAGATTCTGATCTATGTATATTGTACGTGGTGATGACCACATATGTCATATTGTATCATGCCTATTCATGGCCATTGTACTCTTATGTATCCGGGACTGCTATATGTATTTGCAGTTATGTGCATAGTTGTATCATTGTATAGTGTTGATTGGATGGTTGGTTCTTCCACTGGGTTCTTCATCACTTCATTTTTGGGATGGACTTATAATGTATTTCGGCCATCGTATGACCCCTCTAACCTCACACATTAGGGGGCATCTGTTATAGCTGATTTTACCACACATGGTGAATCACACTTTTATGGACTTCCCTATCCCTCTACAGACTCCTTAGACCCCATGGACCATTTTTGTTCCTTTGATGTTTCCAAGATCATCCCTAAAAACATGCAAAAATTGCCATACACAACTTTTAATCCCTTTCTCGCGTATATACGCGGGTTTGACCCTTAAAACCGTGTACATCAGGATGTGTGCAAAAGGCCAAATTCTTTTGGATTTTTCCTTGATGTGGATCTAACTCACTTGTCTCCTGGCCTTCCATATGCCTTGAGATCACTCGGATTCGACCCTTCATTACCCCATTGAAGAGCTATATAAGGAACCGTTTGGATACATTGAAGGCATGAGGAATTGAGAGCAAGAGAACTATAGTCCATTGTTGCCAAAACTTGTGCTTGAGTCTGCATCCCCTTTGTCCCTTGGAGCACTTTTGTGTTCTTCCCAAGCTTACCTTTTGTTTATGAGCTTGCTATCGAGAGATGGAGTATTGAAGTGGTGGAGGCCCAAGTGGGGGACTCGATTTCTTCGATTCACAGACGTGCCGACAGAGGTTGTATTCATTGTAATCTCTGATTTATATTAATAGAAACATATTTTCCTGTCCAATAATGTGTGTTTGAATGAATATTTTATCCATGGATGATTTCAAATGCTTATATGTTATTGATTATATATTCTAGAGTAGAGCTAACACAATTATATATAGTATGCTTGTCTTGTTTATTGAATGTTGAGGAAGTAATTAATCAATTCAAGATAAAGTTGGAAAGCTCAACGGGGATCTACATCAACCATCTGGAATAAGGTACGAGTCGAGATCCTTTAGTGTTAGTTGTTTGGTTTCTCTTGCATATAGGAAAGGATTGATTTCTGGAGTTGAGCTGTCTGTTGTGGTACCCCAAGCCATAGGAATTTCTCTCCGTAACAACCCATTTTCCCCATAATTATTTCCCCATACCATCAGTCCTTTGCATGTTCCTTTCCTTCTCCATTAGTGTCCTATTCATCCTTTCAGCAACTCCATTCTATTGAGGTGTGTATAACCGCACTTATTATAGAATTCCTTCAATTCACTCCTGCATAACTCTCCACCATTATCTATCCTCAACACCTTTATTTTCTTTTATGTATGGTTCTCTACAAGAGACTTAAATTCTTTAAACTTGCAAATACTTTAGATTTATTTAGCATGAAATAAATCCTTGTGTTTCTTGAGAAATCGTCTATAAATGAAATGTAATACATAGATCTACCTAACGATGGAATAGGCACAATTCCAAACACACCTTTGTGTATTAACTATAAAATTCCCTTTGCTCTTGTAGCACCAAATGCAAATCTTACTCAATTTTATTTTCCATATATGTAAAGTTCAAAGAAATCAAAATCCTAAGTGCAATCAATCATATCTTCAACCATACCTTTATCTTGTAATGATTGAAGGCCCTTTTCTATGATATGCCCCAATATTTGATTCCATAGCATTGTATTTCCTCCTGATGTTGTCAGGGCTCTGTCATCTTTACCTCCTCCCTCAATCAAAACAAAATTGTTGCATTCATCGATGATGGTGCTTACCAATAGTTTATACATAGTTCCATACTAAACTCCCCTCATCTCTACCATTGATCCTTGAATAATTTTTTAGACACCATCTCCATCCATAGTCTTTACACCTACAACATCCATATTTTCGATAGATATCAAGTTTCTAGCTAGATTTGGAATGTGTAGTACTCCACGGAGAGTTGTAATCCTTTCATCCTTGAGTTTCAACTTGACTCTACCACATCCAATGATACTGTCTGGTAAATCATCTCCCAAGTACGCATATCCTCCATTGTACTCTTCATATTCACAAAACCACTCCTTATGAGGGGTCATATGACATGACACACCTGAGTCAATCAATCTTATATCACATTCTGAATGATTACTTGTTGAAGCTAGGTACACATCCCCTCATTCTTTTAAGGAGGTATTTGCCTCTGTGGAAGGGGTATTCTCAAATCCCTTTTCTTTATCAACATTCTTAGATCTATAATATTTTTTATAGTGCCCAAATTGACCTCATTTCCATCATTTACTTATACCTTTTTCATGCAGATTTAGATCTACCCTTAGATTTAGATCTTCCCCTAGATTCTTGTTTCTCTCATGGGAGTGACCTCTCATAGACAAGGCATCCATGTTATTAGTATCGATGGTTTTTCACCACATCTCTTTTGATAGAAGGGATGATACTATTTCATCAAATTTTAAGGTCACTTGACTAGGACTACCTATTGCCTAAATTAGGTTGTCCCAATAATTTGGAAAAGAACACAATAATGTAATGCATTTATCTTCTTCAACCATTTTAATGCCAACAGAGGTTATCTAACTTACTAGAGTATTGTAAACAGTCAGATGCTCTTATGCTCTGGCATTGTGTCATTATCATCCATTCTAATATGATACAATTTCTTTTGCAGAAACAACTTGTTTACAAGGGATTTTGATTGATACAAACTCCCTAACTTCGTCCACGGATTTACTACACTATCTTTTCTAGACACGTTTAACAACACAGAGTCTGATAAACAAAGTGAGATTGTACTCCTCACCCTTCTTTCTTGTTTCTCCCGGTCTTCTTTTGACATTCCAGTGTGTTGTGTACCCAGATCCAAAGCAATCCACTATTCTTGATCTACAAGAACATCCTCCATTTTGAGCTTCCATAGTTCAAAGTTATGGCTGTTAAATTTCTCAATCTCAATTCTCAAACTGCTCATCATTCTCTTTCAATCCACAAATAAATGTTGCAAATCTCCCAATGAACCCATTTTTTATCACATATCTAAAATATATCAACCACGTCTAACCCTCAACAACAAAGGCATCCCCCTGATGCCAATAATCGATATTTGATACCACATGTAATTTTTAAACCTGTGCATATAAGCAAAGCATACATATTGTTTTAAGCAAAATAGAGATTACACCATAACATTCACAGATAAAAAATAGAGATTTACCCTGGAAACTATTAACCAGGAAAACCAACAAACCTTGAAGCCACATCTCTTATTTTCTCATTAATCATTATGAATCACTCACAATACAATATAGGTATTCCACAACAACCAATCCTTTAATTCATTGACCCAGATTAGAAAATAGACCACAATCCCTTAACCAGGATTAAATTACATATTTTTATAAAAGTCCCAAAAATAACACCCACACAGGTGCACCCCCCCCCCCACCTACACATGCAAAGAATATAACACACACCCAACAAAATTAGGACTAGACTTGTTGATCTCTTCACTAGTTATCATATGTGTTCCCAAACATTCTTTTTCCTAGTAGTTATGTTGAAAATCTACCCATAAATCGAACTGTGTTGGTTGTGGTTAATTGTTGGTCTTTTTCTAATGTGAATTATTGATTGGGAAGTAGAGTGGATTGGAATCCTGGAAGTGAGTTGGGTGGTGGGAAACCAAATATTGTAAACCAAATCTGACTATTACCTCCTTTCCTTAGTTGACTAAGTGGTATTAAATCCAAGTGTAGTTAGGGGCTTAGAATACGGTTTGATGAACCTAGTGAAGGATGTAACCTCTTGGTAGATAAAATAGTCTTAGTGTTAAAAGTCCCTCTTTCTTTTCTACATAATATAGTCTTCCATGTTCAATTACATCATTTTTTTCAAAACATTTACATGCCAAAAAAGTGACTTCATAGTCTCCCTTAGCTTCCAAATGACTATTTATTTGAAATAGACTAAACAAATAGTGTAAATATAAATAAAGGAGATATTCTATAGCTGGAAGGAGAGTGCCTCCCCTAAAGACTTGTTCAATTAAGTTACCCTCCTGCAAGAGTAAAGCATCCTTGGATAATCCATCAACCTTAGTATTGAATTCACATAATACATGTGCAAAGGAAATATCTTCAAAAAGAGTTTTTACCTCTAAAATGTGATTCAAAATAGGGGTCAAGTAAATATTTCCAATATCATAATTTTATTTTGGTAGATCTTAGAGTCACCCAAAACTTGTAGATGGTTCATTCCTTTGTCATGTGTTTCCTTTAAAAGTACCCATGGAGCATAGAATGTGGCTCTATTATTGGTCTCATACCATGGAGCATATATTAAAAAATAATAATGTGAGGTATCGATAAAGGACCATTTTAGCCCCACACAATCCTTGATCCCCTTGGCATGCCCTTGTTGATGTATTTGTAAATTCGGAATGTATTCGCTTGTATATTTCATATATTGTATTTCATTGGTCCCTAATGTTCCTATCGGGAGATTCATTAATGTAATCAAGTCATGTAAATTCATAGATATTAACCCTCCTTTGTGAGTCGGGGGTAAAGTCCCCATAGTTGTGGGGAACTAGTGTTATTAGACTCTCCTAGAGAAGTCGTCCCCAGTAATTTCTTGTCAAGTAGGAAACTAATATAAATAGAGAGTGAGCCTCTCTATTTACAACACACACTCACCTAGCTATAGCACATAGGTGAGAGAGAAAAAGCTCACTCAAGTGAGAGAGAGAACACCTGTTGGAGATCATCTTTCTACCTCTGGGTTTTACTCCTGCCATTGGTGCTCATTCTATCTCTAAGGAAGTTGCGGGTTTTTTCCATTATGGTTTCCCTGAGGATAAATATTTGTCTATTGTCTCTTGTGATTGATTTTTGTGCATGTTATTTTCTCAGATAAGATCCTAATATCATATTGCTTAAATGATAAAAATCTAACATGGTATCAGAGCTAACCTGAGAAGAAGACATTATGCAGTTGCGGAAGCTAGGGATTCTTACTTTTTGGGCCTCTCTCTACAATCCATCAGTAAAAGGAGTCTAGGTTGAACCTCCATTGAAGGGCGCATCTTTATGTCGAAGCAGAATCTGATTCTGAGCACTTTCAGTTTTTTACCTACCACTACATCGGGAAATTAGGGCTTTTCACTACAGAGGAATTTTTGAGTGAGCCCAATCTAGGATTGCTCTCCTCCTCAAAATCGAAGTTTAGAGAAAAAAATCGAGGTTTTTGGTTGAGTATAACTCCAAGAAAGTCAAACCCTAATTTTCCCTGGAACCAGAAAACAAACACTGCAGAAGATCAGCTCCAGATCCTGTTTTCAGCTTCTCAAATTGGTAAGATCTACATCTTTTGTATTTCCATTTGAGGTTCTCAATTAAGATGTCTCATCACACCAAGTTTGATGAAAATATTGAGGGAGCTGATAACTTCCAAGCCTGGAAGTATAGGATCTCCCTGGTCCTAGAAGAAAATGGGTTGGACTCTTACATCAGTGAAGAGGTTCCAGTTCCAGAGGGAGATGAGGCTAAGGCCGTACACAAAAAGAAATTGGTCATGGATAAGAGGATTATTGCTGATTCAATCAAGGATCACTTCATACCACAGGTTTCCTCCCTAAAGACACCTAAAGAAATGTTTGATGCCTTAACCAAGCTATTTGAAGGGAAGAACATAAACTGGAAGATGACTTTGAGGAACCAGTCGAAGAATGTGAAGATCCAGAATGTAGAGACCATATAGTCATACTTTACAAGGGTCTCCTAGATCAAAGAAAAACTTGAAGCAGTAGATGAAGAAGTGGAGAATGAAGAAATTGTCATGACCACCTTGGATGGTCTCCCTAGGTCATGGGACTCTTTCATTCAAGGGATTTGTGCTATAAGAAAGCTAGTCACCTTCAATAGACTGTCAGAGGAATGTTCACAAGAAGAAGCTCGAATAGTAGCCTGAGAAGAAAAGATGGGAAGTGAAGATCAAGCTCTCACAGTACACTCCAATAAAATCAGAATGGACTATCATCATCACAAAGGTAAGCACTCTCACCAGAAACATAACCCTAGAATATCTAACAGAGATATTTCTAGTATCATACGCTTTACATGTGATGAGAAAGGACACATCTCCAGATTCTACCCCAGAAACAAAGGTGGGTCTCACAAGAAGAAGGGAAACAATATAAGACACCATGCTCATGTTGCAGAGGATGATGAACCTTCCAAGAAGAGAGTCAAACAAGAAAGTGAAGATTCTTCAAGTGATGAAGAGTATGTTTTGATTTCTTCCCTCACGGGAACTGTCACACATGGGAGCAAGGATTGGCTTATCGATAGTGGGGCTTCCAAGCATATGACGAGATTCAAAGAATCATTTGTGAAATTATCAGAACATGAGTCACCCCACAAGGTGAAACTTGGGGATGACTACCAATATCCAATAAAAGGTAGTGGTGAATCCTCCTACAAGAAAGACTCTGGAAATTCTATGAAAATGAAGGATGTCTTGTTTGTACCAGGACTAAAGAAAAATATCCTCTCCATCTCTGCATTGGATGCAAAAGGCATGAGGGTTGCATTGTAGATGGCCAAGTACTTATGTGGCCAAAGGGAAAGACTATATATGATGCAATTGTGATTGGAGAGCAAGAGGGAGGATTATACAAGCTAAAGGGCCAACCAGAACAAGCCTTGGTCCATGACTCGGTAGAGACAAATGAACTTTGGTATAGAAGGCTTGCACATTTGCACTATAGAGCACTACCACTTGTAAACAAAGTTGTTGAAGGTCTTCCAGAAATACAGGCAAAACATGATGGTGTTTTCAAAGGATGTGCGAAAGGAGAGAACATAAAGAAGACATTTCCAAGTAGTGAGAGCAAGGCAAAAGGAATATTGAAAATCATCAACTTCGATGTATGTGGTCCAATGTCATCCAGTTCATTGAGTGGGTATGTATACTATGTTTATTTCATTGATGATTTTTCTAGGAAGACATGGATATACTTCTTGAAAAAAAAGATGAAGTATTCAACAAGTTCAAAGCCTTGATCGAGAACCACACAGAAAATAAAATCAAGACCTTTCAATCAAACAATGGCGGATAATTCACATCAAATGAATTCAAAAAATTATGTAGAGATTCAGGGATTAAGAAGGAGTTGACCACTCCATATAATCCACAAAAGAATGGGGTTGTAGAAAGGAAAAATAGAACGATTATGGAAGTTGCAAGGGAAATGCTTCATGATCAAGATCTTCCCATGCATCTATGGGCAGAAGATGATAGAACAGTTGTGTATGTACAGAACCATACTCCACATAGAGTACTCAAGAACAAGACACCTGAAGAAGTATTCTCCAGCAAGAAACCAGAAGTCAGTCATCTCAGAATACTTGGTTGTCTAGTGTACATACACATTCTGAAAGAAAAGAGGACAAAGTTATATCCTTCAGGGAAGAAGGGTATATTTTTGGGATATAGTGAAAGCTCAAAAGCTTATAGAATATACTTCCTAGGATTCAAGAAGAACGACATCAGCAGGGACGTAACATTTGATGAAGACTCAACTTACAACAAATCCAAAGAGAGACCTGCTGAAGAACCTAAAGAGACAGAAGTACCCAGAATTCAAGATACAACTATGAACGATGCAACTCAAGAAGAAGATTGAGAAATAGAAGAACCCCAGGAACCTATAGATCCACCCCAGGATAAGAATACTCACAAGAGGAAACATGAATGGGTACGAGAGGATATCCAAGTTGCAGAAAGATATGGGGCTCCAGAAGAAATGCATAGAGAGAGGAAGAGAACAATGTCCTACTCCAGATATGTAGCCCTATTATGTGACATCATTGATAAAGAACTTTCCAACTATGAAGAAGCGATAGAGAAGAAAGAATGAAAGGATGCTATGATCGAGGAGTACCAGTCGATCATGAAGAATGATGTCTGGGATGTTGTCCCAAGACCAGAGGGGAAGTCTGTTGTGACTTCCAAGTGGATCTATAAGATCAAGCATGCTACACATGGCAGCAAAGAGAAATATAAAGCAAGACTTATGGCTCGTGGCTTCTCCCAAAAAGAAGGAATAGATTATGAAGAGACTTTTGCACCTGTAGCCAGATACACTTCCATCAGATCAGTACTTTCTCTGGCTGCAGTGATGAAGTTGAAGATACACCAGATGGATGTCAAGACTACTTTCTTGAATAGTGTAGTAGAAGAGGAAGTGTATGTGGAGCAGCCACTCAGTTTTGAGACATATGACAGTAAGACTCATGTGTGTAAATTGAAGAAATCCATGTACGGTTTGAAACAGGAACCCAGGACATGGTACGAAAGAATTGACAGATTCCTGACTAGTTTGGGTTTTACCAAGAGTAAAGCGGATTCCAACTTTTGCTACAAGGTTGAAGAAGGGAACCCAGTGATACTCCTACTGTATGTAGATGATCTGTTTGTAATAGGTGAGGATGGGTCTATTGCTGATACGAAGAGGAAGCTTGCTGTCGAGTTCAAGATGAAGGGCTTGGGCATGATGCACTATTTTATAGGCATGGAGGTGTGGTAGAATACAGATGGAATCTCCCTGGGACAAGGGAAGTATGTAGTAGAGATCCTAAAGAGGTTCGGGATGATGGATTGCAAGGCCATGACCACACCTATGGCATCAAACCTGAAGCTATTGAGTGATGCTTCATTAGAGTCGGTTGATGCTACAATGTATCGTGAGATGATTAGGTCCTTGATGTACATGACGAACACGAGACCATATATTTTCTTTGCTTTGAACACATTAAGCCAGTACCTGATAGATCTGAGACATGTTCACTTGATTGCTGCAAAGCATATTCTGAGGTACCTAAAGGGTACAGTTGATTATGGGCTCAAGTATGAAGTGAATCAAAAGATTAACCTAGAGGGTTATGTGGATTCGGATTGGGAAGGAAGTTCCATTGATAGGAAGAGCACTTTTGGGTGTTGCTTCAGTATGGGATCAGGTGTGATCTCTTGGTTTAGAAGGAAGCAGTCCTGCGTGGCATTGAGTACAACTAAAGCAGAGTATGTCGCAGCTTGTTTGGCTAGTTGTGAGGCAGTATGGTAGAGGAAGCTGCTGTCTGATTTGTTTGATCTCTAGTTAGATGCTACTTGTATATATTACAACAACTAGATTTGTGTGAAGTTGTCAGAGAACCCAGTGTTCCATGACAAGTCAAAGCATATCAAGATCAAATACCACTATACCAAGGATATGGTGCAGAGGGGAGCAGTGAAGCTCCATTATGTTGCAACGGGAGAACAGATAGATGACGTGTTCACTAAGCCATTAGCCAAAGTGAATTTTGAGTACTTCCGGGAGAAGCTTGGTGTTCTCTAGATAGAGGTTCCTTCCAAGAGGAAGTGATGAGTCCGTGAGCCTTTCTGACATGGTGGTAGGATTGGTTCCTCCCATGGTTAGATGTAAGTGTTGTGCCCTTCCGACATGGTGGTAGGATTGGTTCCTCCCATGGTCAGATGTAAGTGTTGTGCCATTTTTGCATGGTGGTAGGTGGGGCATCCCATGGTCAGATATAAGTGCAGTGGCCAACATCCAGTATGAAAAAGGACTGGCTCTATAGATACCCACATCCAGTATGAAAAAGGACTGGCTCTGTGGAAGTACATCTAGCATGAAAAAGGGTTGGATATGTAGTGCCCTACATCTAGTATGAAAAAGGACTAGCTCTGTAGAGACCCACATCTAGTATGAAAAAGGACTAGATATGTGGAAGTACATCCAGCATGAAAAAGGGTTGGCTATGTAGTGGCCTACATCTAGTATGAAAAAGGATTGGCTCTATAGAGACCCACATCCAGTATGAAAAAGGACTAGCTCTATGGAAGTACATCCATCATGAAAAAGGGTTGGCTCTGTAGTGGCCTACATGTAGTATGAAAAAGGACTGGCTCTGTAGAGACCCACATCCAGTATGAAAATGGACTGGCTCTGTGGAAGTACATCCAACATGAAAAAGGGTTGGCTCTGTAGTGGCCTATATCCAGTATGAAAAAGGATTGGCTCTGTAGGTACCCACATCCAGTATGAAAAAGGACTGGCTCTATGGAGGTACATCCAGTATGAAAAAGGACTGGCTCTATAGAGGCCTACATCCAGTATGAAAAAGGACTGGCTCTGTAGATGCCTACATCCAGTATGAAAAAGGACTGGCTCTGTAGAGGAATACCTACAAGGAGGCTAGGCCTACAACCAGCATGAAAAAGGGTTGGCTCTGTAGAACTTCCTGTGACGAGAAGAACTGAGAGATATCACCATTTGATCGAGATAGCGGAAGTAGTGATGATGATGATCCAGTGATGATCCAGCTTTTATGATGATCCAAAGAAAAATACTTGTGCTGATGAATTGTGTCAAGAGAATACCTTCCTAGTTAAGAGGGAGTGTTGATGTATTTGTAACTTCGGAATGTATTCACTTGTATATTTCATANGGGAGATTCATTAATGTAATCAAGGCATGTAAAGTCATAGAGATTAACCTTCCTTTGTGATTCGAGGGTAAAGTCCCCATAATTGTTGGGCACTAGGGTTATTAGACTCTCATAGAGAAGTCGGCCCCAGTAAGTTATTGTCAATTCGAAAACTAGTATAAATATAGAGTGAGCCTCTCTATTTACAACACACACTCACCCATCTATAGCGCATAGGTGAGACAGAAGAAGCTCTCTCAAGTGAGAGAGAGAACAGTTGTTGGAGATCATCTTTCTGTCTTTGGGTTTTACTACTGCCATTGGTGCTCATTCTAGCTCTGAGGAAGTTGCAAGGTTTTTCCTTTATGGTTTCCCTGAGGATAAATCCTTGTGTCTATTGTCTCTTGTGATTGATTGTTGTGCATGTTATTCTCTTAGATAAGATCCTAAGATCATATTGCTTAAATGATAAAAATCTAACAGCCCTGTCGAGAAATCCCCAAGGCTTCTATGTGTTTATACTTTGCATTTGTAAAATCATAGGAATTTTTGTTTTGAATGGATTTTATATCCTTAATAAGCTAGTTTTATCTTGTGTGCTACTTGCATTATTGACGTAGACATATCCTAAAATATCATAAGATTCATATCCATTAAAATCACATAGACAACCATACAAGGTAGGGCCTTATAGGAAGATAGATTTATCAATAATCCATTCTCGTAAATTTTATTTTAAAGTCCCATACCATTGTTTCCCTTTTATAAACAAAGCTTTAGTAACCTCCTGCTTGACAAGCTTTGAAAACAAGCAATACACAAATCAATGGTTTATTATTGATTCTCCACTTTTCTTTTAATAGAGAATGCATTTGTTTGGACTAATCAAGTTTCTCTTTTTATCATTGTCCCATCTTAGTAGCTTATTTTCCACTACCAACCATAGAACAATTCAAGATTTCATTAGACAAGTAAGTTTCAACACAACTCTCCACCACCATGTTCTAACTTCAACCCATTCTTCTTCATCTTTTGTTGAATAACCCAAATTAATTATATAATCTCCTTTACCCTTATTCTTGGACCACTTAATCACATCCTAGCTATTATTTAATTTGATCACATTGTGAGTAAGTAGTTTCAAATACAACCTCCATTCCTCAGCTAATTATCCTTGGTGAATCATAAAATCAAATGATTTCCACCCTTTAAATTGATCAAATTTGTCTCTTTCTATCTCTGCCTCTCTTAAATAATGTATCCCCTCCCACGTAAAAATTCTAGTAATGCCTCATAAATCCTATAATTTCTTTTTATTCCTATCCAAGGGTTCTCCCCAATTCTAACCTTTACCCCATTTCCCACTTGCCATGCAACCCACTTTCCAATCAAGGGGTAAGCCTTATTTAGGGATTTCCAAACCAGAGATGCTCCAATATAATGCAACTAGTCTAAACCATTCCTCCATGTAAGTAACCTTAGGATATATGGCCTTAATAAGTTTCCCCAAAATCCCTTCATTAGTTGCTAATCTCCACAGATTTTGACTTGCAAGGGCTATGCTTAAACTATGTGTATTTATTAGACCCCAACCCTATGCTTAAACTATGTGTATCTATTAGACCCCAACCCCCTTGTTCTTTTTCAAAAGCCACTCTATTCCACTTAACCAGGAAGAATCCTTCCTTTATCTTTTCCATTGTCCATTAAAAATTTAAACATTTATTCCTAGTTTTACTTAGTATGCCTTTGGGAATATTTACAATAGTTAATCAGTAAACATGAATACTCTCCAATATTGCTTTGACCCAACACTAACTTGCCTCCCCTAAATAACCAACAATTACACCAATCTAAATTATTGTTTCCACTTTATTATACAATCATACCTAGTCCTCATAATGGTAGTTATTTCATTTAAGGCATAGGCCCAAGTACTTCACAATTTGGACTATTTCACAAGTATTTAAAGGAAAAGTTATGGAGACATGTGCCTTGGTATCATCTTCCAACCCATTAAACAACAAAGGGACTTCTTCATATTTATTTCCATACATGTATCCTTGGAAATATAATTCTAGCAAATCCTTTAACTTCCTTGGCTCTTTTAGTAAGTCAATGAGTTAATAAAACATTAGTAATTCAACAAGTTAATAAAACATTACTTGCCACTTGAACCCATTTCAAATTACCTCATCTTTTGGCATCTTTTATAAGCATGTTGAGCCCCTCTACTACTAACAAGAATATAAAATGGGAAAATGAATACCCTATATGAGTTCTCTAGATGTAGTGGATAAACTAGAAGGAGGCCCATTAACCAATATTACAATAGAAACTAAAAATAAGCATTCCATGACCCAATTAATTATCTACAGATTCATGCACATCTAGATAAGAAATAATCTTTAAAATATCTAATTCACTATGTATGCCTTGGACAAGTCACTCTTCAATATCGTTGCTAGCATATCTTTTTTTGTTTTGATTATATATATCCTTTCTTGAGCAATACCCAGTGCATCATGGATTTGATGCTAAAAAATTTTTTGGATACAAACCATGACATAATACCTTTCATCTAGTTAGTAATGATCTTGGAAATAAGTTTATACATAAGATTACATAATGAAATAGGCCTATAATCATTAAAGGTTTCATAGTGCTACTTTTTGGGAATTAGCATGATGAATGTGCTATCAAGAGCTCATAAGACATTTATGGAATGCCTTGATTCTTCCACCACATGCAACATATCGTGTTCCAAGAGATCATAAAAAAATGAATAAAATTCAATTGAAAGGCCATTAGGACTAGGAATTTCCCCCTTTTCAAAAGAAGATAGTGTTGTTTTCAATTTAGATGAGGTGACCTCAACCTCCAATTCTCTATTTGATTCCTCATTTATAAGAGTTGGGAATAAACTTATAACTCTCATGATTTTCACCATGTTAGCAATTATAGGATCTTGATAGAAGCATTCTAAAATGAGTTCTTCTAGCAGCCATTATCTACTTGAAAGAGATAACCATATTACTGGTTGTTGTATGATTTCCCAAATAATGCTAATTCACATTATATGGTTGGCATAATTATGAGAAAAATTGTGTATTGTTATCCCCTTCTTGAATCCATAAGGCTCTACTTTAGATCCTCCACCAAGCCTCTCCCTTTGCTAGTATCTCCTTCTTTCCCTCTAAATCCCTTAATGAAATGGCTCTCATATGAAAATTCCCCTTCTAAATTATTATCTGAAAGATATTTAAGGCCTTCTTCCACTTCTTTAGTTTCCTTTTGAGACTTTAAAAAATATTTTTTTCCCATCCTTCTAGCACCAACTTGAATCTTTGAATATTATCTTCAAATTCACATAGAAAAGTTTCTCATTTCACTGTCATAAGGATTCCAATTATAATTGACTAGGTCTATAAAATATATCTCTTCAAGCTCGATGTGGTTGAATTTAATCAAACTAGGTAGATTCGAGTCCTCTAGTTCCAATTTTAGAAGAATAGGAAGATTATATGTTAAATATCTTGTGCCAACGCAAGAGTTAATTTTTAGCTAAAAAATGTAAAGGGATTATGTCATCAAGAATGTATCCAATCTCTTAGAAACCCCCTCTCTACCTCATCTAATATTACATCAGGTAGGATAAATCGTAACAATTTCTACATCAATAAGGTGAATCTAAAAAACTAGGAAAAATAGTTACCAAGTTGGTCCATTTCAACAATATTTGCCTAAAATTCCCTTTGGTTAAGAGCTAAATTCAGATACCCACCCAATATTATAATTTTCCCTTCTAGAATTCTCGAATCCACCAAGGCCTCCCAATAGGGTGTCCTATCCCTAAGAGGACCATAAATATTATTGAAACTCATCTCTTTCCCCAATTCCTTTGCTTTAAGCTTCACTCGAATACCTAAATTTAAAACTGAATGGGAAATATAATCAAACTTATTACTCTACATCATAGTAAGACCCTAAACAAACCAACTTGTTCCAATGTACATAAGTTCCATTCCTTTAATAAAGAAGATAATAAAAAAATTATGACTAGAGTATATAGTTTCTTGTAAAAAGACAATGTTGGGCTTGTGGAATTCAAATTGTTTTTTTAGGGATAAGTGATTGTGGGCACCCCAACCCCTCTAACAATAAGAGAGAGAGAGAGAGAGAGAGAGAGAGAGAAATCATTTGGAAACTAAGGTAAAGTCCTTCCTTTCTCTAAGGTCCTTATTAATTGTTTGACATTTACCTTGTCTCGCTTCTTTCTTAGCCTATATTTTGCAAAATTCATATGGAATTTCCTTCCTACCAAGATAGGAATATATTTCTCTAAATCAATCCCCCACCCCCACTTCTTCATAACCCTTATCATAATCCATTTAGAGTGCAACTAGTAATCATATTTAAGCGAAGGTATGGGGTAGTTTTTTCTTAGCCTTACCACGGGTGGAAGAAAATTCCTTTACTTTTGATACATTTCTTGAACCATAGGAAATGGCCATTGGGTCAACCTCAAGGGAATCTACTGAATCATGAACCAATTTCATCACAGGTTTATTTATGGATCTAAAACCAAATTTATAATCTCTCCCTTTGCAATAGCATTCCCAACCCTTGGGGTTTCTAGGGTACTCATGAACTCTTCCTTTTATAAATATGATAGTTTATCTATCTCCTGATGTTCACCAACTTTGAGATTAGAATTTTATTCAATACATATTCACATATATAGGGAACCATTTAGGGCTCAATACATCCTTTCCTATCTCCTTCTCTTTAGTAGGATTCCCATCCCTAAGGTTTTCTAGGGTAAGTGAGGGACCATCCTTAACAAATTGGGATAGGTTAATATGTTCACCACATTCATTTATGGAGCCACCTTTAATGCCAATCAATGGTGATGTTTTTATAGTAACGTGGATTAAAGAATTAGATCTCACCCACCCATCCTCACCATCCTAGGCTCCCCCACATCAACTTGGGAACTTTTCGGTCTTGTTTTACTATCATCCTTAGAATTCATGTAATGATCATACACCTTATTTTTCATCCAGATTGTTAACTGGGACAAACTCCATTCCATAGTTTGAACAATCCACATGCATGTGTGCTACCTCATGACACACAACACACCCAAATGATAATTTCTAGGAATCAAGTCTTTGACAAAAAAATCACTTCTTCCATTTCATATCTAGTTCATCTAATAAGCCTTTACATAAATTCAATTCGACTAATTTTTTTACAATTATTTTATCCTTTGAGTCTAACCAACCCTCCTTAAAAGCAACAAATCCTTCCATGTAGTCACCAACCTTTCTTAAAATGGATTTGTTGCAAAGAATGAGTACCAAACCTAGCAAAAGCACTCAAAATTTATGAATATATGTAGGATCTCAATGAGGATCAAAGGTAGGAAACTAGGGTTTTAGTCACATGCTCGATAGCCCCAAAAACCATTCCTGGTTTAGCACATTGTCGACATCCACCTTACCTCTCAAAACAAAATAGATCCATCCTATCATGAATATATGAAACTTAGGGATGTAACCCAACACTGTAAACCAATGCTTCACTAACCATGTTTTAAGAGAAGTTACCCTTAAGGATTTCCCCATTAATATACCAGAAAGAGATGAAGACATTATCCTCTCCACTTTTTCAATACTTAAATCATGACACCTGACCATTTTGACTCTTTTTTTATGAATCCTTATAAACATTTGTTGCAATAATTTTTCGACTAATTACCCTACCTACTTGAAGGACTAGAGACTTGATCCTGTAAAACTCCTTCACCACCACCTCTCACCCCCATCAACACATCAATATTGATCAACCCCTCAACTATATCAAAACTTGGAGGATCCTTTCCATTGCAAATGTTCCCTTCTATTGATCCTTCAGGTCAAGTACCCACATATAGGGGGAGTAAATGGATTTGGAGGTAAGGTTAAGGAAATGAATATGTAACATGTGAATCCCTTTCATAATCTACCTAGAATTTCTCGACAAAATTTAATGTCAACACATTTGTCTTGGGTTATCTCGTGAACTCAAATGGGTTTTGACACCTTCATATCTATTTCCAATCACCTAATTGTCACCTACCTCATCCAATATCTTGAATCCCTCCATCTCTTCTGTTATCCCATCATCTCTCGCAACCTTGGAGTTTTGTAAAATCTCCACTAACTCCTCATGACACTTAAAAGTTGACCATAGAATCCCCTCATCCTCATCACCATAGTTTACCAAGTCATAATTTAATTCCATAATTGTTTCCAATCCTTAACAACCACCACTAAACAATCTCTATCACACTTGTGACCCAATTTTTTCACAAATTTGACCTCTATACAAGGTGTGTCTTTGTATAATGAGTTGGGAATGGTGAGCTAGAGTGCCATGAAGAAAATTCCATACAGTGTGCCATTGTTGAGCACCATACACTCATATGTGATTTTCACTAGTTGATAAACAAAAAGGGAAGTGATCAACCACCATATCTAAAACCTTGCGAGAATGGAGGGTATAGAACACGAGAAACATATTTTCTAGGTATTCATTTGTGATATTGGGTATGAGAAATGAGCCCATTCCAAATTCTATTCCACCCCCACAAATGGCATACTGAAACCCTCATGATCTATAATACATAATTGATAATTATTCTCTTGTTGTTTCCTACTCATGAATTCCTTAAAAAATGGTGTGAGACTTGAAGATCTAACCCTAAGGGCATGATATCACTTTGTTCATAGCAATCAAGAGAATAGCATGTATCACAATCTTGCCTCATTGTACAACGTTAGAATAGAGATGAATGATTGTGAATATCCCATGGATTGAGGAATGTGTTTCTCTTTGACTCTGAGCTCTAAACGTATATATTTTTCAGTGCTAGACCTAAATAATTGAGTTATAAATCTACGGAACCACTCTATTTGTGCTCGAATATATGATATTGAAGCTAATTCCCCACTCGAAATTGAAATCTAAGACCGAGTGGATATGCCATCTAGGGAAATATCTATGTTATTGTGTTATCAAAATGAAAAATAGTTTTATGTGCAATATATAAGGATATTGTTCCACAAACTTCTTCATTAATTATTTCGCTTACCCTCAAAGTAGAGAAAATAGAAATGAGAAGCACAAGTAGGAAGATACTTTTTCCTAACCATAGACAATAATGCTAGATAGTGGTGTTAAGTGGAATTCCTTTGCAATTATGATTATGATATTCAACATATTAAGGGTAATGATAATCATGTGGTAGATGCACTAAGCAAGAGAAGAGATGTGGTTACTATATTGAAATCCAATATTAACTTAAGAATGTTGATCAAGCAACACAATGAAGGGGATAGTTTGTTTAAGGAGTTATGCATATTTTTGTTCCAAAGTAAAAGCTGGAATGAAAAGGAGGCCATATGGTATGAAATTAATCCCTTGGTGGATGATGCAGTTGTGTTGTGGAGGGACTATCTATATGTTCTAGTTTAGTTAGAAAGTTAGTCTACCATGAGACACATAGTACTCCTTACTTTGGTCATTTGTTGTATCAAAGTGGAATGAATAAGGGGTACTTTTGGTTGAGAATCTAAGCAAATACAACAAATTATGTCAGTAGGTGTTTTTATTGTCAATGAAATAAATCTTAGCATCACCATTCAATAGGGAAGTTGCAACCTCTTAATATACTTGAATGGAATTAGGAAGATTTTACTATGGATTTTATCACCGATTTGGTGATGACATCTTGGACCAATGAATCCATTTTGTGCAAAGGGATTGGTTGACTAAAATTGCTCACATCATTCTAGTAAAAGGATAATCATTGTGCATGTGATAGTGCTCATATATTTATAAGGGAAGTGGTTAGATTGCATGGAATTCCTAACATTATTATGTCATATAGGATTCAGTGTTTACTTCTAAGTTTTGGAAGAATATGTTTTAGGAACTAGGTACTAATTTGAACTTGAGTACAACATATCCTCCGGAAACTATTGGTCAAACTGAACGAATGAATCGAGGGTTAGAATGACATACTTTGCATGTATGTGATGAGCCAACCTATAAGTTGGGAGGATTATATTCCTCTCATAGAATTTGCATATAATAATGATTATTACCAATCATTCAAGATAAGCTCTTTTGAAGCACAGTATGATAATAAATGTAATTCGTTGGTTAGTTGGGGTAATCTAAAGATTCAAAGAACCAAGTCAGTCTGACCTTTGGAAGAAATGGAAGTTGTGGTGAAACATGTCAAGAAGAATATGGTGGCAACATAGGACATGACAAAAACTATGCAAACATAATAATGCCAGAAGGGAACTTTTAGGTTGGTGAGAATGTCTTTCTTAGAGTGAGTTTGATGGAAAGTTATTCAAGGTTAGGTTTTATTGTGGACCTTTCAAGATCTTAGAGTTAGGTTTTGAGGATATTTAACTAGATCCCACAAGGGAGTTCCACAAAAATCCTCTGGAGATCATGGTACTCACAGTAGAAACATGTATGGAGCCAAGTAATAGACCATGTCATAATTAGACGAAGGTACCACCGAGAGGTTGATGACAATTGGGAGTTATATTCTAAGATATGGGAGATTTACCCTTGTTTACTACTGATATTTAACTTCAAGGATGAATTTCTCCAACCAAGGAGGGTTTGCAACACCCCATTTTGAGCTTAACACTTATTGTTGATGCCATATTTGGACTCAACATTTATTATTGTGATGCCACTTTGAATTAGCATTGATTGTTATTGTGATTACATTTATTTTAAGCTAACACTACATTGATATTCCTAATGCTCATTTCATTAGTCACACATTAATTTATAATATGTTCATTTATGTGTCAAACATAGTTATTATATATTCATTTATAATTTGGAGGTGTCACACATTTAGTTTATTATGCTATTTGGAATATTGAAATTTATTTATGTTTGTATTTCCTCGATTAAGTTATGATGGATGTTGGATATTACCTAGTTTGTGGCTTACACTAACATTCATCGGTTGTTGGAGTAGAATGAAATTCGTTATATGTACATATGATTACTAACATGGTTGCATTTGGTTCAAATGTTCTTGGATTACTTGGTTCTTAAGACCAACATTGGCATTTGTCAAGTGTCAAAAGTAACATGAATAGTTGATTTTTGGATGTCAAAGACAAAGCAGTAATGGGAATGGGATCTCTTGCCATACAACATTTTTAATATCTTGGGATGTCCTTGGACACTAAAATTAATGTGGAATTACATAATTTTAGTGCTTTTTTATGTGAAATATGTTCTTTAGGGTTTTTTAAGCCTTTGAGGGATAATGATGAGACCTTAGTAATAGTCACCATGTTACCTAATCTTTATAACTAAGCCTATCTATTGATCAACATATTTTAAAGGGAGGGATAACACCCTTTGGGGGGTTGTCCTTTATTTGTGATAGGGATTACTTGTGTTATATTCAAAATTGTGATTTGTGAAGTTTTGCATTGGATTAGTCTCCCTTGGGGAAACCCTGATTGTGAGAGAGAGAAACTTTCCATATCCATTGGTGGGTAGATGGGGCTTGGATACGTTGAATCCAAAGAGAGGTGTTCATTTTAGATTTAGTTAAGTTGGGGCACCATATCCAAGGGAGGTATTTTTCCTTTGTCACATTGCAGCCTTGTAGGGGTCTTGATTATTGTACTAAAGGATTCATCAACTATTAGGAGGTATGTGGCTTACTCCTATTTTTGGTTGAGATTGGGTTAGTCTCTATTAGGTTTTATGTGGAGCCTAATTGTTCTAGTTTTGAGCTTGAGATCCAAATTTACTTGCTACTATTTTTTTGTAATCTAGTAGGGTCTCTATTCTATTGATATATATGATAAAAATAGTACATACAATCAAAAATCAAAGTTTAGGCCCACCTTAAGGAAATGCATCCCATGCATTAAACAAGAGTTTAATTGCAACATCTCTATATATGCTTCTTATACTACTTGAAGTATTTAGAGTGAAATTATTTACATGATAAAAGTTCTATAACATACTAATATAGAAAATGTTGTTCAAGATCCCAGAAAAGACTGAATGAGAGAACTTGTCTCTACTTTTTTAATTCATCATCCTTGGTTGAATTGACTGGGTCCTGACTCACTTGGGCATGTTGTTGGTCTTCAAAGAAAAAAAATCTTACAGTAGTGGTTCTGTAAATACAATAAAACTTCATTTCCAACATTTTTCTTTGAGCCATCAACTTGTTGTTTTGGTCAATGGTATCCACCATTATAAGCACTAGGCCATTCCTTTCCTCTTGTATATCCAATATTTATTTGTTAAGTAGATATTTGACCTGCCGTTTTGAAGTGACAATTTTGAAGATATTCTTTAGTAGGGATTTCACCCTTGCTACAGGAAGGAACAGCTACCTTCCATCTATAGGACGGAAGGGTAGGGTTCCTGTGTGTGGAAGAAAACCTGCAAATAAGTGTTAGGGCCAAGCTATGAAAACCCTCAAAAGATGGTTAGAAAAAAAAATATGGCTGCAAGAAATCAAGGGAAAACCTGCAGCAAACCATTAGCAAAGAAACCTGCAAACCAAATAAGTTAGAAAACTAGAATGAAAATGAAACAAAACAAAATTATACCTTCAGTCTTGGTGGAAATGGGCCACCATGCCCTAGCTTTGGAAGCACCTCTCTCTCTATGGGATGGAGACTTGGCTTGTGGAGCAATGGAGGAGAGGGGGGGTGAATGGCTTGAGAGGCAAAGGGTCTCAAGGCACTCACACGGGCAGCATAACGATAGGGAGAGAAGGAGTGTTTTGAGAGTGACCCCCACCCCTCTATTTATAACATTTTTTCTAGATATTTAGGGTTTTAAGCCCTTGGTCAGGGCTTTAGCCCCTTTTTGGGGATTTAATCCCCTTTTGCCCAATTCTTAGCTCCTTTGAGAGGTTTTATCCCCTTTTTGGAGGTTTTAGCCCCTATGAGAGCTATTTTGGCTCTTTTCAGGGGTTTTTAAGCCCCTTTTCATGTTTTTGAGCCTTTGCAAGGATGTGGGGGTCAAATGAGGGTTGTACATAGATGTATTTGGGTGGTGTAGGTCATGTAGAGCTCATTGAGGGATTTTTTGGGTTAACAGATTGCCCCCTGGTGTGTGAGAGTAGGAGCTCATCGTATGGCCAATGGACATCATAGGATTTTCTGGGGAGAGGTGTAGCTTCCTGGGCTGGGGCATGGTGACTTTTGGTTTTTGTATTAATATGGTTCCCATAAATGGGTGAGATACAAATAATGTGTGACATGTATATGGAAGAGGTGGGCATCCCCATGCTCGTAACGATGTCAAAAGAATAATGTGATCTAAGCTCTATAATACAAGAGCCGATCATGTACAACTATTGTTACAATAGTGGTTGCCTCAATGAGAGGCTGAATACAATACTTATATGAAGAACTGCTATATTGGACCCATGCCATTCTCATGGAATGCTATATCTTCATGAATGATGGTCTGCTGGATCTGGAATGGTACATAGTTTGCTGACAGGGAGTAAAAGTCTCTGTGGTACAAATATGTTGCATCAATCATAAATCTATATAGAATCAATGTTGGGGCTTCTAAATACTGTCTCCAATGTAACCCAGAAATCACAAGGGTCATGAACTTGTTGGGGTCCCTTAAATAGACTCATTAATGTGCTAGAGTCATGTGACATATGGGGTCTTCGACCAAATACTGCATGGACCAATACCCTGTACGAATCTCAACGATGCGATGATGCAGCTGTAGTCGAGCATGTGAGACATAACCATCTTGAGAGGCACTGAGGACTCCTCTCAAGTGGTCCAAGGAACTCATCAATGAGGTTAATGAAACTAGGATACAGGGACCTCTGGGTCTATCCTCTAGAATATGTTTGTTGTCGTCGACAGAGGGAGACCTGCAACTGGCCAAGGAAATGGTGTTTCCTTGACCAGAAGTGCGAGGGAGATAACCGAAAGATGTGAGGCAATCTGAGTACTGACCCACTGAATGGAGGGGGGGGAGGAGTTGAACAGGGGCAGGGAATCACGGGGGACTCAAACTTCCTTTGTTCAGAGTATGATGGCAGGGCAAACCAAGAAGCAAATGAAACCGACTCATGGGAAAGGGACCATAGTTGTAATATCAGGAATGTAACTGCAGTTGGGAAATACTTGGGGGAGGTAGACACTTTTGGTATTGATGGGATCCAAGGAAGACACATTGCAGAGTACTCTGGATAAAGGAGACCCAAAGTGGGAATGATGTCGAACTGTTATATGTGGGGTGGTGTCTAAAGACACCATTGTGGTACAATCTCATGGATTTTTAGTGAGCCCAAGAAAGTAAATGCTCGATGGTACTTTCATTTTTAGAGAGTATGAAAGCATGAAGAAGACTCCTGTGGGGGCTCTTTTTCGTTGGTAGTCTCATGTGCTCAAAAAATGATAAAAGTATACATAAGAGAGCTCTCCCATCCTTTAGGGGATGAGAGACTTCTTTACTGTTGGTAGTCCAATCAGGCCGAAAAAGGTTAAACCTGTACTGACTGGACGGTCATTCAAATACTTTTACGAGCATGAACGAAACCAAGTTTGCTCGGTGATCTTTTCTTGATGAGAAGGCTGGAAAAGAGCTTAATGACAACCCATGGTGAGATTTTTGGTAAAGTTCGACCCCTCTACCCAAGAAAGCATAAAAGGATGCAAAGGGGAACGATCTTGGCTTGAATGTGCCAAGGTGGTCCTTTTCATATGGTAGTCTACATGGTTCGCAAAAGGAGATAAATGAGACAATGTAAATGCCCTTTCCTATACTTTAACGAGCGGGAAAGGAAGCAGCGGCGCTCAACAATATTTTCATTCTTTTAGGAGTCAGAAAAGAGCTTAAAAGAAACTCCAGTATGGTCAACCAATTGAGGGGGCACTGAAGGTGCCCCTATGTCAAGACAATGGATAGTGGTCCAAAGGTCATTCATGCAGTATGGATGGAGCAGGTGGCTCTTGAACATACCAATACATGCACAGGATATATTGTGGAAGAGGCACATGAGTTGGTGCAGCAAAGGCATGCAAACCGACGTGGCTCTCAGACAGAGGTCAGGAGAGTCTTGTGTGAGTTGTGGTGGACAGACTAGACTACATGTGATGTGAGTGCAAGTCTGGAGGAAGTTATACACCAAATGTATGAAAAAGAAATGATCCACCCTTTGGGTGGTGGTCCGAAAACCCGCGTGAGTTTCGGTGGACGAATTTGACAATTATGTGTTGAAATAAAATGATGTGCCTTCCAGGAGGTGGTCCAGGATCCCACATAAGTTGCGGTAGGAAGGTGTGACACAAGTATAGGTCCGGAGACAGTTGTATCACAATGTGGTATGTAAACCAAGGTAAATATCAGGAATTGGCCCCAAAAATTACTTGTTAAACATGAGATGATGGTCTCATTAGAAGATAGAGGGAGGAATTCTGAGCCCGGAGGTGTGAGGGGTGCCTCGAACAAGCTTCGAGTGACTCTGAATTAGCAGCTAATGGTGCTACCCCTGAATGGGCATCTCTTATTTGTGGTAAAAATGTTGTAAAACAAAAAAGGAAAACCAAGTGACTCACTGGTGATGTTAAGCGTAAAATCTCTTGAGGTAGAGCCTGTTACGGGGGTTCTCCAAGAGTTGTCCATCAGATTCAATCAAGGTGTAGGCCCCTTTTCTGAGGCAACAGTGGATGACATATGGGTCATACCACATTGACTCGAACTTGCCTTTTCCCAACTTGTCATTGGGTTGGTTATGGACCAGAACCATATCACCTTCATTGAAGGTGCGTGGGTGGACATGGGATTCATAATGGGCCTTTCACCATGTTTTCACTATTTCAATGGCTTGGAGGGAAACTCGGTGGTATTCTATGGTTTACTCGAGTTGGAGGAGTCATTCTTCCAAAGGAGAAGTATCAGGAAGGAGTTCTACTACGAGGCGGAGCGATGGGATCTGACATTCTATAGGGAGTACTGATTCAACGCCGTGTACTAGGCGAAAGGGGGTGAAACCAGTTGCAGTCTTTGTGGATGTGCGGTAAGCCCATAGGGCGGAAAACAACATGTGGCGCCAGTTAGTTTTGTGGATTCCTACCATCCTTTGGAGCATTGTTTTGATGATTTTGTTGACCGCCTTGACTTGGTCGTTTCCCTGGGGTAGTAGGAAGATGAGTACTGGTGTTCAAATTTCAACATGGTCAAAAGCTCAGTCCAAACAGTGCCTTCAAAGTGTTTACCATGGTCTGAGACCAACTGTTTGGGAACACCAAATCATGAAATAACGTGGTTAAGGAAGAAATGTGCCATCGTTTCACTTTTGCAATCAAATGTGGGCATGGCCTCGGCCCACTTAGTGAAGTAATCAACCACCATAATGATGTATTTATGGCCACTGGCCGAGGCAAGGCTGATTGTCATGAAGTCGATTGCCCATTTACAGAAGGGACCGACTGTGACTACGGGGTGTAACGGTGCAGGGGGGGTTCTTTCCTTTGGGGAAAAGAGCTGACAGCTACGACAATGTTTGACTGCCTCTATGCAATCAGTGAAGATGGAAGGCCAGAAGTAGCCAACACATAGAATCTTCTGGGTGGTTGCCAGACCTAAAAGGTGGCCACCACAGGCTCCACTATGACAGTCATTGAGGACGATCTCGGCCTCATCACGGGTGAGGCAACAATGTAGGATGGTATCAATGCCTCGACGATATAGAACATCTGCAATCAGAAGGTGGCAAGCGGCTTGATGTCAGATGCGTCGCTTGTCCTCACGGTTTAAGTGGGATGCGAACTTCTGTGTGCGTAAATATAGAAGGATGTCCCCATACCATGGGTCCTCCGTGGATATGATGAATAGAAAATCATCAGGGACATCATACTTGGGTGGTGGTGACGTGGTCAATGGGGACAGATCTGTCATGAGCGCGGCCAGTGCAAGTGCCTTTGTGCTTTTTGGGGCAACAAACTCTAAGTTGAATTCTTAGAGGATGACCACCCATTTGGTCGCGTGGCCTTGAATTCAGCCACTACATGAGTATGGTTTGCAATGATGTAGTGGCACAACTTCTGAGCCAAGAAAACGACGGCGAGGGCCAGTTTCTCCTCTGGTGAATATCGTAATGGGGGACCTGTCAGCCTCTAGCTGACGTAATAAATCACGTGCTCCTGGCGAGCATCGTCTTCTTGGACCAGGACTCTAGCAATGGAATTCTTCAAGGCCGACACATAAAGAATGAAGTCTTAGGTGAAGTCTGGTGTCGAGAGTAATGGTGCAAAAGCTAGGGCTTGTTTGAGTGCATCAAACGATTCCTGTGCTTGTTGATCCCAAACAAAGGGGAATTTTGTGCGAAGAAGGGGTATGAATCTGTGGGATTTTGTTGCATACTCTGGTACAAAGCGGCGAAGGAAGTTGGCCTTTCCTTGGAGGCTCTGCAGTTGGTGTCGAGTTTGTGGTGGGGGGAGATTAAGGATAGCTTGAACTTTGAGGGGGTCCACCATTATCCCTTTGTGGGATACGATGAACCCTAGCAGACGGCCTGCTGGGACACCAAAAATGCATTTTAGGGGATTTGAGCGAATTTTGTACTTACGGCATCGCAAAAAGACTTGCCGCAAGTCGTCTATATGTTGTGCTTGTTTTGGTGATCGAGCGGTAAGGTCGTCCAGGTAGACCAATATGATGTGGATTAGGTCATGGAAACAGTATGTCATAACACGCTGGAAGGTGGCTCCGACGTTCTTTAGACCAAAGGGCATTACTCAATATGCGAATGTGCCCCACAGGGTTGTGAATGCAGTTTTGTAACAATCTTCTTTCCGGATCTGGATTTGGTTATATCCAAAAAATCCATCCATGAAGGAAAAGACCTCATGTCTAGCGCACACATCGATAATTTGATCGATGAAGGGTGTTGGGAAGTTGTCTTTGGGACATGCCCAATTCAGATCGCAGAAGTCTGTGAAAACGCGGATGGTACCCTGTTTTTTATTGACAGGAAGAGGATTTGAAACCCAAGTGGTGTACGCAATGGGGTAAATGAATCCAGCTGTGCATAGCTTCTCGATTTCAGCTTTGACTATGGCAACTTTGGAGGGATGGATTGGTTGTTGCTTTTGGCGCATGGGGGCCACATCGGGCCATGTGTTGATGTGGTGCTCCACAATGGATGGATCCAAATCGGGCATTTCAGTGTAGGACCATACAAAGATGTCGCGGAATTCTTGGAAGAGTGCTTTGTAGGAAGCAACTTCTTCCAAGGAGCAGGATGTCCCCAGCATGATTTCCTCAACAACCTTGGGATTGGTTGAGATGTTGATTTTGATGGTTGGCGAGATGTTGGCCATGTTCCCATCTTCAAAGGCATCTGATGCCAGGATGGGATTCTTGAACCAGTCAATTTTCCCATGAATGTATTCTTTTGTTTCCACGAAAAACTGGTCAGACTACGACACAAGTTCTTCGGGGAGGAAGAACGAGCGATGGTGCATGTCATCCCATGGGTATTCCAGGGCGGTTAAGGCTTCAAGTATCTCCTCATCGTTGTGAAAGCAATGAAGAGGCATGTCTGATGGACCGTTGGTGATGGTGGAGACAAGAGGGTATGTGGAACTAGACATCATGTAAATGGACATGGTGTCTGAAGAAGGAGGTGGGGGGTGGACTTCTTTGATCAGAGTGATCTTAGATTCAAGGGCATGTTGTCAAAGGTTGACTCAAACTGCTCAAAACTCGGACAAGTCTTGGAAGTGGTGAGAATAGTGTCCATACAATCCGCAAAGGGTGTAAGCATGGTTTGTTCTCAATGACTTGTTTCTCACTGTTGGCCCGCTTGGGAGCTCAACAATGGGGATGTTTTCCATTGTATCCATGGCATCCAAATGCACGCGAATTATGGGTATCTCAGGGAAGTTTTGAGTTGCATGGCCCTGTTCTTCATAGATGGTGCAAGGCAAGATCTATCGAGGTTCAACGGTACCTTTCGCGTTTTTCCCCCTGGTCCTTTTTGGGTGGGGCAGTGTGGGTGCGGGTGCGGTGGTTGGTTTTTGCGGGCCGGGTGGAGGATGAGATTTGACTGCAATGGGTTGCACGGGGGTTAAGACTACCTGGGGCATCGGAGGTTGGGTCAGTGGATCGAGGTACCAAATAGGAATCCCCAATGTGAAGTTGGGTAAGTTTAGGGTATCCATTACTGGCTTACTCATGACACCAGGCGGGGGAAATAGGAAGGGAATTGTGTGGACTGGGGAGGAGCCCAAATAACTCCCTGATGGTTGCATGTAGGGATGGGGTTCTAGTTGTGGCTGCGCATAATGTTGCGGATGCGGATGATGTTGCGGCTGCAAATGATGTTATGGCTGTTGTTTGGACTACGGCTGCGGTTGATGTTTGGGTGCAACAGTGCTGGATGAGAGCATGCACAAATCCGTAGTCTCATTTTATGTTGGTGGTGGTGACACTAAGGGGAAGGAAGCCATCATGGGGGTATCGAAAAACAACACAAGGCCCACATTCAACAATGGGGAGGTAGTTATGTTGTCAACCATGGTGTTGACTGCAGGGATAACATTAGCGGGTGTGGTTAGCCCTTGCGTATCGATGGTATTGATCGTAGGGATAAAATTGGCTGGTGCAGTTGACCCTTATGGATTGTGATAATTTAGTTGGTCAATCGTCACGATTTTCCCGTCGTGAGGGAACATCATGAGACGAAAAACATTTGATGCTACGGCTCTCATGGCATACATATAACTTCTTCCGAGGAGAAGGTTAGAGTCCAACTAAGAATTGACAACCTCTATGTCAATCAATACTGTTTTCTCATCTAATGTGATGGGAACGTGTGGGAGGATTCCTTGGGCTTTAGTGGGGTGGCCATCATAAGCCTGCAGAGTGGTAGAGGATGGTTGCAGAATTGGGGATCCAAGCTTATGCCAGATTAAGGTTGACATAACACACGTGGATTCTCCCTCGTCCATGATACACCAGTGCACGACCAAATTTTGAATGGATACCGAGATTTGGAAGGCAATGGTTGATGGCCTCCGTGGCTCTCCGTTTTCCATTTCAAATGTGGTCAACTTAAATTCAGAGGGGTCTATGTCACCGAGGGTGACTAGTAAGGCTTTATGCTGTGTTGGGAAATTTGTAAGTACCTCAAGAGCAGACATAGCCGTAGGTGTTTGGGCCAAGTCATCCACGACGATGTAGCTTACAGCAGCTCTAGCGGTGATGTTGTTGGAAACCCGCCATATGGAGGGCGTGGGGGAAAAGGGGATAAATGAAGAGGTGAATTGGTTGTTTTGGATGTGGATTCCATTGATGGGTCAGCGGGTTCAGTGTTAGTTATGTACTGATTTCATCTAGTCTGTAAATTGACCTCTTTGGTTGTCAAGGCTAGCAGATGGTGAACACCTGTTTCTGCTATTGGAGGTGCCCTCGGGGCGTTGGGATTGGCTTGAGGAGCGGGTGTAGTTTCTACCAGTCCTTGGACTGGTAATGGGTTTTGGAGCACCATGGGTGGAGGTCCTGGTGGTGCCAGGTTGAGTTGATTTGGGGCTACCGTATTGGTAGCATGTTGAACCTTGTTGTGAATGGCCTGCTTAGCGTGACCCATGAAGGGGCATTTGTTTGTATAGTGCTCGTAGACCTCACATAGTTTGCATGGTTGGTTTGTGCATAACGAAGCGTTGTGTCTAGGTTGGTTTGGTTGCTGGGGGTTTTGGGATGTCCGGTTCACCTCGACGTTGCTGGGAGGATTTGGTTGTTGACCACCTCCTTGCGGTTGGTTGTTTCCTTGATTCCTTGCTTGGTTGTTTCTGGCTTGCCCTTGTTGGTTATAAGGGGCTGGTTGGGTGGGACAATTTTGTTGTGCAAACACTTGTCCCAAAGGAGCAGGCAGAGCTGGGGCGGGGGTTTGGGTGGCTTGCATGGGTGGTGCATAGTAGACTTGGGGGGATGGGGGTGCTATAAATGTGGGCATCTGCCCCACATATTGTTGTGTCGGCCAAGTAGGTGCATGGGTCTACTACTACGGCGCAGGCTGTGCATAAGAGGTTGTAGCTCCGAACTGAGACATAATTCTTGCATAGTCAGAAGTTTGGTTAGGGTAGGAAACACTAGGGGTGTTGCTTGGTTGCGGTGGCACCGTAGGTGGTGCCGAGTGGTGTTGTGGTTGATGGTAGACAGAACCTATGATGCCTTTGCGGCATGGGATGCCCCCGGTGCATCACGGTAGGAAGTGCCTGCACAGGGAGTGTCTGGAATGATAGTGTAGAGGTATCTAGACTGTGCGTAAATGAGGTCAAATTGTTGGGCCTTCAATATGGCCTCTTCCTATGTTTGGGGACGTTCGGAGGCGACGTCCTTGGCTATAAGTGGCAGCAAGGTTTTCAAGAACCAGTCCAGGAAGATTCTGTCATTAAGCTTGATCTTGCACAAGCTGCGACGTCTCCTCCACTCATGGATGTGATCGGTGATGTGGATCGCATTGTTTTCGCAGCAAGATAGCAATATTTCCACTCCTTCATCATATCTGACAGGGAGCTCGAAATATTGTAGGAACATAAAGGCCAAGGAGTTGAAGTCTGGGTACTTGTATTGTGGTAGCTCAATGTACCACTTGGCTACAACACCTGTGAGGGTGCGTTGGAACAGTTTGATTCTAATTGAATAATCTACGATGTTGTTTGATGAGCACCATAGGTGAAACATCATGATATGGTTTTGGGGAAACTCCCCTGCCTTCCCTTCAAACTTGGGGATGTTTGAGGGGATTTTGATTGGCATGGGAGGCCAAAAGGTTTGATGACAGATGGGGTCGTTGGTTAACCTAGCCAAGTCAGGTAGGTTGAGGCATGCCATGAAAGGTAGGTTTGACCCAAGGTTGATGTGTGATGGACCAGTAATGGTGGTGGGGTTTGCGGGAGCATGATGTACCTACGTGACGGGGGGTACTTGTGGAATAGTTGTGGACATGCCACTACCCCTAGGTATGGTAAGCGGCACAGTGTGAATGGAAGGGCCACTTCCCCCATGTATGACAGGAGGGACAGTGTAAGTGGAAGGGCCACTGCCCCTAGGCATGCTAAGTGGGATAGTGTGAGTGGACGGGCCACTGCCCCCAGGCATGACAGGTGGGACAGTTTGACTGGTAAGTATGGGTGGAGGCAGTTGAATTATGACAGTATGCATGACGGTGCTAGGATCTCCAACAGAGGTGTTGGTGGTGGTGTGGGGTATGGATGTGGGTCCACTGCCAATCACCAAGCTGGAAAATGGATCTGGGTTTGCACCAACCATGGGGCTAGATGGTGCAGTGTGTAGATCTAGCTCAGATTGATATGATTCTGAGTCTGAGTCAGAGGCTATGTGGCCTTCTGACGGTGTAGAGAGTCGTCGAGAATGGTCTCGACGATGTTGGTTCAAGGCCCCGAATTGTGGTGGATCACCTCTTAGGCATGAGGAAGAGCGTGGGGGATCAATTGTGTCTGGTTGGTAGATCAGGTGGTGAAATATGGTAGTGACATTCTAGACCCTAGTTTTAGTGGCTTCCTGTTGGCTTTCAGGTGGTCACTTGGCCACCAAGACTTCCAGGAGACAAATCTTGGCTTTTTCCTCATGGGAGTGCTAGTTAATCGGTAGGGGTCGTTGCCCTTTTCGCTTGGCAATTCCTCTCAGCGGCCAACTACTTTGGGGTTCCCGTGGTACTCCTCACAATGAGTTTCCAGGAAGAGCCCATGTACTTCCCACGGTTAAGGCAGTTAGGGACTTATGCCCTCAAAGACTGCAAGTGTTTGCATTAGTGTAAATTAATCAATTTTAATGGCTAGCTCAACATCATGAACTGAGTTTGGTTGTCTTATTTGGTATGGTTTGTGTGCATGTCCATTGTATTTCTGTTACACTTGGTGGCTTCTTGTATGGTTTATTAATATTTCGCAGATATTTTCTAGTTTATTACATAACTTATAACATGGGTAAGTTGTTATGAAACCAGTAAATTGTGAACTGAAAATTTAAACATGCCATACATGAATCTGAACTATGGTAGACTTACTAGGTGACTACCTTACACCTGTATTCTTCTTCGACCAAGAAAGAGTGTTGGGATCTCAACACAATATGACTAATCCCATCCGTAGATCCTTAGGTCACTCTCCAAGTGCAAGGTCGATCAACAGGGAGGACGTGAACGTCATGAGGCCCCCTGGGCGTACCACCCCCTCTACCTTCCAAGTCACCAGTTTTTAGTGGTCTCAAGAAATCCAAGTGAAGTGCCTATTACTATACGAGCTTCACCCTTCGTCTTATCCCATAATACCCCGAAGGGTGATGACTGGGTAGAGGACGAAGGGCTAGGAAAGGTGTTAATTTCCAATTAAAAAAGAACTGAATATTTAACCCACAGTAATTTGTTCAACCTTTAAAATAGATTCATTATACCATTAACCAGTAAATTTATCATTGATTTACACAGATTGTATGAAACTGAAAATAGACTGCTGGACAGAGGCAGCTGAGTCGCACTAATAGTCCAGAAAACTTAAAAAATCAAATCTGAGAGACAAATCGCCTTTTCAAGGCAAATGTGGCGAGGTGTCACCAAATTTTCCCAAAATCAGGAGAGGGGGTCACTCAGAAATTGAAAATAGGAGCGATCTTCTTCCTAAGAGGAAGTCGCACCTTTCAGGCCTGAATGAGCAACCTGGTCGCCCCTTTCAGCCCGATAAGTGCGACCTGGCTTGAAAACTGGAAATTTTTTTAACTTGAGCTGGGAATGGCTGACAATAACTTGTATTGTGGCCGAACAAGCTCGATTTGGCCTTAAGGAAGCTCGGTTGTGAACTAAAATGCAGAAAAACACAGATCTAAACTAGATTTAGCAGAAATTGAAACTAGGGCCAAAAAACGGAAATGAAAATTGAAAAACTTAAAAAGAAAATCCAGGGATCCTGTGGGATCGACCTAGTATGGTCACCAATTCTGTAGTAGGTCTTTCGCCCTTACTACAAGAAGGAACATCTACCTTCCGTCTATAGGATGGAAGGGTAGGGTTCCTATGTGTGGAATAAAAACTGCAAATAAGTGTTAGGGATAAGCTATGAAAACCCTGCAGAAGATGGTTAGAAAACAAAATATGGCTGCAAGAAATCAAGGGAAAACCTGTAGCAAACCATTGGCAAAGAAACCTGCAAACCAAATAAGTTAGAAAACTAGAATGAAAATGAAACAAAACAAAATTATACCTTCAATCTTGGTCAAAACGGGCCACCATGCCCTAGCTTTGGAAGCACCTCTCTCTCTATGGGATGGAGACTTGGCTTGTGGAGCAATGGAGGAGAGGGAGGGTGAATGGCTTGAGAGGCAAAGGGTCTCAAGACACTCACACAGGCAGCATAACAATAGGGAGAGAAGGAGTGTTTTGAGAGTGACCCCCACCCCTCTATTTATAGCTTTTTTTCTAGAGATTTAGGGTTTTAAGCCCTTGGTCAGGGATTTAGCCCCATTTTTGGGCTTTAAGCCCCTTTTGCACAATTCTTAGCTCCTTTGGGGGTTTTAAGCTCCTTTGAGGGGTTTTAGCCCCTCTTTGGAGGTTTTAGCCCCTATGAGAGCTATTTTGGCTCTTTTTAGGGGTTTTTAAGCCATTTTTCATGTTTTTGAGCCTTTGTAAGGGTGTGGGGGTCAAATGAGGGTCGTACATAGATGTCTTTGGGTGGTGTAGGTCATGTAGAGCTCATTGAGGGATTTTTTGGGTTAACAATATTTTTTTCTCTTACTCTGATGTTTCTAGGGTCCTCGACATACCCTTCCATATTTTCCATTATCTACTCTTGAAGGGTGAAATTTTGATATAGTGAATGTCCTTCTCAAGCTTGTCAATTTTTCTTTGAATGTGAGCTAGAGTGAGGCATAGGCACCAAGAGCATTTAATCTCAATTTCATGTTTGATTCTACAGTCGGAGACACGGGCCATGCCCTTGCAGGGGTCACATGAGAAAGGATTTATGGGCATGATGAAGGTAGGAAAAATGGAGAATAATTAGAGTGTAGAGCAAGTGGTTAAAATATCCATCGAGGGGATAGGAGACCCTCTTTTGTTGAGAGGTTTGAGAGGGATGAAGGAGAACATAGTCTCAACAAGGAGTGTTAGATTCATAGAGGGTATACGAAGGGGATAAACAATAGTCGTGACTCTACAAAAAAACACAAGCAAAAAGCAAGGAGGGGTTTAAAATGACACAAGCCCAAATAAACTAAAGAGAAGAAAGTCTTGGACAATACCTATGCATTAAGCCTTTGTGGTGTGGATTGACAATTGGGTTCTTTGTGATTGATGCCCTTTTTCCTTATGATGTTGCAACAAGATGCTTGGATAACTGATAACTTCAAATATCCTAACCACGAAGTACTTTGAATCATTTCTTGGGAATAAGTTGAGCTTGTTCATGTCGATGAGCCAATAACAAGAGTAATTATAATCATACCTTTCACCATAGAGCTGAGTAACTGCCATGATTTTTTGAACTAGCGGAGTGGAAAGACAATCCATCACACACTCAGATGGAGTCAAGGATGGTTGATGGTGCATGGTATTCATAGTTGAACATGGAAAATTGGTCAGACTGACAGGATGCAGACGGATAAATGTCAAAATCCCCATCCTCTCCTCGGGGAAATGCACATATTGTTTCATTTCTCCCCCTGCTAACAATCACCTAATATGAGGAATTTACTTGCTAGAGTTATTATCAAGGTTATAGAATATATTTGGCACTTTTTTATTTATATGTTCAATAAGATACGCATGGATAGTTATTCCTTGCTTGAAGGAAAAAAAATATAAATGTCGACATATTTAGAACAACAACCCTAAAAATCAGTGAATAGAGCTTAAAATAATAAGACTTGTTTGAAATTCCATTCAACGTCTAAAGAAAGCACCATAATCCATAGTAAGGAAATAAATTACATTTGCAACATTTTTTATTTTTATTTTATGTTTTTTATTTCTATTAATATTTATATCTATATTTTATTTTATTGTATATATTTTTTTCAAAGAAAGAATTTGTAATTTCTATTCAAGCTCAAAGAAAGAATTTGTAATTTCTATTCAAGCTCAAATAAAAATCACAATCTTCAAGTGTCACGAGGTGACATATATAGTTCAAAAGAAAAATGGAGTAAGCCCTTTTATAGGAGTGACCATACAAAAAATCTACTCTATAAAAACTCAACTTAAACATATCTATCACCATATGATCTCTATAGCACAACTTATAACAAACTAAGGTTTACATCACAAGCATTACAAAAATTTACATATCAAAGGTCCATTTAATGAGAAAAAAATGGAAAGAATGTTGAAAAAAGCCATCTAAATCGAGTCACCTGGAGCCAAAAAACACATAGAAAGGATCAAGGTTCCATCCTTAATTTCCTCCCAAGTGATATTGCTTTCTGGAATATGTTGTTCCTCCTTCAACAATTTGCTCACCTCTTGATTCAATTCTCTAAACACGTGTGAAAATGATTTTTTTCATAAGAACTAATAACTTCTAGTAACATATCATCCAAGGGTATAAGACTTCAATCATGCATATGGCCCTTCCTTGATCTCTAGTTTATGATGAATAGGGAGTCACCAAAGACCTATAATCTTTGAATTTTTTAGTCCTTTGCACTTTAAAAGAAACTTTAAGGCTTGGAACTTGGCAAAGTTATTAGACCAATAACATAAATCCACCTTGAAACATATGAAATGTGAGTCCAAAAGATACACGTCTCGATCCCGATTGTCAAAATTAGAGATTTGTTTCCAAGTTCTATCAAAGAACCACCAAGGAACTATCTTATCCACCTCAAATTCAACAATCTTTCTAATTGGTTTTGATTATACAATGGATTCACAACCAAATACTAGAGACCCAACTTTAGAGATAATTTGAAAGGAATTTTGTTTTATTAAAAAATGGAAGTATTCCTCACCATCCATATCCCCCCAAAAATGACACAAGACAAGGCTTGCTTCCCTTTCAACTCCTATTTCTCAAACCATTTCCTCAAGCAATACTCATAAGACGTGCCATTCCACACATTTGGAACTCCTATAATAGCTTCTGCCTCTTTTCATACCTATTGAACATAAGAGAATTGTATTAAAGAATATAATAAATATTCTCTTTGGCTTAACTACATAATAAACAAATACCATGTCCCTATCTTCCTGTCTTTTTAAAATATCCTAGCTCAATACTTTGTCTTTCAATGACAATCACAAGAAAACTTTTTTCCTTTTTGGTGCTTTGAATTTCCTATGGATTGCCACCATCATGTTGGGTCTTGAAGATTTGGAGCATATAAAGATTTATAACCAAGTGGAGTTGTGTATTATTATCCACACTTATTATAATCCCATCCAAATGGTTTAGTTCCTTTCTAATTCTAATATGTGGCTTATTTAAAATATCAATGTAAACCTCCCATGTATTTGCAAGTGGCCCCTCTAATCTGTGTTCATCTACATGTATCCTTCCTTGTGATTCAATATTAATGGAATATTCATGTTTAACATGACCAAGAGTATAATACTCCATATCCTATAAGTTAGTAGTCATTTCTTTCCATCTTTATCTTTCCACTCTCAAAATAACAGTTGTGCCTAATCTTACATTGATTCTTTTTCCTACTTTCCATGCCAAAAAGTTACCAATGATTAGAAATGCTTTAACTAGGGATTTCTAGTGGCTTTAAACATTTTTTATGTTCTTTCTTGGAGATATGATCGATACAATAAAAGAACTAGGCTTGAAATATTTTTCTCTATATTGTTTTAACATAAATCATTCCTTTCTTAAGACCCTGCATAAACTCTTTGTTACCAGAGCTAAGCCAAAATGATGTATCTTCTTTAATCCACATCCTACCTCTTACTTCAATTGTGCAAATACTTGGTACTTAACTAAAGGGATATTTGATACCTCCCTATAAATTGACCATAATAAATGAAAACATACTTTTCTAATCCTTCGAAGAGCCTCTTTGGAGTTATTTTCCAAAAATCGCTATAATACAATAATCACCTCTAAAATAGACTTCATTAGAGTTAGCCTCCCACCAACTGATAACCACCTATTACACCAAAGGTTAGTGCATGTCTTAATTTTTTTAGCATCCAACCTTGTTCATTCTTTTTGAAACCATTAAGTTTCATGATATAGACAAGATAATTTAAAGGAAAAATTATTCTTAAACATTTATGTGAACCCTCCTCCAATCCATTGAAAGAAACAAAAAATTTGAGCTGATTTACACCATACCAATAACAGAACTAAATAGGTCCAAGTTATTCTTTATTTGCATGGCCTCTCTCAGACTACCCTTTGAAAACAATAATACATCCTCCACAAATAAGAGATGGGATAGAGAAAGTGACTTGCTAATCCTTACCCTTGAAATTATCCCAAATCTCTTTGTTTCTAATATGGATCAACTTAATTCCTCAACCACCAATCAAAATAACAAAGTGGAAATTGGGAACCCTTTCCTTATACCCTTGGAAGGTTTTACATTTTTGAAGACAAACCATTTATAAGGAGAGAAAAGGACATGGATATAACACAACCCATAACCCACTTAAGAACCTCTAAACTAAAACCCAATGCATGCAACAACATTAATCTCAAGTACAACCAAGACCCTATCCTCTACTTTTCATATATCATTCTTTAAACTTATTGCATGAATAATTTTTTTAATTTAATTAGGTGTGACCCTCCTATGCTTCTAACTTCAAATATTTTCCTCCTTTCTAGAAAGCCAAATTGATCTAGAGAAATCAATGTGGAAAGAATCTATTTGAGCCTCAATGTTGTAATCTTGGCACATATATTATATACACAATTATACTATGAGATGGACCTAAAATCCTCAAAATTTCTAGCTTTTCCTTCTTAGGAATCATAGAAAAAAAAGTAGCATTAAATTTCCCTAGAACCTTACCATGTAGCCTAACCTCTTCCACTGTTGTAATGACCTAAGGGGGGCATACACGTGGTTAAATGTAAATGATATGACCCCAAGAGGGAATATATGGAGATAAATGTATATGTAATGAAGTAAACATATATGTAGCAATGGTTAGCCTAATGAAGGGCCCACGCGTGCAATGAGTGAATAGGTCACTATGGAGAGGTCATGCATTCATTGTTGAGGGGAACTTGTGAATTGGATATATGAAAATATTGGGGTATTTGGAAGAGATTCTCCTATTATATAAGGAGCTATGATGTAAATAATCTCTATTATCTATCTTGTAGTTGATATCCACATTACATTTGTTGTACATGATGTGTACTCTGCTATATTATGTTATCTCAAGTATTTGGTTTATACTACTTGGTATCAAGGATTAACACTGAAAATAATTAAATTTGAATGGATGGATCATCATTAGTGAAAACACAAAAGAAGAAATATAAGGAAATCCTATTAATTGGTTCTATCACATGTAAATCCCTTAAATGGAAAGCTTTTTGGACAAAGATTTTTGAAGGAGGGTACTATGTTTTAATAAAGGGGGGCATATATGGGGTTAAATGTATATGTAATTATGTAAATGTTTAGGTAATAGTGGTTGACCTAATGAAGGGCCCACATGTACAATGAGTGAATAGGTAAATATGGAGGTCATGTAGTCAGGAAATGGATATATGAATGTATTGAGTTATTTGGAGGAGATTCTCATATTTTTTAATAAGTGATGGTGTAACTCATCTCTCTTATATGTTTTGGAGTTGTTCTCCACATTACATTTGTTGTACATGGTGTGTACTCTACTATATTATGTTATCTTAAGTATTAGTTAATACTAACCACCCTCAAAAGGTCATCTCCTTGAAGATAAAAAAAAACATATTTAAAACTATTCATCCATGGACCTCTTCCCCTTTTTTTAAAAACCAAAATGAATTATTTTTATGAGAAAAAATAAACAATGATTTGACTTGACAAATGCCAATCGACCAAATTATACAATCAAGAATAAGTACGTCGGAAGGGCCAGAGACTGTACAATTTCATACAGAATAGGAGTGAGTCTCCCAAAAAGACAAATTACAGCTTAAAGAAACACAATTAAGGAATTGGATGAAGATAGTTGGGTTCTCCGTTGATGCTAAGGAGCCCCTGAGACAATAGGCAAGCTTTGTTAGCCAGGGCATCTGCAAGATTATTAAGATCCCGAAGGATGTGGAAAGAAGCAACCTTGTCGAATTCTTTCAATGTATTTCAAATTCTCTATAGAGATCTATTCAAAGAAGAATTATTGAAGTAATCAGCTAAATTAAGTGTTTTAATCAACATCTCAAAGTCATCGAAGATTTGAATTGACTTGTATCCTTTATCCATGGAAATCTGACTCACGATGAGGAGACTGTAGCTTTCAGCCTGGTTGTTTGACATGGTTCCAAGACCCCAACTAAAACTGAATTCAGTCAATCTATATAGATAGGTAACCAAACCCCCGGCACCTGAGATCCTAGGATTCCCCTTGGATGCACCATTGAAAAAAATTACCGCTGAAGAAGAACTCATCCATAATGTTTTTAATTTGTCAACAGTTCCACGAAAACGCCAGGGTAAAGCACTAACAAGTTTGAAACAAGCTGATTTTCTCAACCGAAAAGTACTAATGCCCAACCACTTTGAAAACATAGAAGGCAAAGGAGAAGAATTCAACGAACTACCAGTTGATTCAACGATTAGCAATTTAATTTTAAAAGCCACTTGTTGCAGATTTGGAGGCTTGTGATTGAAAATACAGTTATTTCTGGAAATCCACAGTTTCCACCATATGAACTTGGGGATCGAATTTCAAATCGAATGCCAGACATCAGAGATACCAAATTTCCGAGGACATCGATCATTTCAGTAGAGGTATAAATCGATTATAGAGGATTAGGAAGGGACAGAGAAATAAGTGTCGTGGAGCACCAAATCCCACACCATTTTAGAAAATTCACACCCGATAAACATGTGATCAGCTGATTAAAATTCTAAGTTGCAAAAACAACATCTAAACGGGCCAAAAAAGCCAAGTTTTAGCAAATTGTCACCAGTGAGAACTTTGTTATGCAAGAGAAACCATGAAAAAAAATTACCTTGGGAAGGAGATGCAAAGACCAGACTATTTTCTAGATCATTGGGGAGACGATATAAGAGTGAGAAGCTTGAAGTTCAGTGAAACCTTTTGCAGATGAGTAAGATCCAGTGATTCCCTAACCCCAACTGTCTGTATAGGAACTATGGACTAGAGAAAAACCAGAGAGAGAGGAGAGCATCAAATTTTTTTGGGAACCAAGACGGTTAGGAAGGTCAGGGAAAGACCAACCCGCCCAATTTCCAATGTTGTCCCAAGAGCAGATATCAGCCAAACAGAGCAAGCCTTTGCTATTTGACCAATCCATAATCTCTGCTAATGAAATGACAAAGGAAAGAGCAAGGGTTCCTGAAATTTTATCCTCCCAGAGAAGGATCTTCTTTCCATTGCCAGGGATTCTATAGAGCTGTTGATTAAACTTGTTAATACCTTTTCTACAAGAATTCCAGATAGTTGTTCCCATGGGTGTATTAGACGATATTATATTTCGCAAAGAGCCACCCTTGAGATATTTCATCCTGAAGATGTTACTGACAAGGTGATTTTTTTCTACATAGAGATGCCAAAAAAGTTTACCACCCATTGCCAGGTTAGCTAGACCAAGGTCACGAATTTGTAAACCACCTTCAGAAATAGGTTTTTTAAGGATTTCCCAGCTTACCAAGTGCATCTTATTCTGACTTCCATTGCCGCCATTCTAGAGAAAATCTCGCAAAACTTTAGAAATCTGAACCAAGGTATACTTGGGGGTAAGCAACAAGGAGGATTCAAAGATAGGAAGAGTTGAAAGAACTGACTTGATCAAAATCAATTTTCCAGCCTTAGTTAACCACTGACCACCCCAAGAAACAATTTTAGCTTTCATCTTAGAAAGCAGTTCAAGCTAGAGAGAAGGAGGACTTGAACCAAGAGTTAAAGGCAACCCCAAATACTTTATCTTCTCCCACTTGTCATAGCCAGGGAATCCCAAGAAGTTTTCTATTCGAAGAATAATAGGATGATCTACATTCCAGCCATAGACTGCACCTTTTTTTATTGTTGATCAAGGCTCCTAAAATAAGGCAGAACTTTTGAAGAATATCATTAAAGGCCCTGGCAATATTCAATGAGGCCCCACCTAGAAGAAGAGAATCATCTGTGAAGAGACGTGGTTTATTAGGTCCACTCCCCTAGCAATCTTGATTCCCGGGATGAATCCAACTTCCTTTTCAGCTGAAAGTTTTCTGCTAGGAGTTTCTGCTATCAATATGTATAGAAAAAGCGACATCGGGCATCCTTGGTGAAGATATCTAATGGATTGGAAAAATTATGTTGGTATACCATTGATAAGAGGTGCAATCCAAGGCCTATATGTAAAAGATTTGATCAAATTCACAAACTTGGGGCTAAAACCAAAGGAAAGAAGGACATCACAGAGGAAGGGGAGTTTTACACGATCAAATGCATTTTTCATGTCCAACTTAATTAACATTCCTTTCTCCTTCCGTTGGAAGCTTGAATGGAGAGCTTCTTGGACTTGGATAACATTATCAACTAAATGCCTACCTTTTACAAAGCCCCCCTGAAGAGGAGAGATCAACTTACCTAACAAAATCTTGAATCTGTTGGCAAGTGTTTTGTAAGAAGCATTACACAACGAAATAGGATAGAACCTGTCGAAAGAAGAAGGATTTACTTCCTTATGATCCGAGCAAGGAATGTAAAGTTTGTACACCCGCCCACTTTATATTTTTTTTGGAAGGCTGTCACCATCAGGATCAGATTTGATGTAATTATATTCCAACAGACTCTGTAGAAATGGAAAGAAAAACCATTCGACCCAGGAGCTTTATCTGGTTCCATTGCCCGGATGACATCCAAAATATCCTCTTAAGTGAAGGCTTTCATTAAGACTTGGTTATCTTCAGTGTTGACGAGAGGAGGTACATTGTCCAAAAATTCAGTAGACACTTCACCATCAGTGAGGCCATATTCCTGAAACACAAGCTGAAAGTGCCTACTTGCAGCCTATTTTAGCAGATCTTGACCTTTAATGGTGTCCCCCTCACCAATAGAGATTTTTGAAATAAGGTTCCGAGATAGTCTAGCCCTGCATTGGCGATGGAAGAAGGCAGTGTTTTTATCACTTGCCTGCAACTAGAGGCTACGAGACTTCAGCCTGAGGAATTCCTCTTCTTGTCGAAAAGTTTGAGTGGTTTTAAGTTCGAAATTTTTTCTCCAGAGCTAATTGATATTTTGTGATTTCACTGTCTTCCATTCCTAGTTGAATCACCGATAACTCAAATACTCTCTCTTGCCTTATGCTAATAGGAGCATTCAGAGGTGTTTTAACCCAAGTTTTCAAAGCATATTTAGTTCTTTAAGCTTATGTTCCCAGACGTAACTGGGGGATCCATCTACATATTGGGACCATGCTTTAGACATAATAGCAAAAAAACCATCTCTCTCAACCCAAAGTGGATTGAAACGAAATGGTATTGGCCCAAAATTTTCTTCTTTTTCAAATAGCTGAGAGATAGGGTGATGATCAGACAAGAGTTTGGGTAAGATTTTTGAAGAAATAATGGATTTCCCATCCAACAGAGAGTTATGAACTAGGAACCTGTCGAGACAGGAAACAATGTTTGTTGAACCCACTTTATTGTTTGACCACATGAAACGTCCAGACTTGGGTTTAATATCATTCAGTTCACAGACAAGGATCAACTCCTCCACCGTGTCTTGAAATTGGTCCTTTCTACTAAGCCCACCATTTTTCTCACTTGGGGCCAAGGATATATTAAGATCTTCAGCTACTACTGTACTTGAAGGAGAATTAACCTCTAAAAACTCAGATAGCGATTTCCAACATTCTTTTTTTTTCATTGTAGTTGACTGGAACATAAAGGTTAAAGAGGGACAAAGAGATATTACTAGAGATGTGGTAGAGGTCTGTAAAGATCCAATGCTAAGTGGAAAAACATCTTTTTAACTGAAAATTTTCATCACACCAAAGAGTAGTTAAGCCCCCAGAGGTACATCTCGAGTTAACAGCTCTTCCAACATTCAATTTCCATTTTGTTTTATTGAGAAGAAGGAGAGATTCCTCGTCTATCTTAGTCTCTTGAAGCAAGAGAATTTTAGAAGGGACCATCCGCAACAAATATTTGATTGCTTCAACTTTGATTAGATACCCCAATCCCCTGCAGTTCCAATAGATAATTTGCATTACTTGCACAAGTGGGAGGGCGTGATAAATCCCTTTGGGGGCCTTGTCCTCTTGCGATACATCCTACCAGCCTTTTTAGAAAGTTGCTCGATTGAATCATCTTCAGAAGAGCCTGTGCTATCAGCCTACTTCTTCCTAGTTATATCATCATAAGAAGGAAAAGCATTGTCTCCAATTGGAGAGTGTTGCAAGGGATCACCTTCCCTGGGAAGTTCCGAGTTAGATACTTCGACTTGTTCCAATGTTCCATTGTTAAATTCAAGTACATCGACTAGTCCTTCTAATTGAGGCAGTTCACCCTCTTCAAGGGAAGTAGATCTAGGAGTATTGAGAGCAACAAAATGATCGGAAGACTCATTTTCTACAGCATGAGGATTAGGGAGATTCTTCTCAGTCGCAATAAAACCTTTCATAGTCTTTCCATCTTTACCTTTAGTTCTAGGTTCCTAATTGGAAGTTCCTACTTTCTGAACTTGGGTCCACTGGTCATCCTTTTATTTTTCAAGATCCTCTTCTGATTTCTTCTTACAGTTTTGGGAAAAATGGCCATAAGCATGACAAAAGTGACACTTAAAAGGGATTTGCTAGCATAGTCCAATTCTTGGATGTAAGACCAATCAACTACTATGAGCTTGATCGCCTCTGGAAGACCAATCTCCAAGTCTACTTCAATGTAGATTCTTGCACATGAAAATTGGTCTTTCCTTTATGCCTTATCTATATATTTTCCAAGCTTGTTCCCAATGGCTTCCAGAGAATTTGGATTCCAGCAGTGTAAAGGTAAGTGAGGGAGCCTTACCCAGACATGAATTGCGGATGGGACATCTTGGGTAGGGTCAAAATCAAGAGTCCACTTGTTCAGATAAAGACTTTGAGGGCCCATGAAGTATGGTCCATTTCAAAATATGAGATCTTGGTCTTTGACTAAATCAAACACAAAGACGAAGTAGCCTCTGCCAACAAAGCGATTTCGGATGCCTTTAGTTACTAAGGGCCTCCAATTTCTTTGAACCCAATCATCAATAACCTTAGGAGAAGGATAGAGACCTGTGAATTGACTTATGAGTCCACACTCAGCAAGATTCAGAGCCATTTGACAAATCCTTTCAACAAGCAGCTCAACAGAGGGAATATCAACCTTCTTCACAAATATCTGTGAATATGAACCCCCTTTCCTCTTGCCACATGATTCAACCAGTCTTTTGGATGCATCCAATTCAGGAGGGAGAGGGGGAGGAGGATCCCCTCCGACATCCATGAGAGATCTAGCCACAGAGAGGACCAAAAGGGAGGTCTACACCACAGATAGATCTGCTGAAAATAAAATACTTGGAGAAACCTTTAAATAGCACACAATGCAGAGCACACACTTCTTGGAAGGACATATGATCAAGAGATCAATCCTGTAAAGATAACGAGACCCCCAGAGATCGAAACCACCTTCAAGCAGCAAGGAACCAAGCCAAGAAAACAAGCCAACAATGAGAAGTAAGATTCAATATCTACACCGTATCCAACAGAGCATCGAGCAAAAAAGACTTTCCAGAGGCACCTGCACTCAGCAGGTCGAGAGGACCCGAGACACCTATTTAGAACACCAATCACCTGCGAGCAAAACCACAAAGACATTCCTCGGCAAGGAAAACCAGGCAGGCAGGGAGACGATAAAAAAATTTGAATCACTACTTGGAGAGAAATCCAAACCACTTCACAGTCTTCGTTTCAATAATAATAAATTATGGACCTCTTCACCTTTTCAAATCAACATAGGGAATATATTTGTTCATCCTTTGTGATCACCTCCATAAACATCCAATTTTCCTCTTCATTAACATATATGGTGAAGTGAGGGGTTAATCTTGTTGAGGACTCAACAAACCCAAGCTTAAAATGACTTGGGAACCTCCCTTTCTCTTAATTCTTCACTTGTTTTTCCTCTATTTTTTGAATTCACCTCTATTCTAAGAAAAGATAAATGTTGAAATTGGAATCAATTTTTATGATTTCTTCACACTTTGAACTTAGTTCACTTGCTTTCCAATTTCAATGTACAAAATATTTTGAACATAAGGGTTAAATTAAAAGTGCTCTTTTGCATTTCAACCTATACTAAGGCCCTTAATCATTTTTCAATCTTCCATAAGCTTACAAATGAAGTGAAGTTTTCTTGGTCAAAGTTTTTTGCTCGATCAAGTACTTTTTAAAGTTAAGAACCTGCACTTTTGAATCACTTCCGAGTTGTATACCATGTGAAATAAAAACTTGGTCGAACACTAATTGCGCCAAGAGGCGCTCTACAACCCAATATGAGGGGAATCTTGTAATGTTTGTCTATATTTTGTTTGTAAAGTTTGTTACTAACAAAGTAATAAAAATTAAAATTTTAATTATCCGCCAAAATAAATGTCGGCCACAAAAACAACCTAATATGGGGGAGATGTTGTAATGTTCCTACCTAACAAAACAATAAAAATTAAAAAATTTAATTATCCGCCAAAAAAAAATGTCTTTAAGAAAAACAACACAATATGGGGGACATGTTGTAATGTTCCTACCTAACAAAATAAAAAAAAATAAAAAATTGAATGATCCTCAAAAAAATTGTTGGTCTTGCAAACCATGTGCAATGCCTCTTGAACAACCCATGGTTTTATTGTACATGGTTTAGGAGGGCCTTGCAAATGGTTTTAAAACCATGTGCAAGACCTCCTAAACAACCCATGGTTTTATTATACATGATTTAGGAGGGTCTTGCAAATGGTTTTAAGACCATGTGCAAGGCCTCCTAAACAACCCATGGTTTTAGGAGAGACTTGCACATGGTTTTAAAACCATGTATGGGGAGATGTTGTAATGTTTGTTCTTAACAAAATAAAAAATAAAAAATAATATTATATGTTAGCCATAAATAATATTAATATTAATAATAAAAATATTATATGTCGACCTTAAATAAAAATATGTGTTTATTGGTTTGAATCAAATCAATGACTATATATATGACACACCAAAGATGATAGTGCCTTGAGTGCAATACTTAAGAAGAGGTTTGCACCTCGAGAGATTTGATCCCTCTCGACGCTTTATAGAACCTAGGATTTGGATCTATGTTGGTTTAAACTATTCCCTGGGTAGTGTGTTCGGTGACTTTGAAAACACATGATTACTTGTGTATATTTAAGTTCCTATTAAGCTATTAGCTCACTTAGAAAACCCATGTTTTAACATGCTCTCAACAAAGGAGCGACTCTATTGAAACTCATATAAAGCACTTTTTGTCAATTTTACCCAAAATAAACTTTAAATTTTTGACCAGCACTTGGGTAGGTACTGAAACACACTTTCATACAATCTCATCAATGATTTCATCAACGATTCTAACACGTCTTTTAATTGAATTATGGATTTTAAAGTCAATTTCAATTTAGGCCTCTGGTATGGTATCCGTGTCGGACTCAACATTGGCATTGTATTCCCAATTAGTGTGACATAATGACAGAGTTACATAAACTTTTTTGTTTTGGATTTTAGGAAGATTGAATGAACTTCTATATTGATTCCTTAGTAGTTGTAAGCCATATACTTAGGTAAGTCTTCAATTGTTATCATAATCACTCTTCTCACTTTCATTTCTATTATAGTTTCAAATTTTATCAATGAATGTGTTTAATTGAATCGATTTATAAAAGTCTCTAGGTGGTTGACCCTCATTAATAGTGGGACCATAAGGAGTTAGGGCTTTAACTATTAAAGTCCTACATAAAGAGTAGTAAGTTATGTAATGTTTTGTAAAAAAATGTTATTGTATTTGGAGCTTTGTTCTTGGAGGTTGGCTCCTTGAGGAGGCAAGTGAACGTAACTCTCTACTTTGAATATAATTAATGGAAGATATCATATTCAGGGTTTATCTATTTTCTCTTGTGTTTTTCTATTATTGCTTTGAAGTTTTGGGGTTACATACATTACATAAACAATTGAAGCAAGATAATTGAAAATAAAATGTAGATTAGGATTTGGACGAGGCACCAAAGCAGAATTATCGATGAAATTCACAAAGTAGGAGGCGAGATGGGGTGCCAATGCATAAACACCAAGCAATGAAATACAAAGTAACATTTATAGGCAAGTTTTGCAACCAAAGTCAATAGGCTTAAGGAAGGCCACCAAAACAAAATTGCCAAGTAGGATTTGGATGGAGCACCATAGCAAAATTTCCAATCTTGACAGCTTGCAAAAGACAAGTAGAGCATTCTAAATAGGCTTAAGGAAGACCACTGAAACAAAATTGCCAACTAGGATTTGGATGGAGCACAATAGCAAAATTACCAATCTTGATAGCCTGCAAAAGACAAATAGAGTAGATTGACTGTAGTCTGTAATTCTCCTACCCTCAAATCTTTAGTGCTGCCACTCAAAATTCCCTATGGCATGATGCCATTACTTGCTTGCAAACACTGTGTCCCTCCCCATTATGAACAAGATCTTAGATTGATTTACCCTTCAAGCAATCATGTTAAGCATTCACTTGACAATGTACTAGGATGGACAGTGAGTTACGCTACCGTTAAGAGACATGCAACATCACTTTGACAAAGTACAAGGATGTAGGGCTTTTTTCACATGTGAAAGTGTTGGGCCTTGAACTTACTTTTTATGTCAAGGCCTTGCCAGAATCAAACATAGGTCCATTCATTCACTCATTCATTACATAGGGGCTCAACAAGAGAAAACATGTCACTTATAAGAATTGAACCTGGGTGGGGAAGGTAACATTCATTCCTCTCAACCACCCAAGCTACAACCAATGAACTTGTCAATGTAAAGCTTGTCAAATCAAAAAAGCTATTTGAATCCAATATCATGTCACAAATTCATTTACAACATTAACAATAAAAGTCCTTGCACAAATGTCAACATATTGCCGCCATTATCAACACTTATACTCTTACATCTTTCTTTATAGTTAAATGTTACAACAATTTAACTTAAATAATACTTCTTATTAAGTCAAATACACCTATGGAAATTATTTCAAAGACATAAATACCCTTCTAGACATGTTATACTTCAATTTTAAATGATGGACGGATCTTAATCATAAGGATGCCACGGCGATGACTGATGTCTAGACATGTTATACTTAAATTTATATGATGAACTGGATCTTAATCATAAGGATACCACCGTGATACTTGAAAAAGAAAGTACCGAATCTATCGCTTTTGGAAACTTTTTGTGATCATTCTTGTACAGTTTGGAGGATCCTCAGTTGACTATTCGCACCGCTTTTGAACTCACAGAATTGAAGCAGAGATGGATATTGCCAAGGCAACACAGAATTATGAAGCCGTGTTTTCATTATTGCCTCAGCTGAAGGATGAACAGTCCGTCCCACAGCTGTTTAAGGCCGCTCGTTACGTGTTTTCTTTAAACGCTTTTGTAAGTCGTCAGGGCGGCACAGATTCTGTCTTCATAAGGAAGGAGTAAGCCTGGTTTTGTAAAAATTCCCCCTCTCTCCGTATTCTGGTTTTTAATTTAAGCTATCAAATGAATTGGCTTTACTGGTGTTTTCACATGTACACGTATGTTCTGAATGTTGGTTTGGGTGTAATCATATTGATGTCCACCATTGATCCATATAGGTCCATGGGAGACAAATCAAATAGCAAAACAGAGAAGTTTTGACTAGCAGCCATATTAATATCAATAATATACGATTATTACTGTAATATGTGTTTAACAATGGATTTGTATTAGGACTACATATCTTTGAATACCAAAATAATAAGGATCTAAACTGAATACCAGTGAGCAAAAACTGTAACTCATAAGGCCACAAAAAACATAAATCAGATAAAAGGAAAATGCGCATCTTCACAGTTACTTGAAGGGTCCATGTAGCGCCCCTAAGGAAGAAGGGAAATCCATCAAAACTATATCAATTCCGTTATGCCTCCTCTTTCAATCATAACCATTCTGTTTTGAATTATAGAGTAAAAACATTGCAATATATTGAACAAAACAGAGTGATCAATTTAGACTAAGTCACCCAAAAGAAACGAGGATAAAGTACTAATATAATGCATGTTCAGTAGACAGTCTCATCATCTTCCTTACACTGGAGGGTCCTCTCCACCACATTGTCTATGATAGTTTGCAGATCTCTCGTTACTCTTTCGTCCAGGTCCTCCAAGTCACATTGATAATGGAAGGTGTCACTCGCCGAGCAACTTGCCTCCGGTCTATTTTGTCCAATTTGTTGCTGGTATGTTCAATCTCATACAACACATGGCTTTCCAGAGAGTGCATGTGCCTCTTTGAAAAATCAAACCCCTCCTTCACGAGCTGCTCCATTCTCTCTAGTCGGCCATATGCGTCTTTCTTCAAATTTCCTTTACAATAGTGTGGAAATCATGTTTGTGCCTAGTTACACCAGAGTTCTAGATGGGAGTGACATTACTTGGGTGCAAAAGAGAACACTGTCTTACCATTCTCTGGTTGAGAACTGCAAAGGGAGAGCATCTTGATAGGATGAAATTGCCGATGACAGATGTAGGGACTATGTAAGGTTTCCTTTGTCTTCCTGGGCCTTCTCAAATCTCTTATGTTGGTACTACCTCTACCATTGTAGGTTTCGGTTTTTGTGCATAGGCTTCTTTCTCCAAAAAGAATAGGAACAAGTTTCCATCACCTTCATTAATACTCCAAGCCACTTTCAAGCCTTAAAATTGGAGAGCCATCATATATGGGGGTGTGATTTGCCATGTTAATGTCTTCCTATCGTTCTGACGAGGAATCTCGTGCAAAATATACTTGGGTGCAGACCTAAGCTTGACTTGATTGCCATTGTATCCTCCACATAATTTGAGCAATTAATGGGTGAGCTTTTCCAAAATCAAACCCATACCAAGCAAGCCAAAGGTTCCTATGCGAATGTTGAGGCTTTCAAACTGGCCATGGCACTCAATCTCCTAGGATTTGGGATACGATTTGTTCTAAGGCCTCATTCCATGTGTCTATTTCAGATGTGGTGGCAGATAGGCTCACTTGTTAGAAACTGCTCCTGGTAATACTAATAACTACTTTGCCTGCAAGCACATCCATTATTTGATTGGCAGATTGCTTGACATGAATATAGTTGAACCCTTTAAGATTTGTCCAAGGCATACAGTACCCACTGGCCATGGCACTCAATCTCCTAGGATTTGGGATACGATTTGTTCTAAGGCCTCATTCCATGTGTCTATTTCAGATGTGGTGGCAGATAGGCTCACTTGTTAGAAACTGCTCCTGGTAATAACTACTTTGCCTGCAAGCACATCCATTATTTGATTGGCAGATTGCTTGACATGAATATACTTGTACCCTTTAAGATTTGTCCAAGGCATACAGTACCCACTCTATTTGCCCTCCCAACTCCAAAGATGGCTCTTTATTCCTTTTATTCATAAAGTCAGTTAGGACTTAAATCTCCCTCTATTTCAAATTTTTTAATGACAATGGTTAGCATCATCTTTATTCCTTCAATCAAGCCATTCGCCCCTGCTTGGTTGTTCATGTTGGAGTTCAAAAGTTCATAGTAGAAGGCTAAAATTTTGCCTCTACCATTCATGGTGACTCTTCCTGGTCTTGCTAATCTTGGATTCGCTTTCATTACCCTATCAAAATTCAGTTTCATCCACCTTGGTTCTGGGGGAGCATGAGTGTTGGGGTTTTCCTTTGTTCTTTATTTTTTTGTCCTTTATTGAAGAGGCTCTTTGACTCGAACATAAAGAGAGTTAACTTTAATTTAATTTAAATATTAATGTCCATTAGTGACCAAACTTGGCTAATGGTACTGTAAAATACAAATGTAAGATTAATTGAACATTCGGAGTGCTCAAGTATCTCTGAAATAAATACATTAAAATGAAAAGACAACATATAGGGAGTGCCAAAGCAACTCTAAGAAGAAGTGGGAAGATCAATAGAAGATGGACGATGTCTAGCGAGAAGCCATAAACTAAGAATGATGTCATTTTGCAACTCTTCTAATATCCAAGGCTGAGAAGAAGCAAGCAATGAGATTCCTTCTGTTCACTAGGCAGGCATTATGGAGTGTGCCTTTCCTGATTAACCTTGTGATGGAGATTTGTTCTTGAGGCCTTTTATGACTAGGACCATCTAGAGGCTGAAAGTATGAAGTAATGAGTCGGAACCAACGATATGGTAAGACTTTTCACTAAAAATAGAATGTTTGAAGAGGAGAATCACATGAAGGAACAATGCTAGATATTTGGTCCTCGTATTGTACAAAAGCACTTAGGGATCCACAAAGGTTTGAGTAGAGAAAGATAACATAGGTGTTGTCGAAGACCATAGACAAGAAGATTTAGATCACATCGCTATAATGTGGCTGGTTGAAGACAAAGATGGCATTGAGAAGGTTGCAGAGGAAACAAGTCCAAGCCAAGAGGATAGAATCAGTTAAGAACCAGGTGATGATGAGGAGGCCTTTTGAAATCAGATCTGGTCAGGAGAGGAAGCTTGGTTTAGGGTTTATGGGCATCTAGCATCTTAAAATTTTCAGTTTTCATGGTTTAGTTTTATGCTCTTTATCATCTACTGGATTCTGGAAATTTCTGTGTTTTCTTGCTTTAATACATAACATCAATCACCTTTTAAAAGCAAGGCATCTCTAGTGTTCATTTGGTTAATATTGGATCATGGTTTCATGTTTATCTAAGCACATTTACAATGGCTGAATGGTTCACTCTTAAATCTGGAAATTGTTTGTGTAATTTTGCTCCTATTGTTAAACCTTTTCTCTTGCACGACTCTTAATAATATTCCAAATGTGTTAGGGTAATTTAATCACGGATAAAGGGGATATTGTTGTCTAAATTTCTAATTGAAGACATTGAATCAATTCCACATTTGGAGAAGTGATTCTCTCACTTCAAGAAATCTGAAATTTCATCTAACACTTTGAGTGACCTTGCTTCAGAAAAATCTTCTTAAGCAGGGCCTTACCTTGGGCCATAACTTCACATAATCTAAGGCATTAATTGGGCAACTTGTTCCATCTTTAATTTTAGTTTTCAGATGTGTTTATCTTGCAAGCAAATGAACCCACTGTTTAACCAAAAAGTGGGTGGTTAAACAGTGGGTTCATTAGCTTGGAAATGTGCGTGCGTCCGTAACAACTATTGAGTATCAATATGATCAAATATAAAGCAAATCCATTTGAACTTCATCAGTAATAATAGTGACCATGGAAATGGTTGATCATGTAGCAAAATGATGTAACAGTATGCAAATTAGATGATCACTTCAGAGCAAATTGGTTTATAAAAGCTTTCAGCACATTGATTCAGATTGCACAACTTGCACTGACAAAAGAAAATATAACACATGTTACTTGTTCAGCATGGAACCAGGAATAATTTCATGGGTTAAGTAAAAATTAAAAAGAAAACAAAAGTTGCATAGTTCTCTACAAAAGCAAGGTACAGTGCAACATTAAATGCAATTGTGAAGAAATATGGCTTAGGAGGGTTCTTGGTGATTTTAACCTTCAACAAACTCAAATTACAACTCTCTTTTCAGCTTTTGTGACAGTCAGAGTTTATTGAACCCACAAGAATCCACTGCTTCATTCTTGAACTAGGCATATTGAGATCCCTAACCATTTATAAAGAGCAGGTATATGACAAACGGATTGAAGTTTTATATTGTAGGACAGAGTATTGGCTAGCAGACATCATGAAGCCATTAAGCAAGGCCATGTTTGAAAGGTTTGGGAAGATTCTTGGTGTAAAGGAAAACAATATGGTCACTAGGGGTGGTGTTAAGAGTATTTAATGTCTATTCTGATAGGCACCCTACTTTGATGAAGATAGGCATGTATCTTGAGATGAGAAGTTTTAAGAGCTTGTACATGCAGTAAAAGCTAGCAAGCTAAAAACACTACTTTATGATAGGGTAGTCTGTTTTAGTAACTTCTAAAGATTTATCCTTATCTTCAGCAACCAAATTTGGAAAAAGCTTGTATAAAAAATAAATGTTATTGTGCATCTACTGGATCGAGATTCTGCCTTCTATCTTGTGTTCCTAGTCTTCTGCATGTGTTATTTGTTAAATCAACAGTTCTCCCCATATACAAGCTTTACTGTCCAGCCTAAGGTAGTTTGACATATTAGGAAACCAACAGGATGCATAACTGACATGGCCAGCTGCAAGATTCTGATGTCTTGAAGAGGTGAAAAGAAGTATTATGTAATAGCACCTCAGAATATGTACCATATAGTATTTCCAGCTTAGAAGAAGCGGTATTATCATGCTCAGCAATGAAGAAAATATAATGAACACTCAATTTTGTGTTAGATGGGTCAGGCATAGTTTAAGGATGATTAATAGGTTGGATGACTGTAATATCCCAAATCCCGATATTTTCTATTCTTATGCAAATATGCTGATACAACCGGGCATGCAAACTGCCATGCAAAAATCCCTATTTTATAGCAAAAATTAGGGTTAGGGTTTGTGAGATAGAATGAACACTTACCACCGATAAGCTGGTTGGATTGCTCCTGAGAGAGTATGCAAGCATCAAGAACTGAATCGGAGATGGACTGATATCTTCTGCTTCCGATGAAACCCCAGCAGCAAGAACCCCAGATCAAATAAGGGTGACGTTTTCAGTGAAGGAGGTGTCCGATGGAGCTGCTGATTTGCAGGACTGAAAGCCTTCCCGTGTCGGAGAGAATGCCTGGTACATGCGGAGTTTCAGAGGTCTCTAGGCAGGCTAGCAAATTGTTCCAGAGAGACAGCTGCTCACGCCCCCCTGATCCCGAAATAGCTGATAACTGCTCCGAATGAGCATGGTCGGATCTGATAATCACCGGGTACCGGAGTAAGATGCCGATGATGAGAATGGTGCCTGAGTTTCGAAGTAAAAATGAGATCTGAAGACCCAGCAACTGATTAGGGCTTTCTAGCTGAAAACCCCACTTACGGCTGCACACGTGTCCCTGCAACAATCTACACCGTATACTGGATAACTATGAATGAATGTAAGAGCAAATGGTGAACCTGTATGGCTTACCCTGAATGAGACTAGGGCAGATATTTCACTGCCGAAACCTCGCTAGTTGAAGACGTCGTCTCCAACCCCAACTGCTGTGCTGCTATTCAAGAGCTCCCAAAATAATAATCATCAAAAGTGAAGTCTCCTTTCGCTTTATCCTCCTTTTATAACTTTCAACTGCGAAAACCCTAATCTTTGACCTAATTAGGTCACTTTATTTTCTAATTTGTAGTTGACTTGCATGCATGCGCATGGAGACTTAAATGAGTGCATGCATCATTAAATAATGCTTGGATGGCATGCATGAAGGTGGGCTTTGGCCTCAGTGGCCCTTCTTGACCTAATGATGATGCCCTAGATTTTCTATGGATGGCATCAGTCCTTAAATGATTCCCTAACTGTCAGTAACCGTTCGAACCCACAGGAATCACATAGGTTAGCGGTTTTGGGCCTCAAGGCCTAATCGAAAGAGGACATTACAGTCCTCCCCGCTTGAGATTGCTTGTCCTCAAGCAACTGCAAACTGGGATGCGGCAATACCTGTTCACCTTCCTAGGTGGCATCCTCTGGCAGTAGTTCTTTCCACTAAACCAAGTACTCTCTGATTACTCTGTTCCTGAGCTTCCTTTCTCTAGTCTATATGATCCGTTCGGGAATCAGTATCAGCAGTCCTTTATCATCTACAGGAGGTAACTCTGTAAATGGAGCAATGTGTTGCCCAAGGGTCTTCTTCAGGTTAGACACATGGAACACATTATGAATTTTACTTTTCTGTGGAAGTTCTAGTTCATATGCCACCTCTCCCACCTTCTTGATTATTCTGTAGGGTCCATAGAAGCGAGGTTTTAACTTTTCTACTCCTTTCTTCTTAAGCGAAGACTGTCTGTAAGGTTGGAGCCTTAAGTATACCAAATCCCCTACCTCAAAGCTCCGCTCAATCCTGTGTTTGTTGGCATACAAATTCTGTTGATTCTGGGCTGTTTGTAAGTTTTCCTTCAAGATTTTCAGAATGTCTTGACTGTCCTGTATCCAATCCTTAGCCTTAGGAGCCCTACTATCTCCAAATGCCAAATCTGCATAGTCCAAGTCCTCATAACCATATAATGCCTTAAAAGGAGTCATCCTAATAGACATGTGATAGGTAGTATTGTAGCAATACTCCCCTGGGTGTAGCCATTTGATCCAAGTTCGCTGCTGCCTTGCTACATAGTTCCTTAAATATCCTTCGATCCACTTGTTGACTATTTCAGTTTGTCCATCGCTCTGGGGATGATAACTCGTACTGGTAGCCAGTTTGGTCCCCACTAATCTGAATAGTTCCTGCCAGAAGGCACCTATGAATCTACTATCTCGATCACTGACAATGGTCTTAGGTAACCTGTGTAACCTAAAGACCTCCCTGAAGAATAACTCAGCGACTTGAGCTGCCGAGTAGTCTGATGATATCAAAAAGAAATGTGCAAACTTGGTCAGTCTGTCAACTACTACATATAAACAATCTCGCCCTTGGACCCTGGGCAATCCTGTAATAAAGTCCATGGAGATGCTTTCCCACTTCTGTTTTGGAATCGGTAGTGGCTGAAGTAACCCCGCTGGATGGATGTTCTCAATCTTGTTTTGCTGACAGATGCGACATTCTCATACATGCTTCATAATTTCCCCCTTGAGGCCCTTCCATGAGAACCTCTCTCGGATCTGCCTGTAGGTCTTCAAGAAACCTTGATGCCCTGATAAAGGAGAATCATGTGCTGCTTAAATGATCTTTTTCCTCAATGTGGATTCTAGGACGAGGTATATCCTGTTCTTGTAATAGATGATGTCATCAACAATCCTGTACCTGTCATCCTGAATTTGTCCATCCAATAATTCGCAAGCGAATTTATTTTTGGAGTATTCTACTAAGAAAAGTGCCCTCCAATCTGTGGATATACTACTGAGAGATAATGAGGTGGGACGCCTGGATAATGCATTAGCTACTACATTATTCTTACCTTTTACATACTCGATCTCGAAATCATAGGCTTGTACTTTGCTGACCCATTTCTGCCATCGCTCATTCAGTTCCTTCTGCTCCAGGAAATACTTGAGGCTGTGTTGCAGCTGCAACATTTTCCCAAAATTCCAAAAAAATTCGGGACCCTCCTTTTGCTTAGATTAGCTTGATTTCTTCTTTGATTTGATCTAATGAGTTTTCAAAAAGATCTTCTAATGCTTGGATTGATCTACCGCTTGTTTTGATTCTTCCTCTGACGCTTGAAGCAAATCCAATGTTTGATCAAACTTCGTCGTTGCTTTTAAATGTGTTTTTAGCATGCTTGAGTCAGAGGTTTATTTGGTTGGTGCTCCCGCTGTTGCGGAGAAATAACAAGTCTTGACTTTGATTTTCTTTCCGATACGTTGGCTTAATCGGCTGGGTTTTGGTTTTCGCATCGGAACTTTTATTGCTACCTCCTCTGCAGTTGCGGACGGCGAATCGCTAAGTCTGTCGATCATCGCTTTGATTTTGCGGGTCCCGCTTTATTATTTTTATCGATCCTGTAAGCCTTGGGTTTCCGCTGTTGCGGCTGCGGAAAACTCTATCCTTCCGGCCGATTGAGTCGTTTTAAACCCCGACGGTGTGGAAGGTCGCGTCCTTTACGTTTCCGCCGTTGCAAATGAAAGAAGCACTAACCTTGCCGATCTCTTAGTTGTTTCTCTTTCGATTCGGACCTTGCATTGCGGATGGATTTATCCTTTGCGGCTCCCGTTCCGCTACCTCTCCGATCTTTAAAAGCTCCGACGCGCCATTGTTGGTCTCTCGGTTGTATCCGCGAACGGCTTAGCGATTTGGCCATCCGCCGTTGCGGAAAGAGACACACTTTCGACTTCCGATTAGTTTGGCTTCCGCCGTCCGATTTTATGTTTCGCCCACCGCTTGCGTTTGTATATATATATATATATATATATATATATATATGGGGCATACATGTTTATTATTCTATTCGTTTTTTCAACTGTCGCGCTCTGTCATAATCATTGCTGTCGTGCGCTCGCGTTCGCCCGGTCCCCTGTTCTTGGTACCCACGTTCCAGGTGTCTCAACCTTCGGAGCTTGGCAGGTCTCTCCACGCCGGTTATGCACCATTGCCAGGTAGGCTCGTATTTGCCTTTCCCCGTTCCGTTCGAAGTGTTTTATTGATATTTCTATGGTTACGGTTGTTCTATGGCCGTTTTCCCTTGGCCCGTTAAGTTTTACGCCTATATATTGAGGGTTGTAGTGTAACTGTCCACGGGGGGGCGTTTTGACCCGTAGGTTAGCTGTTTTGCCGCGGCCTATTGTCTGTGACCCTGCGCTCAGTGAATGGGGGTTTGGTGCAGACGGCCATTACGCTGTCTGCACCAAACCTGCCCGGTGATAATGTCCTGATAGAGAAGGGTTGTGGCCCTCCCTATGATGCCTGGATTAGTGGCCCCTCTCGCATTGCCCGTCGACACCACGCCGTTTCAAGTAGTTTCGTTTGAGCGCGGCCGGTTTCGATCTCGAGTCGGGTAGGGGTTATATAGCGTCGCAGCGTATCAGTGACCATAGATTCGCGCAGTTAGTGTTGTTTGTCTAAAAAGCGCGACATTGAATAAACTTGCATAGTGTTTTTGTTTTTCCCGCGCAGTGCGATGATTATGGCACCCACAGCGAATCCGAAATTTCTTTATTTTAATGTAGTGTTCGTTTTCTCACAATAGTTCTGTTAGTTAGGCCATTTCAGCTTATATACATGCATATATTTGCTTCATTAATTAATTACTGTCATGATACTCATAGAAGGAGTGAAACGATGCACATTGTTATATAAATATTTGCAACTTAGCCAGGAATGGTTTAATGTTTACAATGTTATATATGGCAGGAAGATTTCGAACTCACAATGTCAAAAAGACAAAAGAAGAATGCCCCTGTGGTCGAGGAGGAGCCCGAAGTGGAAGTCATTACCAAAACAGAATACATATACGAAGACACCAAATGTATATCTGATGTGGAGCCCGAGTACCAATGGGGAGAGATTTACAGGCTGATCACACGCCGGGAGGTGCCGAATATGGGCCTGGAAGAAGAGGGCATATATGCCAATATCGAGAGATCTTCACTGATGAAGATTGCCACCAGACCAGAGCTGTTCCCATGCTTTGAGGTAATTGGTTGGATTCTGCCCCGGGCAGATGTAACCACAATGATCCTGGAGAATGTTGAAAAACAGGTCTATGCTGCATATAGCCCAGGATATGTAGCCCTGGCCTACCACCTGCCAGAAGCCCAAGTATTTTTGTCTGATGACTGGTTGAACAACATCAGAATGGACCTTGTAGAGACCCTTAAGAAAATGCTGCTATCAGGAAAGCATTTCAGAACCAGGGCTACCGAAGAGTATGATACAGCAAGCTTAAGGGCCCCATATAGGTTCATAGCTTTAATGCTTAACCGGATTTTTGGAAGTGCTCATGGCAGGTTCTTCAAATTGGAATGGATGCCAATCATTTTTTATGTTGCAACCCAGGGGACCATTTTCAACTAGGTCAACATTGTATCAAACAGTCTCTCTGCCTGCTTGGCCTCAGCCTTGGGTGGAGTATCCCAAAAAGGTCTGAATTCTATATGAGTTCCATACTGGTCGATTGTATATTGTGCAATCAGCCTTTCCTTATCATCCTGCATTGTTAATTAGGCACTTGCATCTCATACATTAAGTCAAAAATACAAAATACACGGTGGACCGAGCCGCAACCGGTAAAACCTTTTGTTTTGTTACTTGACCTACGGTAGTCAGACCGCAAACCGGACGGATTCCTTACACCAAACAGTCACGGGCTAGTTGGGAACGTTGACTGGGGAGAATCCCTTGCTGTTGTTGCCTGCGAATTTTCAGGCCTCAACAGGTTGTTATGATCGGTTTTGATTTTGAACTTACTGCCCACTAGGTACTGTCTGAATTTTGTGAGAGCATGTAAGATGGCTAGCATCTCTTTGTCATATATGGAGTAGTGGCGCTCGTAGTTCTTCAGTTTACGGCTCTCAAATGTAATAGGGTGATGGTTTTGCATCAACACTGCTCCTAACCCTTCCCTTGAGGCATCACATTCTACTACAAAGGGTTGTGAGAAGTCTGGTAATGCTAAAACTGGACAGGAACTCATAATAACCTTCATCTCCTCGAAAGTTTTCTGTGCTAAGTCTGTCCAAGTGAACGCTCCCTTCTTTGTGAGATCTGTGAGGGGTGCTGCAAATTGGGAGAATCCCTTAACGTATCGTCAGTAATAAGTGCACAGACCCAAGAAACCTCTCAATTCTGTAATTGTTTTTGGCGCGGGCCAATCTCTGATAGCTTAGATTTTCTCCATATCAACCTGTACTCCTTCTGCATTGATTATGTGTCCTAAGTACAACATTTCCTTCATGCCAAATTCACACTTCGACATTTTTGCATAAAGCGAATGTTCTTCTAAAATGTTCAGTACTTCGTCTAGGTGTTTCAGATGCTCTTCCCATGTTTTGCTGTAAATCAGGATGTCATCAAAGAATACTAGCAAAAACTTACGTAGCTGTGCTCTGAAGGTGTGGTTCATGCATGACTGAAAAGTGGCTGGAGCATTGGTAAGTCCAAAAGGCATGACCAAAAACTCATAGTGACCATAGTGACAACGAAAAGAGGTTTTGGAGATGTCTTGGTTCCTTACCCTGATCTAATGGTATCCCGAGCGAAGATCAATCTTGGAGAAGTATTTAGCTCCCCGAAGCTCATCCATGAGTTCGTCAATTCTGGGGATGGGATACCTATTCTTAATGGTCTTTTTGTTGAGTGCTCGATAATCGATGCACATTCGCAGTGTACCATCCTTCTTCTTGACCAATATTACTGAGGATGCGAAGGGGTTAGAACTGGGCCGAATATATTCAAGCTCCAGTAATTCTTTTATTGTTTTCTCAATCTCATCCTTGTATCTTTTGGGATGCCTGTAAGGAGTGGTGATGACTGCTTGTGTCCCCTCCTCTAGCTCAATGATGTGTTCAAAGCCTCGGTCTGGCGGTCTACCTGATGGAAGGTCCCGAAAAACCTTTTCATGTTTTTGTAGCAAGGTTTGAATGTCACTTGGGTGTTGTGTGTTGGTCTTTGGGGGCTTCCTAAAGGTGACAAAACATTCTGCAGCCCATTCTATATCATCCTGTCGAAGTACTGCCTCCATTCTCTATGACGAGACTGGTTTTGGGGGATAAGTGTTCATGCCCCTCAAAACTACCCGTTTGCCGTTTGGCCCCTGGAATTCCATTTCCATTGCCCTGTAGTCTGTAGTGTATTTACCTATAGAATAAAGCCACTGAACACCCAATACTACGTGAGTATCCGATACATCCACTACTTAGAAGGAATCTGTCATCTGATAGTTACCTAAGGTGACATTCAATTTTGGAATCCAATAGTTGCACTCCATGCTGGAGTTCTCGACTACTGCTACAGTCAATCCTTCGACTTCTCAGTCTGAATACCTCTCTTGGCTACCCAAGCAGAGTCGATGAAATTGTGGGTTGCTCCCCCATCAATCAATACTCCTACTCTGTGACCTTGTACTACTCCCCTGACCCTGAGAGTATGGAATCTTGGTACTCCAGATAATGTAGCAATGAATCCCTTTGGTTTATCACCCTGGTGTGATTCTTCCTCAGCTGCTCGTAGTTCTTCTGTGGCTTCCTGCTCATAGTCATCCTCATCACTGTCTGAATATACCTCAATGTAGTGAGCCTTCGCCTTCCCTGCACACTTGTGTCCTAGTACCCATGGTTCCTGACAAGTGAAGCATAGTTTCTTCCTTCTCAAATCTTTCTTAGTGTCCTCGTCTAACCATGTTTTCTTGGGAACATCCTGCTGGAAAGGTTTCTTGTCCTTGTCCCTAATAGGAAAATTGGATTTCAGCGAGAACTTGTTTTTGGGGACTGAATCCTGAAGATCTTTGGCTCTACTAATGGCATCTTGCAGAGTGAGGGGTTTGTAGGCTTTCACCCATCCCCATAGTGGCTCTGTGAGGGCCTCAATGAATAACATAGTCAACCTGCTCTCTGATACATCTGTTACCATGACTGCTATCCTCTGAAATTCTAAGATGAAGGCTTCTGCACTACCGATTTGTTTGAGTTGAGCCAACTCCCTGAAATGTATCTCTGGATCCTTCCTGTCAAACCTCTCTATGAGCTTCTGAGTGAACTCACCGTAGGAGTGTATGGTGTTGTGACCCAATGTCACCAATCCGTGGTACCACCACTCGTGAGCTTCTCCGTCCAGGTGGAGTGTAGCCAATTTAATGGCATCTGTCTCTATCATGGGATTGAGTTGGAAATAGGTATCCAACTTTTGAACCCATATCCTCACTGATCCTCCGTGAGTCCCATCAAAGTTCAGGATGGTCAACCTGCCCAAGGTCTTCTGCAACTCATAGTTGTGATTGAAACCCTTGTTGAAATTCCTGGGCCTGTTCCTACTCTTCATGTTGTAGAAATCTGAAAAAGACATGGCAGCATGAAAATCATCCCCTAAGTCTCTATACTCCTGCAAATAAGCCCCAAAAGGCTCGCTAGGTTCTACCTGCATGACCGGACCACCTACTGTATCTGCCAAGAAGTGAGGCATGGTAGGCCTGTTGGAAGGTCTGCTATATATGTGCAGAGTATTCTGCATATTAGTGTACGCAACCTTTCCACTGCTGATTGTAGATCCCCGATCTACCGATGAGGGAGGTGTACTGTTGGTACCTATTTCTGGTTTCGCCGATAATTTGTTCATTGCATTGAGCACATCTTTTTTCCCTTTTGCTAAGTCTTGCAATGTAGATACTAAGTTGCGAAACTCCATCCTATCCTCCTCTTCTCTCGTTCATTTTCCCCTATCCGAGTGTATACCTGTTTGTTCCATGTCTGAATTGGTATCTTCTAGTTGGATATCCTCAAAGTCCCCTGTGTATCTACTCTTTCTCCTCCTATAGGTTACAAAAAGGTCTCCCTCTAGATTCATCTATGTCTCATTCTTAAGCCCACAGCTAGCCAAGAAGATAGCTCTGATACCACTGTAATATCCCAAATCCTGATATTTTCTATTCTTATGCAAATATGCTGATACAACCGAGCATGCAAACTGCCATGCAAAAATCCCTATTTTATAGCAAAAATTAGGGTTAGGGTTTGTGAGATAGAATGAACACTTACCATCGATAAGTTGGTTGGACTACTCCTGAGAGAGTATGCAAGCATCAAGAACTGAATCGGAGATGGACTGATATCTTCTGCTTCTGGTGAAACCCCAGCAGCAAGAACCCCAGATCAAATAAGGGTGACGTTTTCAGTGAAGGAGGTGTCCGATGGAGCTGCTGATTTGCAGGACTGAAAGCCTTCCCGTGCTGGAGAGAATGCCTGGTACATGCGGAGTTTCAGAGGTCTCTAGGCAGGCTAGTGAATTGTTCCAGAGAGACAGCTGCTCACACCCCCCCTGATCCCGAAATAGCTGATAACTGCTCCAGATAAGCACGGTCGGATCTGATAATCACCGGGTACTGGAGTAAGATGCCGATGATGAGAATGGTGCTTGATTTTCGAAGTAAAACTGAGATCTGAAGACCCAGCAACTGATTAGGGCTTTCTGGCTGAAAACCCCCCTTAGGGCTGCACATGTGTCCCTGCAACAATCTACACCGTATACTGGATAACTATGAATGAATGTAAGAGCAAATGGTGAACCTGTATGGCTTACCTTGAATGAGACTAGGGCAGATATTTCACTGCCGAAACCTCGCTAGTTGAAGACGCCGTCTCCAACCCCAACTGCTGTGCTGCACGCTGTGCTGCTATTCAATATCTCCCAAAATAATAATCATCAAAAGTGAAGTCTCCTTTCGCTTTATCCTCCTTTTATAACTTTCAACTGCGAAAACCCTAATCTTTGACCTAATTAGGTCACTTTATTTTCTAATTTGCAGTTGACTTGCATGCATGCGCATGGAGACTTAAATGAGTGCATGCATCATTAAATAATGATTGAATGGCATGCACGAAGGTGGGATTTGGCCTCGGTGGCCCTTCTTGACCTAATGATGATGCCCTAGATTTTCTATGGATGGCATCAGTCCTTAGATGATTCCCTAACTGTCAGTAACTGCTCGAACCCACAAGAATCACATAGGTTAGCGGTTTTGAGCCTCAAGGCCTAATCGAAAGAGGACATTACAATGACAGCCTTAAAATATGATAGCTTTGTTAGTGTTAATAATTACATAAGTGACTGTCCAACCTAAGGTAGTTTGACATATTAGGAAACCAACAGGATGCATAACAGAGATGGCCAGTTGTAAGATACTGATGACTTGAAGAGGTGAAAACAAGTGTTATGTTATAGCACCTCAAAATATGTACCATCCAGTGTGTCCAGCTTAGAAGAAGTGGTGTTATCATGCTCAGCAATGAAGAAATTATAATGAACACTCATTTTGTGTTAGATGGGCTAGGCATAGTTTAAGGATGATTAAAAGATTGGATGGAAGCCTTAAAAATACGATAGCTTTGTTGGTGTAATTACTAATTACTGAGAGCATCTTTTTTTGTTCATTTCTTAGCATAGTGAACTACTAACACATACTTGCATTAATGGCTACCGTTATGCATGCTGACATTAATAGTTGCTGTTATGTGTGTTTACATTAATGTCTCTCTCACTCATGAGATCCCTGTAACTCCACCTCTATTTAATAATTAATAACTTTTACTCATTACTGTCAATCATCAAGGATTGAAACTCCTCTTTTCTTGGATTACTCTAGGATGTAAATTGGCTATAAAAAGGGGCTCATAGACATGAGAGCAGGGGTGTTTTGGTTGTGTGCTATTGCAGCTAGTTTGGAAGAGACTATTTGGGCAAACAATGGCATACATTTTGCTTGGGTTTGGTCTGAGTTGTGGTCCATATCTTTTCAGAAAAGTTTCAGACTTTATGTACTGAGGATTTTGAGCATTAGGTGTTGTTACAGATAGCTAGTGTTGATTTTTCTTCTGCTGTTAGTGCTGTAGAATATGCTATCAAATCTACTGCTGGAATTTCTGCTGTTAGTGCTGAATCTATTACTTCTTTATGATTATTACTGCTGTTTTTTGTTTATGTTGTTTACTGCTGTTAGCACCAAGCACTTACCACTTTTCAGGGTTTAAAAAATTTAAATAAAGAATTCCAAGTGTTGGCTCGCAACATGTTATTATGACTAGAAAGTTCCTTGTGCTCACAAGCATTGTAAGGAGAACAAAGAGTCACCTGACAAATTTTTAGAAGAATTTTGGATCAATCAGAGCCCAAAGGACTGGATAACCAACTTTTGGAAGCTGTAGAGAGGCCCATGAACACTTGTTATGGGTCATGTACTTTGTCTGATCTTGTTGTTGATGTTACTAACTTTGACACCTGACCAAGTCAATGTTGGAATTTGTGCAACTTCAGAATCTATTCTTATTGTACTTGTATTGTACCTCCTTGTACCTCCTACAGGAGATTATACTGTTGTAATTATTCATTGTAAACCTTGGGGTGAAAAGCAAGCGAAAGAAAGAAATAAAAATAAAATTATAAAATTATAAAAATGTTTTTAATTGCTCCCCCAAGAGAAGTCGGCCCCAGTGATTTTCCTAGTGGAAAATCAGTATAAATAGGAGGCGCCCGTCCTCATTATTTCACACATTTACAGCTACACACCTCAACAGAAAAGGTGCGCTTCAGCAATTTAGGAAAGTGTTTTTTGGGGTTATATCCATGAAAGACATTTTCTCTCTCTTCTTCTCTTTGTTCTCAGAAGCTCATTATCTCTATACGAAGGTTTGCTGGGTTTTTCCACATTGGGTTTCCCAGGATAAAAACACTGGTGTTATTGTTTTGTGCTTTGTTCTTTTTCTAGCGATCCTATTGATTAATTGCAATTAAGATATACTGTTTGTTGCCCACCTATTTCGACTAGGTGGCAACCTCATGTACATTAAAGATGTACATTCTGTGCAGTTTGTACCATGGAAAAATCCTAGGGATTTTTCACTCAGCAGGGCAATTCTGCCCCTTTTGTACACGAAATGTCCGCTCCCTTGCGTGGGATAATTAATGTAACTTTATATGTCAGCATGGGTCATTCCTCTAAAAATGTCACCATGGAATTTATTATCAGGGAATTCCTCTTCATTGAGTGTTTTTCTCCCCTTCCAGTTAATTTTGTTAATTAACAATTTTAATTGGTTGGGTTTTTCACTCACCAATCCTCCAAAGTGGTGAATTGGCGTTCTGATAATCAAGTCCATGAGGTGGCTAAGGTTTCAAGTTATTGTCCATGACCATGCTAGTCATATCTTGTAGTCTTGCGGAATTTCGTTAGGATTTTAATTTCTATTTTGATTTTTTCATAATTAATTAACTTTACCATTTGGTGGTTAATTAATTAAGTTTTGATGTAATAATGTAATCTCTTGAACCTTGGCATTTTGTAATAGGGGCTATGAATGCAAATGAAAATGCTATGACACCCCTTAAGCCATTGGTTCAAGTCTCATGTCATTCTGACAAGGGGTTGGGAAGTTAGACCAATTTTGGTTAAGACAAGGTATTTTTTCCTAGGAAATTAATTTAATTTCCAACGGTGAAAAATTAAGTTATTTGATTTTGAAGGAAAAAATCAAATAAGGCCATGGTAATTAAGTTTGGGAGGTGGCTAAGCATAGTTAATTTTTATTTAGATAACCCCCCCCCATGGTCAAAATAATTTTTTGAAGATTTCCTAAGTGCGACGCTCCTTTTGTCTTAATAAAAGATAAAAAATAAAAGATTTAAAGTAAAAGATTTAAATAAAAGATTAAAAAGATAAAAAATAAAAAATAAAAGATAAAAAAATAAAAGATAAAAATTAAAATTTGAGTCAAAGGGGGCCCCACTTGAGTCATGGAAACCCTAGATCTAAGGGTTAAGCTTCATTGTGACATGGATCTATCTTTTTTGCCATTGATTTGAAGAGGCACCCTTGCTTATGATTGGTGGATGGCTTGCAAAGTCAACAAACCTAGATCTAAGGGTGGAGGAGAGCTAGAGTTTAGATCTATGTTTTGGACCGTTGATTTGGGAGTGGGTTTGGGATCTTTTCAACTATAAAAGAGAGGCCCCTCCTCTAATTTTATCATCATTCTTTGGAGCATGATTATGCTGCCAAAATACTCTCTCTCTCAAGCCCTAAGAGGCTCTTTGTATCAAGCTTTTCCCTAGTTGGGCCATAATCAAGTGAAATCTTTGGAGGAACTCTTGTCTCATGCATGCTAAGTCACCTGGTTCGAGTTCGTGTTCGAATTCGGCGACCTTGAAATTCGGCAAAAAATCGGCACTTAAAATTTTGGTGATAAAAATCGACATTAAGTTCGAATGACTAAAATATATGGAAATTAAAAATATATATGAAAAAATTCAATAAAATTCATTAGGCTCATTAAACTATGAACATTAAACACATCAACAATGAACATGATAGTCATAGAATCATAGAAAAAATGAACACGACAACATTGACTGAAGTATGAAGTTTGAACAATGATAGTCATTGAATCATATAAATAAAAATATGGCATCATAAATGATTAAACATATATTTTGAAAACATTAGAGTCTACATCTTCATTGAAATTTAAAACATGTTCATAAAGTGATAAAATATAATATAAAATGTCATCAATATATATCCTAGCAACTATTTAGCAAAATAGCATCCCAAAAAGAAATTAGAAGTCTAGAGACTAGACCAAGAACACAAGTATTATTCTTGTTGTTCTCATGGCCTACTTGTTACATCAAAAAGCTCTATATCATCAAGAGCACTCGGGGGAGTGAAACCACTAGAATCACGATCACCATTGGATTCATGACTCTCATTGTCGAAACCATCTTCATCTTGATGTGCATTTGAAATAGTCTCCATCCATGGAGTAGAAGAATTTGTCTCATCTTTAGCCACATTGCTCAAAGCCAATTGCGAGTTACTGCGAACATAAACAAGATCTCCTAATTTTCCCAATAACAACCTGTTTCTTCTCTTGGAATGAATATGACTAAAAGCACTCCAATTCCTTTCACAAGCTGATGCACTTGATGTTTGGCTCAAGATATGAATTGCAAATTTTTGCAATTCTGGGGCTCCTGATGCATAAAACTCCCACCACACTGCTGGAGCTGCCAAAACCTTCTCTCTCTTTGCTGCTGTGGTTCCAAATAGGCCTTCTTGTAACCTGTATGCTCTAATATGAGATCTAATCAAAGTCGCAATAGACTTATCTGGATGCATCCTGTCAATAGCCTCATAAAGTCCACTCATGACCTCCTCATCTTGATGTCTTTGGATCCCAAACAATGTAGGGTCCAAATAACATGCTGCCGCATGTAACGGGCTATGCATCATCTTCCATCTTTGATCAACCACCTCCCATATCTCTTTGTAATCAGCTTCCACATTATCAAAAGCACTTGCAATCTTTTCCTTGCAACGATCCATGGCCTCATAAATAAAACCCATAGAAGGCTTATCGCCATCAACCATGCGGAGCACCTCAACAATTAGATCACACATTTTTAGAACTTTTTGAGCATTTTCCCAAAAGTTATTGTTGCTTAGCAATACCTGTTCAACATGCTTTCCCTTTGACTCTTTTGAAAGGTGAGATCTCTCCCACTCAGCAGTGCAAAATACACTTCTTATGCTTGTTTTTTCCTTAACAACTCTTTTCAGAGTGATGTAAAAAGTGGCAAACCTTGTATCACAAGGCCTCAACAACTCTCTAGATGCATTTTTCCTGTACAAGCTCAAAGTGAGACGATGGTTAATGATGAAGTTTGCAGTAGTTTTTGCTCTTTGGATTGTCTCATTTACCCATGGAAATTTGGCTAAATCATGCAGCAATAAATCCAAGCAATGAGCAGCACATGGTGTCCAATAAATAGTTCTATACTTCTCCATAATCAACATTCCTGCACCAACACAATTTGAGGCATTGTCTGTGACAACTTGGACCACATTTTTCTCCCCAACTTCTTGAATCGCTTCATCCAAAATGCTGAAATTGTATTCTGATGTTTTCACCTCATTCATTGCATCAACAACCTTCAAAGAATATACCCCTTGAGGGCAATAAACAAGAACATTTATCAATGGTCGATGGCATGAATCGGACCAACCATCACTCAAAATCGTGCAACCTGTAATCTCCCAAGATTTTTTAATGTCAGCCAACCTGTTTGTCACTCTTTCCTTTGTTTTTTTTAAGAGAGTGGTCCTTAAGGCTTCGGATCCAGGAGGAACATACCCCTTGCCAAAATTAGCAATCTTTTTAATTGCATTTTTAAAATATGGACTTCTTGCCACATTAAAAGGAATGGAACATGCATAAAACATTTCAGCAAGCGAATCATCAACTTTTTGTTTGTCTACAGGTTTCCAAAATGTATTTAATGTAGCTGTTCCACTTCCACTTCCACCTAATGCTGTTGGGGTGGAACCTGAGCCACCAAATTTTGAGGTGTGAGAAGCAATTTCAGGTGAAGAAGACACATCAATCTCCCTCTGAATTCTTTTCCTTTAGAGTTCTTTTTTTCCCTTTTTTGCTTTTGATTTGTCATAATCTTGTTGCACTGCCACTTTTTGTTCATCTGATATTGCTTTACATCCTTCCACTCCATCTCCACTACCATTACTAACACCAAGAAGGTGATCCACTATCCGAGTTAAGGAACCACAAAACTTGTGCCCACATAGCAGACATGTGACATATAATCCTTCCTTCTTAACATATTTCCAAGCCTCTACTGAAGATTTATGGGGTGCCATTTGGTCAAATTTTCTGCATAACCAGTGGCCAAATAAGAATTTAATGGATTATTTAACTGTTATAAATATGTTTAATTTCACAACTATTATAACTTATAAATTAAAATGATACAATTTTAATTTTTTAAGGTAAATGATCATTGATAATTCTGATAATTGATCATTTTATAAGGTAAATGATCCTTTGCAGTGTCTAACAGCCTATAGGCTATAGTCTGGCAGGGACTTTGGCTCAGGAATGGACTGTCTATATTCAGACCCTTATAAACAGTGTCATTGAGCTGAAGACAAGAGAGAATGAGCTAATCTGGTGACTGGTCAAGAAACCCTTCCATAGGTAATTACAAATTTACACCATGAGGTTGAGAATCGAGATACACCCCTTTTGTTTGTTGAGGATTTCTGGATGGACAGGGAATGGTGGTGGGCCATGGCATATCATATTATCATGTGGAAGCTCAATGGTGTTTTGAAAACAAAACTATACTTCTAGACTTTCTACTAAACAGGGCAAAACAGGGGCTAAGTATATGGCATATGCATGCTGTACCGAGAAGTTAACATGAGGAAAATATTGCTCACCTGTTAGTGGGATGTCACTACACCAAGGAGGTATGTGCAGGCTCCAGCAGTGGGAGTCTAGCACCGTCGGTCCGTCGCCCAGCAGTGGGAGTCTAGCACGATCAACACCTTGCAGGCTGCAGCTTGCTCACGATTCAGAAACTACCCTCTGCACAAACGACCCTCTGCAAAAACGAGCTGTGACTCACGAGCCTGCGACAAGCTGGAGTGAGCAGAGGACTTGGTGAATTGTCCTCCCTTCATCGTGAAACAGTGCTGAAGCCTGAAACGTGACGCTGAAACAATTGCGCCCGCATGAAAATTAGTCGGAAATATTCACGATCAACACGAATGCTACACAACTCTGCAAACCCACCGCAAATAGCATGAACAGTCGATAAAATATCGGAAATAGCCGTGGAGAGCCCTTTTATGGTTACGAATTTCAAAAACGAATTTCAACGATTTGTAACGAATTTAAACGAATTTCCCTGATTTTTTAAAAAATTCGTCTTGAAGTTCGAATCGGCGTTTTTGATTGGCGAATATTATCGAACAAAATCGGCAGGCTCGAAAATTCGGCGATTTTCAAACTTGAAGTCGAAAAATCCCCGAACACAGTGACTTAGGTCTCATGGTGTTGGCTTTCCATTTTCAAATCTGAGGTATAACATTTTCATTTGTGAGTTTATTTTTCATTATACATGCATAGATGCCCCTTGCAAAGGTCTTTGCAAAGGGGATTTAGTTGTGAATGGTTATTTACATCTATTTGTGAGTAGTTTTAGCTAGATCTACAAAGGTCTTTGTAAATCTTTTTATTTTGCTCACCTCTTGCTGTATTTTGTAGATTTCTCACAGTTATTTTGCAGATTCAAGGGTTTGGAAGAGGGCTTCCCAGGTCTGGAAGAGGGCTTCCCAGGTCAAGCACCTATCTTGCATTTTATCTTCAAGATCCATTCATTTATTCAGGGTTTCATTTTGTATTTTGCATTTTCGCTCATATTTTTGTCACTGTTTCAAAACTAGGTTTTATTCACTGTATAGTGAATAAAACCCTTGTTTTAGGGATTTCATTCATGGTAGATTAGTTTGGTATTATAAATCTGCAATTTACTTGTCATTTTAGGGCCTAAAAACCCATTTTTAGGCCACCACAAATTCAAGTTTTACATAGTTTCAAGTTCAGATTTTTGCACTATTTTTTCTGAGTTTTTGGGGCTAACTTCTAACATACTTTCTGTAGTGTTTTCTGCTGTAAATTCTAGCGAAGTAGGTCACTGTTTTTGTAGGTTTTTACATAGGAAGGAGGAGGTGCTGCCAAAATTTCATCAAAAAAAGGCCCTAAAAGTTTTGGGTGCAAAAAGGGGTCCAAAACCCCATTTTTTCCTTTCTTTTCTATCATTTGTAAACCCCCAAAGAGTAGTACTCTTGGGGTATTCTTCAAAGCTCTTTAAAATCATTTGTAAATCTTGTATATGAAGTTAGAGTAGCGATAGGGTAGAACACTAGTTGTTAGATTTACTTTTCTGCAAGTAGATCTAGTCTTTTGCTTTCTGTTTACCTACCATCTCTGTTAGAGGGATTGATTTGTGGTTAGGTTAATTGTCTAGAGTAGTTCTTTCGTTTCTGTTCTTTTTATTTCCAAGCACTTAGTTAGATTTACTTTCTGTTGCAAAGAAGTAATTTTACAACTTGCCTTTCGCTGTATCCTCTGTACCTATCCGTTATCTCCCTTTAGGGAACTCGGATTAGGTTATGAAAAGCAGAAAGACAGGGGCTTAGATTTAATTAGATAACACTGCCTTATTTGTTTACTTATTTCTGTACCAAAAACATTTGCTTTACCAGTCTAGGGTTCAAGTACCAGCACCTCCCATAAGGGATACCACTTGGTTGAGCCCTGTTGATAGTTTTAAAATTTACTTGCATGCTTAACCACTACAAGATTTAAAATTTACCTCTAAAATTAACCAAAAACGAATTTAGCCCTTGTTCTTCTACTCGGTTATCACCCTTCGGGGTACTCATGAGATACGACAGGGGGTAGAGGAGTTTTAGTAATAGGCATCCATCACATTATTGCTTTAATCCAACTGAAAACTAGTGACCTTTGGAAGCCACGAGCGGTGAGAGACTGAGGGGGGTCTCACGGCGTCCGCGTCCTCCCTTGTTGGGCGCCTGGCACTGGGGGTTTGATCTGTGAGCTACAGGTGGGCTTGTTCCCATTGTTTTGAGCGCAACAACACTCCACCTTTGGATTAAAGGGATACGTTGTAGGGGTAGACACACCATTGTTTGAAAACCTAATACAAGAAAAAAAACTGTAATAAAATTTACTAAAAAGAACAAGAAGCATTGCAAAACCGGCTCTACACTCCAACAGGGATTTACAGTACTTTTTCACTCCAGCATTGCACTCCAGCACTTTACTTTCAATTTTGCAATTGTTTATGTGGTGAATGCTTAATAACTTAATGACATTTGTTTAACTGCTTCAAGTAATTCAACTTAAAGTCTTTCCATTTTCATTTACTGTTGGCTTAATAAATTTCATGTAAGGCATTTTCCTTCTGCTATCTCTTGTCTATAACTTGTAAATCTAGTTCATATTTGTCTAAACTGTAACTATTTTACTTGTTCATTTGTTTATACTGATAAATTTAGATCATATGTACATTGCTTAGATATCTTGATTCATTACTGTTTATAACTGTATCATCTATTTGTTTATTCATCTCATTATTAGATAACATTTAGCCTATGAGATAATTAACCCAAATTGCATCTCATTAAAGGTTGCATTCTCTGACTCCATTCTTTAGGCATTGGTTGTATCTAAATAAAGGCTTGATTGTCATTTGAGAAATATTGCATTTGCATTGGCGGATTGTCATCCTTAGTAAATAGTAAAACCTAAGCCTTTCACCTAATACTAAAGATCATTTTAACTCAACTGTTAATAAACTTAGGAATATAGTCTTCCGTAGGGACTACCCTCTTTGGCTCCGTTAGGATCTGGCCTAAACGGAGGAGTTGTGGACTATGGTGACAGTGGTACCCAGCTCTCACTTGCCCCCAAGGACACACATAGCAGGTTGTTGACTTTCCTGTGCCCTAAAGTGTGTATTAGGCGGCGACACTGTTATAATCTTGTGAAAATCTAACAGTCAACCCTCCATATCCTAAGGAACCCTGCTCTATTTGAAGGTAAGACCTTTTAATGCCTTACCTTCACATAGTTCATATAAATGATTAACCTTCTCATAGATCATGTAAGTGGATTTATGTAACACCCCGGTTTTGACCCCGTTTGCATTAAATGTATATGATGTATATATTGTAATTAATCATGGTGTGCAGCTAAAGGCAAAAGCCCCACCATCAATTTATCGTTTTATGTTCCAGCGATTAAAATAGTTGCCAAAGGAATATTTTGCGCTAGCCGACACATTATAATTTTGGCATCATGTAATTATGCGTTTTAATTAAAATACCCACAACCAACTATGTCAATTCAACCATAATGAAAAGGGCATGATTTTCCTAAGGAATAGGGGGGGAAATTATTTAAACCTTTGGGCCAATGGGGAAAAGCCAAATGTCAAAGGGAGAACCCATCAATCAGTTAACTACCCATTTTGTCTTTTTCCCCAATCATTAAATTTAGCCAGAATGTGGTTGAGTTAGTTATTGCATGGGGATGGGAAGAGTATGGGCAGCAATTTTGAATTTGGGGAAAATCAATTTTGACTTTTGGGGCAAGTAAACACCCAAAAATGCATGCCCATTTTCCCATACATCCACGTTCTTCATTTGCTCACGTAGGGAAGCTTAGGAGCTGTTTTTACCTCCATGATTTTGCTGGTTGTGTGTTTTTCCTTCATGATTTGGGCTCCTGGGCATTTTTATCATTATCATTCACCCATGTTGGGGCTCCCTCAAGCGGCTGGGAAGTTGTTGTGTGTGAAATCCATGATTTTGGATTTGATGTGTATTTCTTCCTCACGTGGACAGTCGTTCTTCGTTTTCTGGAGGCTGAGAATTTCGTTTTGTGATGTTCTTGTGGTTGGGTTTCCTCCCCAACGTTTTCTGTTGCTTTTCCGCCAATGTTGCCAAGCTAAAAATCATTTTTGTGTTCCCAACGATTTAGAGGAGAAACCACATCCTCTTGGGTGTTGTTGATTTCGTTTTTGGCCACATTAGGGCCAAAATGTCCCTGGGATTCGGCTTGTTGTCATTGGGTTGTTCTTACCCTCCCTGGCAATTAATTCTGTGGCTGAAGTGTTCTCCTCTACCCAGAAATGGTGTATATTGCTGTGTATGCAATTGGTCTTTGGACTGTGTAGGAGTGGAAAGGAGTCTGCTTGAAAAACCTAGTGTTTTGTAGGAGCCTCATAGACAGAGCTAGATGGTTGATTCTCTTCTCTACACCCCCTGAATAGCACTGGAAGGGAAGTCATGTCCTGAGGGACTGTACAACAGAGAAGGGAATGATTCCTTGTGTTGGGTGTTTGTGGATGTCTTAGGATTCAAGCTAGTTCTTGTGAAGGTATCCTTAGCTCTTCAGTGAGCCCACTAGCTTAGAAGATAGTGCTTCCATCTCCTGATAACCTGATAAACCCAACTTGTTGGCTTGGTTATGTGTTGTTGTGTACTCTTGGTCTGATAAACCCAACTGTGTGGGCTTGATTGAGTCTTGACATATGTTTGGCTATGTGTGAGCCTGCCTAGTTTCCTTATTCCTTGGGGAATCATGCCCAGCTTGGGGGTGGCAGTGTTGCTGAGAGATTAAGGAGCACACTGGCCTATGGTTGGGTGGAACGTTGCAGCGACATAGTTGGTTGTGGGGCGTTCTTCTTCATAAGATAAGTATTCTTGTGTTTAAATCCCTGCAATTACATTTGATAATGAATTACAATGAACATGCTGAATGCTTGAATGTATGGTTTTGCTTCCGCTGTATGGTAATAATGTATGCATATTTTAGTTCAAAGCATTTCAATTTTTATGTGTATGTTCATGGGGCTAGTTGCCCGAGTAGATAGCAGAAATTGGTAGCGTCCTCTTCGCCGGTCGGAGGGTCGGGGACGTTACAATTTGAGATAACGTTCTAATGTGTGCAAACAAGCAAGTTAGTTTTAGATTGAATGCAGTTGACTACTAGGCTAGCAATTATGCTCTCCCCTCCTGAGTTCCTTCTGGGCCAAGTTGACTTGCTCAGCAGGGGTGGGTCAATGACATTAGCATCACTACTGATACTATGTGCTGAATGCTACAGTGAGCAGAAAGACTGGCCGGAGATGGATGGATATTGATTGATGAAAACATTAACAACATGAGTTATCTTGTTATGCTAGAATTTGCTAATGTCATCCATTAGTAGAGATGCATTTTTTGCTCTTTTATGTCATAGGCTTGTGACATAAGCAGTTTGGTAGGGCAGTATTGGTTCCTTTAACTTGGGGAGTTTTTATTATTCATGTTTATGATGACAAAGTGACCATGGAATGGCTAGTATCTAATCATGATCTCAGCAGGTGGAGAAGCTGTTAAAATTTAACATGTATGTAAAAATTTAATAGCAGTAACAGTTCTCTTTGCAACTTCTAACCAGACTTGTACAATATATCGACAGTAGTTAAATATTTGAGTCATGTAGAAATAGTAAAGATAAACAACCATCCACACATATGCACAGGAACACAAGAATTTTTACTGGGGAAACTTTTCAAGGAATAAAACCCCAAAACAAATAATAATCCACCTTAAAATGACATGGTTGAGTTTGTACATAAACAGATAGAATAGAAATGATTACATCAATTTTGGGTTTGCTTTAAAAGAATTCTGAGAAGAATGTTTGGCATGTATCTGTTGTCACCTTGTTTGTCATGGTCAAATCCCAACCATGCTGCCACTTTCCTGGAGTAGCCTATACTCTTCCAGTCTTCCTAAACTTGATATAGTAGGCTGATACAAGACTTCACAATAGTCATCGTGACCTGAGGATGCCCTAGCAGAGATGTCGAGTTGTGAAGCAGGCCCTATAAGGGCTCGGATGGACTGAGGGTGGCCCTAATAGGGATGCCGTGAACTGTAAGTAGCCCTAACAGGGCTACCATGAACTGTGACAACCCCAAACACTGTAGCCGTAGGCTGTAGTAGACCTCAGACAGAGCTGCCATGAGCTGATGGAGTGTGAGCAGCAACAAAGAAGAGGCCCTAGTGTAGCTGCCGAGATCAGAAGCAGAGAGAAGACACTTGCTACTGCTGCCACGATGGAGAGAGAAGATGCTTGCTGCGGCTGCCAAGGAATAGTCACTGTTTCCCACCTATTTCGACTAGGTGGCAACTCCATGTACATTAGGATGTACATTATTGTACCTTAGAAAATCTGAGGATTTTTCTCTTCTGCAGGGCTATTGCCCCTT
>LPNX010939715.1:0-17755 GCA_001517045.1 Pseudotsuga menziesii
CCCTTGGTAGCAAAAGAACCTCCCCTAACTGGTGGCGTGATTCTCAGAATCACGCCACCAGTTAGGGGTGGTTCTTTTGCTTCCAAGGGAGCAGAGTGCCGCTCCCTCCCCCTCTTCCTTCTCTCCTACGGAAATCTGCCTATTTAAGTTGGCGTGGCGGATTCTATGACCACCGCTTATGACTCTGGATTGGGTGTGATGGCTATTTGGCAGCTTTACTAAGCTGGACTAACCACAGTCGCACTTGTATTGCTGTCTCAACCGACTAGTGCCGTGTATTTGGCAATGGGTATTCCACCCATTGGCTCAACAGCATCTGACTAATCAGACTAAAATGCAATTCAATTCTGAGAGGCCTCAAGCGTCCAATTATATGTTTTTATTCCTCACAATAGGCGGCTCTAAAGTTGGAGTGTTCCTATTCTGTAATCATTATTTTTATAGCTCCCATTGTACTTTACCTTCCCGAAAAAATATATAAACAACCAATGGTAATCTATTTTTCTTCAGTCCACTAATAAGTAGAGTCTTCTTCCAGTGCGCATCTCTTCTATTCTTTCTTTATACTAGGAATAGAATGCAAACAATGTCTGGTCGCAGCTAGGATCCCTGAATTAGCTCTCTACTATTTGTTGTCGGATATAGTGACTGGTCTGCCCCTCTGGAAGACCTATTAATTATGGGCATCATATGGATCTGTTGGGCGCTTAAAAACCCATCTTAAATATCACTTTCAGGTTGGCATCTAACTTAGTAATAGTGCCAAAAGGAACTACTGCTTCTTTGAGTCGAACGGAAAGAAGGAAATATTATCCCCTCCGGGACAAAAAACCGAGCGTACAAAAAGAAAGTGTTCTACGAGAGCTTGAACTCCACTGAACTAGCGGTTTCTCCACTACCGCTTTCCCTAAACTAGCTAAACTTGCTTACCAAACTAGCCCTAAACAGCTTAACTAAACCTTAAGCCCAGCTTTCCGTAGCTACAGTAGTTGTTGATTGATTCTCGTTGCCCTATATTCGCCCTGTGAGCAGCCCTAGCTGATAAAGTTGCAAGCCCCTCTTTCAAAGGTCCTTCGGACCCCAACTAAGGTGAGCGAAGCAAACTACGAATCCTCAAAATAAGTTGATTCCTACTCTTTCCTTTCCTGATAGAATTCCAAAGAAAGAAATAAAGTGGATTGAACCCCTTAGCAACGAAATAGCTTGACTAATGGCACTGAAGGAAGGTTGATTCTCTTAGCTAAACCACTTTCCATGAACTACCGGCTATGTGTGTCATGTGGATATTAGTTCAAGTGCTCTGTCTGATTAAAATTCTAGCGTAGGTGCCGCCTTAAAGGGTTGGGGGGGGGGTTATGCTTAGAAAGAGCTGTCAGTAGAGTCTGTCTTGTCTGGTTGGTAGAGCTAGTAGTAATGGCTGGTTAGAAAGACCATCCTAACTGGCTGACTGACTAGTTGCTTATCCCTTTCCTTCTTTTGACTACTAAGAGCTGACTGGTATGAATATCTTCTTATGTTAGGCTGACGACTAGTAGTACTATTGATCTCTGTTAGGTCTATCAGTTACTAAAATAGTGAGCTAATCATTTTCTCACCCTGTTGATCTCACCCTGTTTAGATTTGGGGTTCAGTATATAGAAAACTTTTAGTTTACTCGGCTCATGGGTTAGACGTAAGCAATGTAACTTTATATGTGACTCGATCTTGAATCTGAAGGGATACTTACTCTGTTCCAACCTCTAGTGTCTTTGTTACCCCCGCCTATGCAATCGCTTATGCGGGCTACCAATCTACAATGATGGAATCTCGATCTTCAACAAGTGAAACCACTATAGAGACTGGAAAAACTACTGAATCAACAGGTTAAACTGATTATGGGACTGGAATTGAGCAAGGTAGTGGCAGGGATGCTCCTTCCTTTACTTCTATTACTTTCACTGGGGAGTCCACTGGCTGTGATGCTACTACCTCCACCTTTGCTACCTATGCCTTGACTTCCGTTTCCATTTGGCCGAGCCGGTGGGAGACACATAGCAATTGTTTGTTTCACATACCTATTCTCTTTTGGTTCCCACTCACTTGGTCAGTAAATGACTTGGCTTTATAGTTACAATTTTAGCACCTGTTTAAGAAGCAGTTGAAGATAAATCCCTCTGCTCATCTGCCCTTGGTTTTCATTCCATCCGCCTTTTTGGAACTAACTGGTGAAGCTATAGCCGTTACTAGCTTTCCTTCTACCTTCGCTTTTGGCTGAGATGCTTATTTTAGTCTTCGAAGTAAGACTGTACTACCGCATTTATTCACTTAGGTTTTTTTATAATAGAACAATGATTTATAGCTTTGCTTTGGAGATGGTTTGAGAACGATTCCAAGATTGTGATACATGCAAGCTTTAATCTCTTTGCATTGATTAAACAATAGACAAATCGACATGAGATCCTTTTGTCCTCATTATAGTTGTAAATGTCTATAATTGGTCAACCCACGAACCCTAATTTTTATGTATCTATTGCCGCATTATTATCTCTGACTGATGCATCTACTCCTTTGAAGACTGATTTGTTGGTGAAACATGGAGCTTAGTATACACTACTGCTTTAAATGTTGAACAACTTTCGACATGGAGACAGTAATGACCATAGCCAGGCAATCATAGCATTTGGTCACTACAACAGCCTTAAGTAGGTGGAGATACTGTGGAGAGATTGTATGCTCCCTGCTCCCTCCCCCTCTTCCTTCGTCCCTCCTACGTGATCAGTAGGTTTTTTTAATAGAACAATTATTTACAGATTTGCTTTGGAGATGGTGAGAGAACGATTCCAAGAGTGTGATGCTGGCAAGATTTATTTTCTTTCCATTGATTATTGTTGGATATGAGATCCTTCTGTTCTCATTATAGATGTAAAATTGTTTATGTTTCATGATAGCTTTTGTTCCATGCAAAGAACCCTCCAGTTTTGCTTCCATTTTCGTATTTTCCAGCATGGAATAGATATTTTACTTAGCTTTATGGTTTCCGGCAGAGTTTATATACTGTGATTAGTGAATGATTTGGAAAAGAAGGTATTTGTTTGCTTTTCATTGTATTTTTCTTAGCTACGAGTTTAACAAAAGGAAAATAAATGAAATACAATGCCCGTAACAGGAGTCAACTTCGTTCAATGTTGAACTTGAAGGCAGATTATGTTCATAGTGTTTGATTATTCACAGGTTAATAATGGATTGTAAAAGTAATTATTCATGGTTTCTTCTGCTTCCAAAGTTATTTGTCTCGAATTAAAATTTAATCATCTTGGATGATGCTTATTCTTTTATATGCAAGAGATAAAGGAATAAAATAAAGGACTCCATAAAAGATATTTAAAAATTTAAATTACTTTAAAATGACAAAGATATTAATACTTTATAATTGAATTAATTTTACTTTATAAAATATGTTTAACAATTTAAATTACTTTAAAATGATTAAGATATTAATACTTTATAATTGAATTAATTTTACTTTATAAAATATGTTTAACAATTTAAATTACTTTAAAATGATTAAGATATTAATACTTTATAATTGAACTAATTTTACTTTATAACTTGTAGTTTAAGCATGTGAGTTAGAGATAAAGGAATAAAATAAAGGACTCCATAAAAGATCTTTAATATTTTAAATTGCTTTAAAATGACAAAGCTATTAATATTTTATAATTAAACTAATTTTACTTTATAACATGTGGCTAAACATGAATAACTCACAATTGAACAATTTAATTAGAAAAATATAACGAATAAAAAAATATTTTCCATTCCATAACTATCTCTCAACCATTTGATCCTTATCTTTGAACTATGTTGTGTGCTAGTTATGGTTAAATGCATCTTGATTAAGATTTAAATAAGCTTAAGTTAAAGGATGGTTAAAGGAAGTGATAACAATTTGTTTTTGTTTTTGTTTTTGTTTTTGTCTTTTCATATCATTTTTTGTTATTTCTATTTATTAAAAAGCATTTGTTTTGTGTTTATATTAACTCTAACAATATGTTATGAATAATGGATATAAAATTTTATATTTTAGCCTTTGTTTAATAGCTAGCTATCTTTACAAAACTAAGTGGTTGGTTGTGTCTATTGGAATTCACCGACCACTTTACTTGTGCCTGTGTTAGTATACATATTAGAAAAAATAATCTACCAAAACAACAACTTTACACACTTGTATAATGAATTCAAAATATTAGTGAAGCCATAAATTGATTCTACATTACTCTTTAGATATATCAGCCATGCAAATTTCAAGTTCCAAGGCAGAAACATTTGGATGAAAATTGGAGAAATTGAAGCAAACTCTCAAAGAATTTGTATAACATCATGGATTGATACGGTATTCTTACAACATTCTTTATGTCCAAAGACACAATGGGGTATGGTGATTCTAGTGATATATATTGATGGCATTTTTATAGGTAAAATTAAAGTTATGCTTAGCTTTTGACACAATAGATGTAGGTCATTTGCATTATTCATTATACAGTTTAAAAAATAGATAATTATATTGTTTTATTCACACACAAAATATGTTAAAAGTTAGCTACACAATTTTAAGATGACAAATTGTAAAATCTAATTTATAACTAAAAAACTTTAGTCAAAACTAATTCAAAGGAAAGTGACAAATCAATCTACAAGAAACTAGTGGATACCTTGATCGATTATTCCCACAAAACCTTAGTTGAGTTGTGCATTTAGCATTTATAAGGGGGACGACGATGTTTTAAATTTTGTAAATGTAATGTTGTTGGGGGTTTTAGGGGGTTTAGGGGGTTAGGGGGAGGTGTTTAATTTTTTTTTAAATGTAATGTAATGGGGGAGGGTCAGCATGTTAGGGTTTAATTTTTTATTTTATTATATCTAGTCGTTCATCTGCATAAAATATAGATTCTAATGGGGTGTTAGAATCCATGGATGAGTTTGAATAATTTCACATGAAACATTTTAGATGTTTTTATTAGTATGATGTTTGTAATTGAAACTCTAAAGAAGTTTTTGATCATTTATATGAATAATTTGTTCTTTCAGTGTCTAATATATGATTCCATTATGGATCACATCATAATTTGTTTGCTTTTAAATGGTTAGAGTGGTGAAATTGTTTATGAAATATTTGTTTTTATTTAATATGCAAGTTTCAAAAAAGTTGCAATTTATCTCTTGAAGGAAAACATATTTTTCCAATTTAGCGGTTGATTTCAAAGTTTTTGTAAACCAGAAGTATGGCATGTTTACGCCATGGAACTATTTTTTACCCCCCCAAAAAAATGTGTATACTGGTATCAACACTTTTCTATTTGGGGTGTGTTTTTTGTGTTTTTTATGCAAAAATCATCATTTTTATGGCTAGAGTTCTCGTTCTTAGTATAAAGTTCTCGTTTCATAGTATAAGTGGTTAATGGTGGGATATTCTAAAAGTTCTTGTGTGTCCACTGGCACTGTTGTGGAACTTGGCTTCCTCGATGATACTTACGGAGGAAACAAGTTCTTTTCTTCATCGGTCAGCTCTACTTCTGGTGGTGATGGTGGTAGCGGAATCGGGTCGGATTTGCGAGCCTTGGGTATCTTCGCTACGGGACCAGAGGAAGTGAGAGTTCTGCACTCGATGGGGCTCTTGCCGCAAAAACTTGGGCTCCAACCGGTTGTACAGGTGGCCAGGTTGCAGGTACCTACGTCAGCTGGCCTCTTGTCGGTGGTGGGCGTGGTGTCCTCTGCGGTGATTTCTGTGGTGCCTTCAGCTTAGCCTGTGTTCTTCACCTTCTTGTTCGGTCGACTGGGTTCATGGATGTAAGGCACTTCTACTATCGGGCAGGGTGAGGCTGGTGAAATAGTGGAGGCTTCACTGTTACTGGATAGCTCAACAATAATGGGCTTCAACTCTGAAAGAGGGCTCTGGATCACTTAGCCAACTCAGCTCTTCGGTTTGTTAGCTCTGTAAGGCAATGTAAAGGCTACAATGACAGAGGTAATTGCTTTTTATAGGCGATCGAGCCTCCAAGTGGTGACTAGACTCAATGATGGACCATCTAGCGGAGCACATGGGATCCTCCTTCAGCGCCATTACTCACACACCTAGGTTCAATTATGTACTTGTCAGGGCAGTTAAGGGTAATCCAGCGGATGGGACTAAAAATCACACCACCATTCTCCTCGGACTTTCCAAATTAATGCTACTGAGCTATCGTTATCACCAAATCTTTTTGGAATTCTCATGCATTTAACGGTATGTCGGTCTTTGCCAATTGTCTGCCACTTCCCGCCAGTTGTCTCTTAGCTAGTTTGTTTCCTAGCTTTCAGCGTACCATTTTTCAACGCAACTTCATTTTCCTGCACCAAGTTGCACTGCAGATACTTCTCTCGCTGCTTTCCTTCCTTTAGATTTTGTTTTGTTGCGTGCCTCGACCTTATGGAACTGTGCCACAGTCATCGCGGTATGGTTTTAATCAGCTGCCATTGATCATACCCGCAACCGGTGTTCCATCCAGCTTATGTAGTTTTATCGCACCTGCTTCAGTAATGCACGAAACCACATATGGGCCTAGCCAGTGTGTTTTGAGCTTACCTGGGTGCATGAGAAACTTGTTTTCATACATCAGAACAAATCCACTGACCTTGAACTACTTTGTTTTGATGTGGTAGTCATGCCACGCTTTCTGCCACTGTTTTTCCACATTTTGATGGAAGCCCGCAATGAAGCATTCTTCCTCCATTTGAATCACCTGCACAAGTCTTTCTTCTATAGTATCGGTATCTGTAATCTCTATTAGTGCAACAATTCATAGGCTCAACACAATGTACTCCATGGGAACAACTGCTTCTTGTCCATATACTAAACGAAAAGGAGTGTATCCAGTTAGTCGTCTGCATGTTGTTCTGTAAGCCTATAATACTGCTGAGACTTTCTGGTCCCAGTCATCTCTGCGCACATTACAGAACTTGGTCAAAGCATTCTCCAGTATCTTGTTGAAGGCCTCAATAGTTATATTTACTTGGGGATGGTAGAGTGTTGTCTCCTTGTGCTAAATTTGGAATTTTGCAGTCAGTTCAACGATTAGCTTATTTAAAAAATGTGTACCTTGGTCGCTGATAAGGATCTTCGGGCAACCAAACCTTGTGACTACATTTTCAAAAAGAAATTTCACCGCAGTTGCAGCAGTGCAATCTTTCACAGGTGCCACTTCTGCCCATCTTGTCAAGTAATCTGTAGCAGTTATAATATAGCATGCACAAGTCTGTTCCCCTGGCGGACTAATAAGGCCGAAAAAATCCACTACCCATTTATCAAAGGTCTGCAGTGTAATTTGTGGCACTAGTGACATTTCATCACGTCGTGATGGTTTCCCTGTTCTTTGACACTTATCACAATCACGATAGTATTTCCTTGTATCCATATGTACAATTGGCCACCAGACTCCAGCTTGCAAAATCTTGCGCACTGTTGTCTTCCCGGCGTAGTGTCCTCCTGAAACACATGCATGCGCTTCAGCCATTACCCATTTCCTTTCATGATCAAAGACACGGCTGCGTAGTACTTCATCCGGTCCCAACTTATATAGTTGTCTCGCGATTAGCGTGTAGTCAGCAGGTTCCTTGTAGCCCATCAACCCAACAAATACCCAAGATACCGGAACGACAGAGAAGGCCTCGTCGGCAATGCCTCCAAAGCAGGCACAGTCTCAATTGAGATATCTCTTCAATGGGTAACTGTCAGAACCATGTTTTCACAATTGTCGAGGGATTATAGTCCCTTCGTGTGCGGCCAAGACGATAGACAAAGGAAACTGGATGGCTGGATGGGGGAGTCAGTCTTACGCGACTGAGCACAACAATATGTCAGCGCGCACAACCTATCCTTGTTCATGGCCTCATACCTGGTGCAACTTGTGCAGCGCAGCTGACTCGTACTAACATATTGTCTATGACTTACACCATGACTTAAGACATAAACACACAGGCCGATATAGACATATATTTCAATGACGCTTCTGTAACATTCATCTACTGATTGCATTATAACATTAGGCATTTAATCAATATTTCATCATCATACAAGAAGAAAATAACAACCATTCGCATAAAGATTCACAACATTAATCATCCATTCAAACACAAGAGATAACGTGGAAACCCATTTGGGAAAAACCACCAAGGTGCTCTTCATCTAGCAAGGGAAAAGGATATAGCACCTTGTAGTCTGTGGGATGTAGACTGATCTTATGATATGTCTTTATGACTCGGACTTCTGGTTCTCATGCTCTCTGGTTTTTTCTTCTACCCTACTTCTACTCCTAGCAGTCTGCGCACATAGCAGCCATATCCGCGGCTCAATAGCCTCCTATCGCCACCAGACTCTTCCTGAGTCTTCTCTTCCTCTAATCTCTACAAAATTATAGCAAAGTGGCGTCCTTCACTATGGATTTCCAATGAACATCCAAAACAATAACTATTACTAACCATTGATCAACCAGTACTGACTCAGGACCAACCTTCTAACTACTGAAAATCCAACCTTCTTACTATTGGAAAAACTAACCTAAAATCAATCACGACCAACCCTCTCTCAATTGAATACCTCCTATTTATACTATTTTACATGACCACACAGGACCGACTGCATATAGGCAGTCTGTTAACTGTCGCCATCCATCGCCCCTCAGGCTATAGCTGTGGTGATTACAACTTGACACAAGGCACTATCGGCCTTACTTACAAATATTCCCTTCTATGTGCATTGTTTCAAGCTTATGCTGCCTTAAACGACCACGATCTACACCTGTCATTTTCCAGCCGTTATCACCTGCACGCTCATGCGCTCGCCTTTCCTTCATCGCACACCTCTCCATTCTGCCTGCGCTGGTCCTTTGCTTCCTTCGTGACCTTCCTTTCTTTCTGTCATGCACGCAGCAAGCCTTCTTTTGCTTGCGCGTGACTTCTTTCTTATGCCCCTTTCCCAGGCCAATAGGCCCCCAACACTCACATGTGGCTCGTCCTGAGCCACGAAGCAATGGACACAGGAGGCGGCACAATTGTCCCTTTGCAAAAAAAAAATCTTTTTACTTTCTTGCGCACCTTCTCCTACTTCCTGCCTTGCACACTTTGTTCCTAATGTGTTTTTTTTTTGTAGTGTTTCCTGCACCACGGCCTCATTCCATACTTAGAAAAAAAAATAGATTACAAATCTTTAGGTACTTTAGTCATATAATTTATTCCTCGACATCCTCTGAAGACTCTTAATGGCGAATTTCACTTCTGAATTTCACTAGGATTATTAGTGTCCCATTCCGACACAACAATCCAATTCTTATTATCATTCTCGAGATCCTGGGGTTGTACGACCATCTTTGTACATTTTTGCTAGAAGTTCCCAACTTATGATTGCATCTGCCACAAACATGAACTTTGAAGAATGAAGCATTGTCCATATTGAAAACCAAAAAATCCCCGAATTCAAGGGAGTGATCAGAGATGAATGACTCCCAAACTTTGACGAATTTCACCTCAGCATCACGGTCTACAAGCCATATCTGGCCATATATCCCTTCTATGGTCCTTCCACACATGTAAGCCTCACCTGGACTACCGGAAGTTGGGCCTGCTCGCCAGCAGTCTTAGCAAAATGGGGCAAAAACTCGGATCTCCACCGGATTCCTTTTGGGTGCCGTAGCCAGGGCTTCTAACCAACTGAAAAATAAATAGCCAAGGATGACTTTTCTAGAGACTTATGGTTGGGTCGAAATAACTTGCAAACTATTAACATGTTCCTTGTTCCCATATTCGGAGATAGGCCACACTCTGAAGGTTGAAGCAACTGCTTTATATGGTAGGGTTGCTCGCCATGGCACACCCCAACCCATCTGTAACTAGTGCTCAAGCAACACGACCAAGTGATGTTTGCTCTAGGTGTGCCTTTATTTTATAAGAGGATCATCGGGTCACATGCCATCTTGGCTTATCTAGGTGCATCATTAGGACAAGACCTTCCTCTAGCACACCAGAACTGCCTCTCATATTTGCTATGATTAACCATGTCGTCATTCTCCCATACTGACAGCCATGATCGATTATTGATGTGATGGTCGATCACTGTCACAAAGTTTCATGCACCTGATGAGCTAGTCGTTCCACCCACGGTGATGTCCTGTCGCGAGCACCAAAGCTTTGTTAAATCCTTATGCATTTAATGGTCCATCGGCGTCTGCCAGTTGTCTCTTAGCTGGTTTGTTAGTAGGTTTGTAGCGCACCTGGTTCTTTCCACGACAACTTCCTTTTTTTTGCTGTGTGCCTCGGCTTTATTTCCTTGCACAATTTTAAATTGTTAATGTCGGCTCAGGCTACGTAGCAGGACGAACCTTGTCCTGGAATGTCTACACCATCAGTTGAACCTTAGCGACTTCCCCTACAACTTCTTCTGCTTGTGCGTCCAACTGCTCAACACAGTCGGAATGGACATGTTCCAATGATTCTACCTCTATTTATTATACTATGCCTTGAAGTATTTGCTGCACGAGCTGAATAAAGTCTGTGATCCGCTTGGCTTCCGACTGATGTGTCTCTACCTCAACTTCCCTAGATTGTTCTTGCTCGTGAAGGGTCTGCACTTCTTGCTGTAGTCTCTTGATCTCTGCATTTTTGGTGACCTTCTCCTGGAGGGGAAGCTTCCTCATTTCCACCTTTGCAGTGCTGATTTTCTCATCTACCTCTCGCATAGTCTTCCTAATTTCCTCAGTTGTTTCATCTTCAAGCAATGCTCCCCAAATGGTAGCGATAGCATTTGCGGCCTTTGTACAGAGTGCCTTACCTTCTCTGATTTCCTCAGCAGCTTCATACGCTACTCTTCTTCTTTCCTCAAGCACCTCCGGGGGTGTGCTTGGCATATTCCTGGCTTGCAGCTCCTCCACTTGCTGCAGAAGATCCTGCGTGATATTTGCGAGCCTGGTTACTTTAGCCAGGGAGTCTTCATCTTCTTGTCCTCCTTCTGGTAGGAATGCTACAATGGCATTCCTGATAGAGTCCACTAATGTGACGCGACTTTGTTCACGCGCTAGTATTTCCTATTTTTTTCAGCAAGAAGGGTGATACGCCCTTGCAGTTCTTGCTCTTTCTCCTTAAACAGGGCCTTATGCAGCTTTACCTTCCGTTGTTGTTTTGTTTCCTAATAAGCAACAACATTTTCCCTTAGCCAAATTTCAGACATGGCCACCTGCTGAATTTCATAGACTTCATTCAAGGCTAGCTTGGAGAAGTCTATCTGTGCACTGTTGTCATCAGGACCTGAACGTGTCTCTACATCTGCCTCTAGTACCTATCTCTGAATCACCACTTTGATTGGAAGCACTAATGTTGGTGTAACTAGTGGAACACTGGGATCTACACCATATGTCTTGGAATCCATAGTGGCTTTGACATCTTGGATGGCCTCTATCAACTTATTGAGATGGCCCTCGACTTTGGTAGCAATGTTTAATTGTTGTGTCCTCAGACTAGCAAGGTTATATTGTGCGACCTTAGCAACAGTGTTGACAAGTTCCTGCACATCATCTTCAGTCAATGTGTTCGTGTTCCTTGTTATGTTGGCTTTCTGCTTCTTGTGGGACAAGTGTCCCTCTTCTTGCTGTGCGTGCGCATGTGTATGCGCATGCTCTTGACTTGGTTGGCGCTCTAATGCATGATGGTATGAGTCACCAATATCATCATCCTCCTCATTTTGTTCCTGCAACTGATCATCTTAGTTGTCGTTGCCTTCATGCTCTTCGCCATTAACTTGGTGAAGCGGCGGTTCCTCTGCATTCTTCTCTTCAGGAAACGGCTCTGCTAGTGGGCCGCACCATTCCTCCAGCCAAATATTGATAATTTCATCCACATTGTCATTCGTCACCATGGTGCACCTGTTTTATTGGGTCCTTTGTTGGCTCTAGGATCATATTATGCGCTTCAACTTGAAACTTGATAAATGTTGCATACCTATGCACCGTCGCAGCATGGATTCTGTGGGATCGACAAACAACATCATGCAGCGCTTCTGCATGTAAAAGAACACAATGTTGTTATCCTTCTGCCAATTGGCGTTGACATTATATTCCCACAAATTATGGTACCTTGCACCAAGGAAAGGTAGTGGGACATCCATCTGTATGTAGTCCGACGTGTTACCCCACAAAGTGAACGAAATCAAGATAAACAACCAGGAATAGTGGAATTTGTAGGTTTCATTATGCTGAGCCTACATCACATCATCTATAAGTTTGTTCAGCAAGTACCGCGACCAGTTTAATACTCCTCCTAGTGCACATAAATCTGTGAGTTCCACCACCGTTGTCGAACATTGATTGGGTATCATCTTGTGGAGCATATTACAAGATAGGATGTTTGCAGCGACGTGCACACTTTTGTCCTAGATGGGCCCAATCAAGAATCCCCGGCTCACTCGCTGAAGGTTATGCTTCCACTTGATAGGGTTAATGTCTTGCTTGGCCAACTATCACGTAGGATCGTCGCCTTCATTTGAGAGGCCAATGATCCTTGAAATTAATTCGTTGTCGACCAGATATGGCTGATCCAGCCACAAGCATCCTCTATGAAAGCAGACCAGTAACTACTTTACGTACGTATTGACTTGTACGCTGTGTCCAAAGTGAGGCATAAAAAACATCTTTGTCAAACCTGCATGGGCAAGTCCCTCGGCCTAATCCATTGGCCTGAGCACCTGGGTGTCACTTGTAGCAGACTGGTCCACAACCATGCAGTCTGTTATCTGCAATCCTTCTTGTTGTCAAGTGTCAAAGTCCTGGAACTTCAACCTTGCCAACTCAGGCAGGATATCCTTTAGCAAGGGAACACCAATAGGAATTCACGGCGCTACCAGAGTAGTCACCACCTTCTTTGGGAGAGCCCTCTCCCTTGCATCAGTTCTCCTTGGTCGAATGTAGTGTGGGAAATTTTGGATCAACTCGCACTGCCTATGGCCCTCTTCGTGGTAGTGAGTCTTTGTCCATGACATCTTCTGCTTCTTTGCCAACAGGTGTGTTTTCTCCACTATGGTGGTGGTGGTTCGGCCGCCTCTCCTGGTTATGTCTCACTGAGCTTCCTCGACTCTCTGTCAGGTGCTACAACTGGTTGTTGTGGTCCCAGAGTAACTGGCGTTTTCTGAGCTGGGTTAGGCACAACACATGAACCAGGGGTTTGAATGATAGCATGAACATCCCCTCTGATATGTTGGTTGCACGTTCTTGCCATGGGGTGACGGGTCAATATCTGGTTGTTGCTACAGTTAATGTACCTCAGGATACTATATTTATTCTTCCTCGACAATGGGGTGACCAAAGATAACAGTTTCGTCTGATGCCTCACTCTCACTGGGGATGTTAATTACCATGGACGTCAGCGTAATTGAACAAGGATGGAAGGGTTTAGCTCTGTAATCACGTGGCTCTGGTTTTCATAGGTCTCACTGTGTGTAACATAATGCTTGATGGGGAGGCCGAATTTTTATACGGCCCTCTGCATCCTGCAATCGTCATTTGACGAGATGTCGAGGTTTAATCGATCTCCCGGGTTGCTTCTGCCGACATTTTCTTCATTAACTTTTGCAACTCACTTTATGGGCTGTACCTGTAAGACTAGTTATGGTATTTATGCCATGGACGAGTGATGGGACCAAAAAGTACGCCACCCTGCTCTTCGTACTGCATCAAATTAATGTCACTTAACTGTCACAGCTGCCCGAATATTTGTCAAAGATTCGTAGTTTAATGTTGGCCAGCCTGTCATTCCTGCTTTTTGCATCCTTTTACCGCATTTTGCTTTGTCTTGTGTGCTAATGGATTTTTGATTTGTTCCCTTCGTCTATGCAAGTGACATATTTTTGTGCATATTCCTTCTGTGTCGATTTCCTCTTCTATGCTACATTCTTGGCCCACGTAGATTCCTTCCATAACCGTCATGTGCTTCCTTTTCCTTGTTTGAGTTTGCGCAGTGACTTGATTCTTGCGTGTTTCGTTGCTTAAGCTTATCTATTGTGCTTGTATGTTGGTTATGTCGCAGTCCTGCGACGGAAAAGGTTATGTCCTTTGGCCTTTTTTTTTAATTCTAACCTAGGATGTTATGTGAGTCGTAGTACAACTTCAAGCGACTGTCGTTCACCATACCGGTGACATAGGTACCATCTATCTTATGGAGTTTTACTACGCCCACATTAGTGATGTGCGCGATCGGCCTATATGGCCCTAGCCAAGGTGTCTTCAACTTGTCTGGGTGCTTCAACAATTTGTTGTCATATAGTAAGACAAGTCCTCCTTCTTCGACTGGCTTAACCCTGATATGTTGATCCTATTATGCCTTTTGTCGCTGCTTACTTGGTTTAGCATCTAGTCACAGGGGTATTTTCATCTCTCTTAAGTCTCCCACTATTCCCCTCATTTCTGAGAAGTTGGTAGGGAATAGGTTCTGATACTCATGCAATAGATCCACAATCTTTGCAACTGCTTCATCATCCCATTAATCTCCGATATATAGCAAACTTTGGGTTCTTTGGCAATTCGATATGTACTTCCTTGATTTCCAAGGGTTGGAGGAACTGATCACTTGGAATGCTACTTCCTTTTACTTCTCGTGTGCCCTCTGATTCTGGTATGCTGATATTAGTTGGATCATCATCTAGGTCTCTGGTTAGACTGTACTACTGAATGGTTGCGCTGCATTGGTGAGAATTAGATTCTTTGATAGGGATCTCAGCAACTATCTTCCCCTTTAGTGTCTGAAGCGCAACGTCAATTGTAGGGTGCTCATCAACAAATTCAAATGTATGCACAAACTGCTTAGTGAGTCTTTCGCAATCTTGGGTTCTTTGTCGCAGATCCACAGAGGTATACCAGTTTTTAGGTGTCATTTCCAATGTGTATTAAACCCTCATAGGTGGGTAGCTCCCTTGACTCATTCTCCACCTGTTGCACAGAACTTGTAACTCTTGCACACCTTATCATAGATACTTCGTGTAATCTAATTTTCCAACCCTCTAAAGCCTCACCTGAGTCAGATGTACATGAACTCCCGCATCTATAGCTTAGGTTTCCATCTGCTGTCGAATTGGTATAATCTTCCTACATAGCTATGACATTGTATATCTGGACGAGGTAGTCACCCTGTCCCTCATTATAGACAGGCTCGACGTATCTCTATCCCTCTAATGGATCGATGGGTGATACTACCCTCATTTCCTCATCTTCGAATGAGAGAATCATTTTCTTGAAATTTATGATGGTTTGATTGTCTATGGCCAAATCTATTCCCAGTGGAGCGGGGTATGGGTTCGTGTCATCAACAATGTTAATGACTTCAAAGTATGCAAATGTGTGCAATCCTTCGACATTGACGGGGACATTGCTCAACCGACCAATGGGTAGGACCTTCGCCTGATTGGAAAGTCGCAACTGGATAGGAGACCAGTCCAAGCGCGGATTGCCCATACTTTCCCAAGTTTGTCGTGTCAAAATATTGACATCCGAGCCTAGATCCAAGATGATATAATCCATGTCGTAGTCACCTATCTGCGCAGTCATCCTCAACTCGCGACCAGTTTTAATTTTTTTCCTTACTTGGTTAACTTTATTTTCAGGTCGTGGCTCTACATATATCTCTTCTATCATTGCTTGTAGTTTTGCAATAGCATCTTTATCTTGCATTAGTGTTAAACAATTTGACAAAAAGGTTCTTAGCTTACTAACCTTTGGTGGAACCTTCTTCTGGAATATGCCTTGAAACCGTTTAGGCATTTCCTTGACTTCTTCGGATGTCGATGGTACTTTTGGGCTTATGAATTATGATTGTATGTCCCATAATACTTATTTTTGTTTCTGGACGTCCACTGGCTCCTTTTTTTGTGCCGCTGGTCTTACTTGTGGCTACGGTTGTTCTTGTGGTTTATCCTGGTCTGCTCCAGTCGCCGCACCTCCTCGAGTTACAACAACGATGTTTAGGTCTCAAGGTTCAACTGCAATCATCTGGACATTCACATTCAGATTTGGGTTTGGGTTCTGTGCAGGGTTAGGTCCTGCAATGGTCCTTGCTTGCCACTTTGTGATCAGTTAAGGACATTGTTTGACATTATGGTCCTGTCCCTTACAGTATGAACATGTCTTTGTAGAATCTAAAAAATCTCTAGCATAGTGACCCATTTGTCTACAATTATAGCACGTAACTTGGCCTCTTCCTCTACCAAATCCTCCTCCTCCACCTCTTCCTCTAAAGTTTCTACCACCCCTTCCCTGCGGGTGTGGTTGTTGTGGTGGGTACTGGTTTTGTTGGTAGTGTGGCTGACAGGGGTTTTGTTGCGCATATGGTTGTTACTTATTAGTTGGGAACTATGCAGGCTGATACGAGGCTTGCACCTATTTAGCCTGAGTGAAGCCTTCCTTTTTCATTAAGTAGGTGTCGACAGTCTTTTCTTTCAAGAGCTGATATGCTCTACAATCTTTCTCATCATGTCCTGCTGATTTACAAAATTTATAGAATAGGTTTGCAAGGGTACTTAAAAAATTTTCAAATATAAACATTCTTCGTCGCGATGGCCTCTTGACTGGCATATGCGACATCACGATAGCCCATGGTCATTTAACGAGTTGGGTGCACCTCATGCGACGTAGTTCAGGAAGGTCGGACAGTTATCCTTAGTGTGTCTGTCCATCCTACATTTTGTACACCATAAATATTCTTGTGCTTCTTTACCCTTCTTGATGTCTTGAAGTTGTATCATTAGATTGGATAGCTACAACTCAATCTGCACCATCCCCGCGGCACCGTCGCCAATGGGCGAGGCCTTTAACTTCATTGCTAGTTCTAATGCTTTTGTTTGCGATTCAATCTTCTATTGCATTAATGGCCCTAGGATGTGTGGTAACAACGCAATAATAATCCACTCTTTATGTTGCACATCGGACATTTGGAAGCTTACCTTGGCCATCAGTGTTTTAAACCGTTGGTCAAAATCCCATACTGTTTCCGCCAGTGCTTGTTTGATTTCTTTGATCTTGGTAATACACTGCGACTCCAATTTAGGTTTCATGAACTCAGAGATCATTGCAGCTCAGATCTCTTCAAGGGTCTTCTACAGTGTTTCGATTGGTGCGGCACATAACTTCATGAACCAATCCAGCGTGTGACCCCTCAAGGTCGCGATCATCTGTGCCTTCTTTATATCCGCATTATGAACTAAACGCAACATCCAAACAGCTTCATAGAGGAACCAGTGTTGTTCTAGGTATTCCATTCCATTTCCATTGAATGTGGGTAATCGGACATCTGCCGCAACCATTGAGTTGGCGTCGGGGTTTTCTGGGACATGATTCAAAGGGGGTGTACCTTCTTGCGTACTAGTCACAGGGCCAGCACTATCCGTATTAACAGTCATTTCTGGGGATGAAACTCTAGATCTTACCTCTGGTGATATTGCTGGTGTTATGTAGTTGCATCCTGACCTCAATGTCTCCTCAGAATCCTCAGAATCTTTTGGTCCTTCCGAAATCAGGCTATAGTCCTCCTCTTCGTTGCAAGACCCTTTGTCTTCGTACGATCAAAGTTTGTGTTCGCTCTCCTCGAACAAGCTAGGATTCCATGGTTCCCTTTTGGTTTTCCTTCTCTTTCATGATCTGAATATTCTTCCACTCCTTAGGACTCCAACTTCTAGTTCATGTTCTGTGCTTCCTGGGAACATTTCAACTCACCC
>LPNX010939727.1:0-121047 GCA_001517045.1 Pseudotsuga menziesii
CAGCTCCATATTCAGTCTCCATTGTTGATAATTTTGCATGATCAATTGTTAATTGTTGTGGGTGAAATTAATCTACTGCAGGCCTGAATTTCTACAAGAGGAACCACCATGATTTTTTCTTCACTAATATGATTAAAATAAATTTATTAAGTAGGGAATCTATCTCCCATACTATTTGTTTCCCAAAAAATTTGAAATCAATGGGACTAAAAACTATCCCAGAGTCCCATTGCTTCTGCTGCACTCCAACAATTAAGATTGCTCTCCAAACCATACCATTAGGAAAGGGATCCCATTTTATTGTATTCATTCTTCCAAACATCATGAGTACATAATATATATCATCAAAGTACATAACAACATAATAAAAATGTACATCAAAGAGGTACCTCATCAATGTAAACATTCATTAATATTAACCAAATTGTTTCTATATAAAATAAAATACATGAAATTACCTTCAATGCTGAACATTTCTCTTTGAATTTTCTCCATGTCTCCAAGGAAGGATGGATCCTCCAATGAAGAAATTTTCCAACAGGAATTTGACACAAATGTTTTAGTGTCATGTAGTATTCTAAGGGCGTATTGGACCTTCTTTTCATTCATCTTTAAGGACCCTTCAAGAAAGTGAGTCTCTTGTAAATGAACCTCCTCATCTTCTTCCTTCTTGCTTGGACTAACTTCATGAAGTTGAAGTGGTGATGGGGAAGTTGATCTTGTTTCTTCTTCAACTGCTACAAGGTCTTCATTTTCATGTTTACTATAAATTTGTCTTGTAGAAACATTTTGAAATATGATCTCTATGTCACCAACATAGAGTTGTGAGCACCCATAAATAGGTACTCCTTCATAGTTCATGCATCCATTTGTAGATACTCTTTGTTTCATTTACAAGGTAGAATGTGTCTCGAAATGATCTTTAGTATTTTCAGTAGAAAATTATTCAAACTCATGTGATTTCTCTTCATCTCTTTTAGATTCACTTGGGAGTGAACTTTTATCCTCTTCATGCGCTACTTATTCTACTTCACCTATTTCAAAACTAGGTGGTTCATGGATCTCCTCCTTTTGCTCCTTCAAGAAAGTTGATGCATTTTTCCACTTGGTTTTAGTAAAATAAATATATGGTTTCCAACTTTAGATATCCCACAATTCAAATCCTTTCATAATATTTTTTTTCATGTCTTCAAAGATAGGTTCCATAATTTTTATAATCTCCTCACCATCATATGAGGTTCCATTTTCATCCCTAGTCATAGTTTCCTCTTCAACAAAAGCACTTTTTGGTTTCAATATATAATGGAGGTCCCTGAATTATTTTCCTACTAAAAATAAAACCATATCAGGTTGAAATCTCATGCTTTGATACCACTGTAATGTCCCAATTTCGAAATTTTATTAAATGACCAATTTTTCCACTTTTTTTCCCCAATTTGGAACTTAACTAGTTTTGATGTCTAGACCTCCAAATTGACCCAAATGATCCCAAATTTTCTCAGAATGTACATGAATTATATTAGAACTTAAATATGGTTTTAAAGGCTGTTTTTTCACCCCCCAATTAATTTTTCAAACTTGTTTAATTTTCTGTTCAAAGTAGGAGTCTTTAATAGCAAATTGGGGATCCAATTCCCCCTAGGTAATTGTCGAAAATGGCTTCTCAAATGATCCCAAAGTCACTCGAATTATTGAAAAGAGGTAGGGTATGAGTGGGAGATAATTTTAAGATATAATATGCATCATGGTTTAGTTTATACATACTTTTATGACTCTCTCCCAACCAGCTCCCAAATCACAATTTTGACCCTTAGGGAAAAGGCACCAAATCTTCTCCCAATGCAATTGAAATGAGTAAAATAGCTTCTGATGCTTAAGTAATGAACATGAAACTTGTAATTAAAATTAATTACAGTAAATTAATCACATATTATTCATATATACATTCTCCCATTCGAAATAATCAGCATTATCATAGCATACATTAGTGTAGTGGGGAAATGGTCATTATTTGCTCATTAATAATCACTTTTCCATACAACCATTTGATAGTTCAACCTGGGACTTTTGGAGAATTAATAAAATAAAATATTTATATTATTACAATCATTAATTTATAATTAAAATATTCTCCCAATTCGAATTCATTAGCATTACAATGGTGCACAACAAGATAGCGGGGAAATGGCACTATTTCTTCATTATTTAACATTTTTACACGAAATATTTTGGCATTTCGACCTGAGAATCTTCTGAAATTGAAATACAGATAATTTACATCATAAAATAAAATAATGGAGCATTATAATCTTCCTCAAAGAGATCAATATCTCATCCAAAGTGCAAACCATCCATGAGCAAGAATATGCCATGAAACTGGAAATGGTTTAGATAAAGTGATGCAATAGAAGAATCCACAAGATTTACTGTAGATTAAACCTGAAAATAAAACTCAATTAAATATCCATGAAATACATGAGTGGACTTTCCAAGCACCAACTTGGATGGGAATCTTTAAACCTCGAAATTGGCTAAGGCTAGAAAACTAGTCATCCACTAGCTCTCACAATTCACAAATGACAATTTATCAAATGATCAAAAGTCATTATATTGGTTTATTCCTATATTTTATAAACATAATTAGCCTTATAAGCCTACCAATCCATCCACACACTCAATCCAATTCGAATTTGGACGTGGGTTCAATATTTTTCATGTGTCCTCTCTTTCCTAGCCTTCCATCTTCCCAATTTGAGTAGGAACCCATTGATCTTATCCAAATCACAAGAGAGCTCTCTCAGATTCTATATTTAGACCTGATATGTCATATATGTTAGATTTCAACCTTCATATCTAATTTTTTTCATAGGTGTCATAGCATCTTCATCATTGTTGTCATAGAGCTAGGGAATCTAGTCCAAGTGTCTCACTAGCTCCAAAATTCATCTTCCTCTTCCATGGGAGTTACTCTTCCACTTTAAATTGACCTGAATTAATTCATGATATGTATATTTACCTTCCAACTGATCCCAAGATCCTTGGTATTCTTATGGATTCAAAATGACAAGAGGAGGATGCCATGTGGCATAGAAAATCTAGCTTGAGTAGGTCCCACATTTTCCATGTGTCTTCATAATCAATTGCAACTTTGATTTTCCATTGTATTTATTTATTTATCTCCTTTATTAAATATTTATTCCATTCTAATGTTCAAACATCATTTATTGTCCCCCTTATTCCAAATACCAAAGCTTCCACCCCCAACCTAGGAAACTGGTATTTTTCCTCCTTGGCACTTATTTCACCCTTAGCATCAATTTGAAAAACTCTAATAAATAAGGAAAATGTGATTAGGCCATTGTGACCCAATGCAAAATTTGGGACATGACATTATTTGACCCAAAACCCTGATTTTCATGGCAAATTAATCTCATACAAGGAGAAATTAGTGTGGAAGATTATTGGAAAGTAAGGTTACAATATGAAAGAGATATTAAACAATTTGTATATTTGGATACACATCTGAAGGAAGTAGAATGACTAACTATTCCACAAGAGGACTCAAAACAATGGTTAGGAGTCCCAAAACTTGACAACAAGAGGGATGGGAGCATAGGTGAAGCTTGGGATTCACTGGAGCTCAAATTTACTGAATATGATGGTTCTAATAGGACTTATCTGAATCTGATCTCATGGGATGATATTTAGCTTCTCCAATACCTACAAGTAAAGTGAATGGGATTAAGAAGAATGGGTAAGGAAGGAATTGCAACACATCTCCTAATAGCTGAGTCACATCTCTCAATAGAGGAAATGATTCACATAAAAATCAATAAATCATAATACAAACTGAGTAAATGTGCTCCACTTGTCTTATTATAATCTTATGGTGACTTGTTGAGCAGGTAGGTGACTTGTGAGAGGAAGTCATCATGATAGAACCCTAACCCTAGCCACATATACACTCTCATGAGTAATTAGCAAGTAGGAACCCTTATGAGTTGTTTCTCTATCCATGGAATTCACCAAATTTAGAAACTACGCCCTCCTTAGGCCAATAGTTGTTTCTTTCATCTATGACATCATTTTTTCTTTCCCATGATTTTGTGACTAAATCTCCAAGAGGAAACTGCACCCTCCTTTATCAAAAGTTTCCTCATTTTCCTATGATATCTTTTTTGAGTCTCCAAAAGGAAACTGTGCCCCCCTTTGTCAATTGTTTCCTCTTTTTTATCTGACTGCTTTTGTCATATCTTTTGGGAATGTTCCCTTTTCACTTTGACAGATTTTTTCATAGAGTTTCAACTTTTCCTCCTTGGCAAGATGGCTTTGTAATGAACATAAATAAGAAAATAATTAAATAATTAAATAGTTTATAGGTTAGGTTAGTATGAAAGGAGGCATCTCCTCATCATGAATGTCCAAGCCATATTTAAGTCCAAGACATATTTGTAAATATTCATCATCTATTATTTATTATTCTTATTTATCATCAAACATGATAGTCGGATTCAATTATTAAGAGATCAACTAGATACGGTTGCTCCATTTGGTATCAAAGCAGATTCACTACTGCACTCTGAGCTCAGACTTAGCTCATCAATTATTGATTTTTTCTGTTACTTACTCCACCATCTCCATTCATGCACCAGCCTCCCCTCCACGCGCTCATCCTCAATTCTCCCTTCTTCATCAACCAACACTCCATTATCCCCTCTCTTCCCATACACCTATGCTTCTACCCTTGTGCCATTCCTTTCCTCCTACCCTTAACTCCCTTGTGCCTCGCTGCTCCCTCAAGTCCATAGCTCCACTCAACACCCTTATCCACACTTCCTTACTCATGCTCTGCTTCATTCCTTCCATCCAGCTTCCACCTCAGGCCAACTCTCTCTCATTCACACTTGCAGGTTTCCCTTGCTGCGCGTTGCCAACTGCACACCACCATACAACTGAGCGTCGCCACCTCCGTTTCCTGTTGTGTGCTCACTCCACCCTCCACAGCCTACTCACTCTGTTGGAATACCCATCAGCTCCACCCTGCTCTTCTGTTCACCTCACATGCAACACTCCCATAGATCACAGCCTCCTCCTCAACACTCCATACCCAATATTTCCATCCTCGTGCTTGGTCATGTCCATCATCCTTTCCCTCCATCGTTTCCCTCCACCACTACCCATCTGCACATCCCTGCACCTTCCCTTCTCCATCCAGCTCGGCCACCTTCCACCCTTGCCGCCCTACCAGTCTGCCCATCATCCAACCTACGACGTGCAAAAGAAAAAAAAGAAAAAAAATATTACAATATAATATTTATTTTAAACATAATAAAATATAATAATATAATATAATATATTATTTCAAATATATGGTAATTTAATATATTTATAATAATATATTAAAAAAAAGCCTATATACAAAATATTATATAGTTTATGAATAATAATAATAATAATAATAATAATAATAATAATAATAATAATAATATTAATATTAATATTAATTAATTAATATATTATTACCCAAAATTTCACCTTAAAAGGCCAAAATAACGTTCTACAAACATCCATGGCATCTTATAGTAAGAGTGACGAATTCATGGATCTCCTTGAGGAAATCCTTAAGGACATAGATGAAATAAAGAAAACTATGGATGAAACATTTAAAGTAAATGTAGATGGAGGTGAAAATCACGTAGAAGAAGCCACCCAAGTAGATGACAAAAAGTAAGATAGAGTAGGCAAGTATGTCATCCCTGATGAGAGTAATGGCATCAATCAATATAACATGCAATACAAAGATATAACATACCCTAGTAATAAGGGAATTGACAATGAAATAATTGACAAGGAGAAAAATGATCTTGACCAAGATTGTGATAAGAGACCAGCTGATGTTGCTAACAATAAAGATCAGCAATGCTGTGACAAAAATGTCACAATAAAAAACACACAAAGGATAGATATCATCACAAAGATGGATATAAAGAACGTCAAGGGAAGAAACTATAATATCTGTCAGACACAAGATAAGACCGGTGTTCTTCTCAGCATTATAAGCATAGGGATCCCATTCAAGCAAACTGACACAAAATCTGTTGGGGATAAGAACACGAAAATAGTTAAGGTCATAATGTATGTTGAGCATGTTCAATTGGCGACAAACATAGTTAAAAGAAGTAATCACACAAGTAGAAAAAGCGTAAACAAAACTTCACCAAGTTCATACTTATTGCAAATACCAAGACATAATAATCAAAATGAGACAATGGTCGTAATCAAAATCGCACCTTTCAAGTCTTCAGTGTGACATAGATCCAGAATAAAAGATGACATTAGGAATTACTCTAGCTTTGAGGAAAAATATCCCTTAAAGGGAGTGGCAATGTAATGAACATAAATAAGAAAATAATTAAATATTTAAATAGTTTATAAGTTAGGTAAGTGTGAAAGGAGGTGTCTCCTCATCATGAATGTCCAAGCCATATTTAAGGCCAAGACATCTTTGTAAATATTCATCATCTAATATTTATTATTCTTATTTATCATCCAGCATGATAGCCGGATTCGATTATTGAGAGATCAACAGAATATGGTTGCTCCAGGCTTTCCAATTGTGCCCTCCTAACATGGAAATCTCAATTCCACATGTTATTTGCAGAATAATTAATTAATGGAAATAATTAAAACCAGGTACATGAATTAATGATAATTATTTAACAAAATTTACCTAGGCTAACTAAATAATGCCTCTTTGTTCCCCTAAGTGTTTCGCAAGGTCCACACATTTGGTGGTCAAAATGTGGGGACATGACACCAAGGCTCTGAAAGTGAGACTTGGTGGCATCAATGACAACATGTGGGGCCACTGCAAGTCCATGTTGGTATCAATGACAATTTCATCAACATGTACCTCATCTTCAGTCCCTCCCAACAATAATTTCCTCTTTCTGTTGTGCAGGGAGTTAATGTAGTGGCACAGGAATTGTTACCATACACCAATCCTCTACACTCTATGTGAGACTAATGTAATTAAGGAGTAAGATTGTCTTTATTGTATTCCCCTCAACAATATCGTAGGTGACCAAGTCATTATGGTCTCACCTATACAACATCACGCCACCTGAGCAAAGAAAAAAGGATTTCCAATCGTGCATGGATTTCTATTAGGAACCGACAATTCGTTGTCATACCCCCATGTGTGTTTTTCTTTTCCTCTATGACCCCCTTTTATCCCATTGTGAGACTTTTGGTAAATTTTCTTACCTTCCACTACACACACACACACACTCATAACACATATTAGTATTGTTTGTCAAAAGATCATCATATAATATTCAATTTCACCTATTGCCATTCGTTTAGCAATATCTATTCAGATTTACAAAAAAAAAAAAATTCATTTAATTCATAACACAAGAATTCAACAGCTTCATTTTTCCACATATCTGATGCATTAAACATAATGCGTCGATCATCATAATCATTCACATGTTCTAGTTAATAAATAACATGTTCAAGGTAATAATCATACTTCATTCATATTTGCTAGTCATTACACAATTTATTTAAGGTAGCACATAAAAATCATTTATTCTAGATAATATATCTAGGTCACTTCAACAAGTTCCCTCAAATTTTATCACTGAAATTCAGTTGGAGGAAGGCATTACATACACCCCCTCTTATATAAACTTCGTCCTAAAGTTAATTTTTATTTTACATTCTAAGCCAGTTTTACTTCCTTTCCATAATCAAGTCTTTGTTTCTTTCTATTATATTTTCATCAAATATTCATGGCCATAAGCACTAGTAGTTCTACTATCACTGTTTTTATGTTCCATCCAATAAGGTTCGAACACATTCTCATTAATTCAATAGTAATTTCGCATAATGTAAATAGAGTAATACTTTGTCAATATTTATCCAAATTTACTCATTTTTTCATCACTTCCTAGTCACACACAAAGATTCACGATATCCAATTTAACTATAATCTAGATCACATCATTAGCAACACAATATGTACTCAATCAACTTTAGCACATCAAAATCCAAGTAGGAAATTCAAATCTATTGTGCAATCCTCTCCTCCAAGGCAAGGAGATAAACATCATACAATCTTTAGTCAAAAACATATTGGTAAGTTATAATCGGAACTACCAAACCAATAATTATTCTCACGTAGTCAAAAAATTAATGCGTGTTCACTCATCATTCCCATAAGACTATTTCCAAACCATAAGTTTTTAATAAAATTGGTTCTTTTTTATGCGATTTCCTAGTGTCGAAATTTAGCAACTTAGACGAACATATCCAATTTTAGTTCGTAGTCCTTTTGTTAGTATCCTGATGTCTAGGTCAAGGAGCTCATCATATCCTTACCTCATTTCATTGTTTCCGTTTTAAAATCACCACTTCAACAGAATTTCTAAGTCACATCCTATGTGTCATTATAGTGTCATCAAATCTTGTCTCTATAACTAGTCATCTTTTCATCTAGGTTTCACATCAATGCATTCATCTCATCGTTCAAATCGTATGTATACTTTTGTGATCAGATCATCGCACTCGTCTCGTTTTCTAATTTTGAGTCTGTTTCACCCTCTCGACAATGTATTGAAATCTTTGCAAGGAAAACTTTTTGGTGTCTTGTCGTCTTAAAATTTGTCAATTTCCCATCAATTAGTAAATTCTCCAAATGCATAGAATCAATAGAGTAAAATACATTCTTCAATATATAAAATATATCTTCTTTCGCTATATCTAAGATATGTATAATACATATATCTATATTACAATTCTTCCAATACCAAGATGTATTTCTTCCGATATCCATTAAATACAATTTATTTCAATATAACATATATTTAAGATCATAATTTTCAATAAATACAATTCGTTCAATATATATATATATATGACGAATTTCTCATTAAATATTAAATATCCAAATTCCCTCCTTTTATTGATAAAGATCTAAATGCACATATATAGGTGACAATTCTAAAACAAAAAATATAAAACACAATTCAGTTCATGCTTATAAATTATCTACACCTATAATTTTTTTTTAAATCCCATATTTAATACATCATCCTTTTGAGAGTTAAATCCTAAGTTGCCAGGAAACTTGGGTACAGGGACGGGGACGCCACTTTTTGAAACAGGGGACTTGCGTACATCACGATACTATATATATATTAAAAAATTAAATCAATTTGTTTTTCACTAGCAGCAAGCTCTCCTCTTGCACAGTCCAACAAAAGTCAAGCTCTCATCTAATGATATTGGGCATAAGCATAAACTCTTTTACGCATACAAATAGAACTTCTTAATGGGTAACCATAATGCTTTCAATTCATTTCCGTAACCCTTTACCCATGTATACATTCTTATTAGCCAACAACTATTCAAGGTCAAACCACAGGAGTGAGAATAGATGTTAATAACTTAGAGGACATCCTGAACATAACATAAACATAAACTAGAATAAATACTTCATAAAAGGTTGCCTCAAATGAAGGTCTTGGTATTTTCATTCAAAAAGGAATTCTATATTGATGCAAAATCCAGAATTCCTTTGTTTCTTTTCTACATCTATACTTATAGCCTTACACATCATGGTTTCTTGTTCTTAGGAGAGTGCACCTTTCTTGGAAATTCAGTTACATAAGATCTAAAAGAACTTGTCAACCTAACTTTCAAGTCAAGCATAATATTTTTAATCAACCAGGTTTTAGCATCATAGTCCTTTCAAATTAACATATATGAAACACATTAAGCATTCCCTGAATGAACAATATCTAGAAATCTCATGCAGAATAAACACCAGTTTTTTCCTTTATCGAGCACAGTGGGATATTCCATCGGATTCACCAACAAACAAATCGGAAATTCCATTTCTCAGAAGTAGAGCTTGCCAATTGTCTACTGCAGGTTTCAGCGTGGAGGGTTGAACTTAACCATACCAGCAACACAATCAAAGGACATACTAGATTCTTGAATAAAGTTTCTACAAACAAATTACATAAAGTTCAACAATTCAGCAACTCGAGATGAAACCTACTAATTCAAACTAAAACACATAGCTTTCAGTGAATCCACTTTAATCGCATTCATTTAAGAACTAATTCAAATGGGTTCTACGCTATTCCACAATTCAAGTTCAATGATTTTTAACTACATCAAATAAATTCAATACAGATTTCATTATCTATATCTAGAGATCATCGCTAACTAATTCTCATATTCTACACTACTCCATCTATTACGAAATTTCTTGATTCAATTATATAAAGAAAACCTTTACTTGTATAAAAGAAAACTTGTTTTTCATATCAAAACAAAAATTTAATCAGTTAATATTTTGTAATCGGATTTCAAATTTGTGGAAATTACCGGTGTCGTCAAGTCTTGATCGAGTGTCATACCATATTTAGTGACCCTTTGGGGCCCTAACTATAGCTATTTAACACTCATAATTTACCAGATTTACATTATAAATTGCAGCATAAAATAAATTACATCAAAATTTGGTTAAAGGAAAATTTAACAATCATAAAATGATTAAATATGATTAAATATAAATGAACCTGATTGTGATGGCTGTCCCGTTGTTGCCGAATATTTACACTATATTCTCTAATCCAGATTCGTGATCTTGCCAAATTACTACGTGAACCCCCAGCAATAGGGGTCGCAGAGCAGACACCCTAGAAAAGGTTCAGAAATGTGCTCCCCTCACCAAAACCTTTCAAGCCAAACTCACATAGTTCGCTCGTCAGAACTCAGTTGTCATTACAACATTCGTCAAGCATTAGGGAGCTAAGAGATCCATTTCTCTTCCTTTACCCTTTCTTAAATAGCAAAATATCCCATGACACATGCTGCTTCATGCAAAAATACTCTTTTTATGCAATTTCTCGTTATTATTATTCACTCAGACATGTGTCTTTCTCACATGAGAGTGCAAATATATCTCACAATTTGCTCCTAGATGTTCCCTTATGCTAGGATTCCAATCCCTAAATCGTGGGTGGAAGTGGAGTCAACTCTATAATGTTCTCGAGTACATATTTGCTCCATATCTAAATATTTTCCATTTATTTATTTACAACAATGCATTTTATGTAGAAAACAAACTAATGCATTACTATATGTCCAATGCAAAATATTTCCATAGATTATTTTCCCATGATTGTCTAGGTACCACATCTACATGACCTTTAGACAATAATTTCATCTTTCTTTCTTGTGCTTGTCTAGGTACTTCATCCTTGAGCCATTCTGACAATAATTTCCTCTTTTTGTTGTGCACAGAGTTCATGTAGTGGTGTAGGAATCGTTACCATACACCAATCCTCTACACTCTATGTAAGACTAATGGCGCTGATGAGTAAGATCGCCCTTATGACATACCCCTCAAAAACCTTGTACACGACCCAGTCGTTATGGTCTCACCCACAAGACATCACACCACCTAAGCAAAGCTGAAGGGATTTCCACTTGTCTGTGGATTGCTACTAGGATATGAAAATCCATCGTAGTATCCCCATGTTTGTTTTTCATGTCCTCTACAACCCCCTTTTATCCATTTGTGAGTTAGCCAATAATCCGTCTTACATGCCACTACACACACACACACACTCTCAAAACACACATTAGTAGCTCTACTCAAAAGACCATCATATAATATTCAATTTCTTCCGCTGCCAATCTTTTAACAATATCTATTCAAATTTATATAAACAAGTTTTCCATTTAATTCATAAAGCATGCATTCAACAACTTCATTTTTCCACATCCCTGATTCATTCAACATAATGCATCGATCATCATAATTATTTGCATGTTCTAGTCAATCATTATCATGTATAGGTTTATAATCATACTTCATTCATATCTGCTATTCATTAAGTAATTTATTTAAGGTAACACATAACATCATTTATTCTAGATTATATAGCGAGGTCACTTCAACAGTTTCCCTTGAAGTTTCTGGGCTAAACTCAGTCGGATGTGGGCATTACATTTTTCTAAAAGAAATAATTTTTTCGAGAAAAGTTGCAATTTTAGGCCTGAATTGGGGGTTGATTACTACCGATAACACCACTTTTTGATACAAGGGTTTATTTTCAATTTTCATTGCAAGGGAACTTGACGAGGATTCAAAAAAGTTGTAAATTTAACCTTGTGTTGCAGCGACAACCTTTTTTCAAATTTTTTTTTTTAATTTTGGACCCTCTTTTTGATTTTATCTTGCCTGGGATTGTATGGTTTCCTGAACTCTGTCTTTCCTCTGGTACAATTTTGGATTTTTGAGGTTGAAGTGAGGCCAATTGTTTTCCCTCGTCTCGAAAGTTAAATGATCTAAAACTGCCTTTTTTTTCTTGGCCAATGCATAAGAACTGTGGAGTTTTGATTGAATGTTTGGAGCTTGAAGTTTGATTTTGGTGATTTTGATCGCTGTCGGAAGTCCGTTCAACAACGAATCTGGGCATTAGTTCTCTATGCCGCCGATGGACAGTCCTGTTTTTCGCCAATGCGCTTTAAGTGGTCTTTTTGGTTTTATTGTTTAAATTCCTTTTGACTTTATCGCTATTGGATGTTTGTTGATGAATGAATCGGGGCATTAGTTTTCTATGTCGTCGCTGTTTCGGAGGGCAAATGGAGAAGGTTCCGATGGATAGTTATTTTTCTCGCCGATTCCGCATTTTTATTGCTCAAATCTTTTGCTTTTCGATGAGTTTGTGTTCTTTTCGCTATCGAAATGTTTTTGACAAGCGGTCGGAGTTTTAGTCTTCTACTATGCCGCCATTTCGGAGGCCTTGTCGTTTGTCTCGCCGACACTGCGGAGATGCTTAGTTTTAAAGTCGTCGATCCATAGTGCTTAGAGTCTCCGATCACTGATGGTTATGTGATTACCAGGACCCATAGTTGGTCTGTCACCCACCGTTGCGGCTTTCTAGTGAACTATCATGCCGATGCATTAGTGGTTCCGATCTCCAATGCCTGACTATGGCGCCGTTTAGTGTTTTTTTTCATCGACGTTTTATTTTGTCGCGGGATGCTTAGTATTTTTGTGGCCCACCATTGCGGCTGTCTAGAGCACTATCTGCCCGACGTCTAGTGATTTTGTCTGCCAATAGTGTTTTTCCCGCTGATTTGGTGTGCTTTTACCCTATTTCATGGGCAACAGAGGTTTTTTATTTTTGATCGATTTGGGGGTTTCGCGATGAGAACACAGTATAGGGTCTCACATTTGATGATTAGTCTTATTGATAGTGTGGTTCATGTTTTATTGAAAAGTTAGATGATATTGAATGAGGTCCAGATTAATGATGAGTTTTTCTATTAGGGTTGTGTTTTTAACTACAGATGGACTTAGAGGATTTTCAAGACAAGAACTTGCAGGATTTTATTTGCCTTATATTTTTTTTCTTTTCATGTATTAATATTGTTTGTAGTTTATTTTACAAAATGCATGTATTGATACAATTTTGTGTTACTTTGTTAAACGCTAAAGGGTCTAAAAATCTGCTATGTTCATGACAGGGTGATTGCTGCAAAGAAGATATGTCTAAAAGACAAAGAAGAAGGGCGACAGCAAGGAAGGAAGAGGCTAAAGAATGAAGAAGCAGAGATAGGAAAAAGAAGAAGAAAGTAAAGGTATGAGATCAACAGGATCTAAAAAATTCCAACGGATTACTGAGCAGAAACGATAGCAGCAGAGGCCCAGGCTTGGGAAAAGTTTATCGGCGACCAAGTTGGTCCCTCTTTCTAAAAGTGCTATTAAATTTTAATTTAATGTAACGTATTGTATAAATTATGAGCACTCACTAAAAGACAAAATTTTAGGATTGAATGCTTGGGGGAGCCCAAAGGTCACTGAGGGGTAGCCCAAAGGTTTTTCTTTTTGTATAAATATAGGAGAAATTAGATAAAGCAAGGGGGACTTTTTCCCAAATAGATTTGTGAGAAGTATGTTGTAAGAAGAACTATTTCCTTTTGAATTAAAGAATTACAAGTTTCCTACTGGAGAAAGCTTGGTGGAATGTTTCAAATGCTATGTTATGGATCAGTTGAATGTGAACTATTTCGTTTTCACCTTATGTCCATTAACTGTGAGATCGTTCTAACTCATTGAATCTATGTTCATGTTATGAATGCACTCTAGTTTATTCTGTGAAATTTCCACTATGAGTAANTTTCATATATCTATTAATATTCATGTGTTCTGAAATAAGTAATAGCTATCTATAATTTTTCTTAATGCATGCACAAAAACACATTACTCATTGATAACTGATACTTTTGCTCCCTATGGATAGGTTAGTTAGTTAGTGTTAGTTTATTGTTGTGTGTGATTTAGATGCGAGAGAGTTAAGACGAGAGGTAAGAACCTGCGCATCAAATTGTGATGCTCCTCGTTATCTCTATCAATATGCATTTTAGATAGGCACTTGCACATCATACTTAAACACAAAAAACTAAAAATATACATGGTGGACTGGGCCGTAACTGGTAAAACATTTTATTTTGTTACTTGAACTACGGTAGCTGAACCATAAACCGGACGGATTCCCCATACCAAACAATAACGGGCTAGTTGGGAACGCTTATTGGGGAGAATCCCTAACTATTGTTACCTGCGATTTTCCAAGCCTCAACAGTTTTTGGCGCTAGAAGGAGTCCCACCAGTGCATGGATGGCCAAGGAAACTCATTTCCTTGAAATTATTCCACTGGTGATAGTTCTGAAAGTAGTTTGTTTCACAATCCAACTTCTGAAGAGAAGGGTAAAGAGCATCTGTATTCTGTAGATAATGAAGTAGTTGATCTGAGAATATTTACTAGGGCATATGCGAAGAATATCGTAGGATTACCAATTATTCCTTTCTTACCCAGAAGAGAATATCGGAAGAAAGATCGCCCTTAGTTAGAAGATTCAGTGTTGGTAGAAGATCTTGAAGAACTGGTAGAAGCAGCCCTACAAGAAGTTGATCAACCTTTGAATCAGTTGTGCCCAGATACACCTTACTGTTCACTTGTTCATACCCCTGTTCACTCACCAACTCATTCTCCACCCAGAATCATGGCTCATGTAAATGCAAACCAACCAAATCCACCACCTGCTTGGAAGGCCAGGTCACCTTTGAACCTGGCACCTCCTTTGCATGATTTGCGTCAATATTTTGAGAAAAATTTTCCTAAGTTTGACCCAAGTGAAAAAAATTTGGTAGATGATAATTTGTAAAGTTTTTACTTAGCTATAGAAGGACTACGGGCTAGAGAACATGAAGATGTAGTCTGCAGATTGTTTCCATGTACCCTGAAAGGAGCAGCAGCCTCATGGTATTTTTCTCTGCCTACAAATTCAATCACAGACTGGGACACATTTGAAAGAATATTTAGAAGTAAATATGCAGTCCAAAAAACTCATGCAGCATTAATGAAAGGGTTATGCACTTTAAAGAAAGAAAGAAAGGAAAAAGTGCATAATTTCACTCAAAGATTTGCTGCTTATCTAAAAAAAATTATGTAGCTGATAAACCATCTGATAAAGTTCTGATTGAATACTATACTTCAGCTCTAGGGCCTGACTTGGCCATGTTTTACAAGATGTTAGTCAAACCTTCATTATCAGAAACTTATGAAGAAGCTGAGAGGGTAGAGGCTGAGAAGGAGAGCATAGAAGATTATCTTGTGCAGTCGGAAGAAAAAACTTTTGGTAAGAAACCTTTATTACTAACTAAGCCTAAGGATGAGCAGCCACAGGATTTTAAAGGGATGGTGAAGATGATGCAGAGGCTATCCAACAGCGTAATAGATTTGGAAAAACAAAAAGAAGCTCAAAAATCTTATAAGCCTTACTATAAAAGGAGAGAGGACAACAATCAACCTAAACCTCCTCCCCACAGTCCTACATCAATGAATTTAACTGAGGTAGGTATGGATAATTTTTGCACCTTTCATCAGCAACCTCATTCTGAGAAGAATCCCCCCCAATGGATAAATTCTATGCCATTGGTAATGAATCAGTTATTGGAATCCAAACTAATAGAAATTGATGAGGAGGAAGAAAAAAAATCAATCGACAAAAAAACATGAGGAAGATGCTTTAGTTTTATGGGATTGTGTCTCAATGTTTGATACATTGGAAGAAGGTTCTCTAAAACGAGAGGAGATATCAGAAACCAATGTGACAACAAGATGTCAGGGTTTGGTAAAAGAAGACAAGTCAATACTTCTGAAAATTAAGAGACTTTAAGAAAATATGAAGAAATTACAGAAGAACACCACAGCTAATAAAATACTTGAATTTACCATTACAAGTCAAGATCCAAAGAAAATTAACATGCCTATTAAGCTTGTTGAAGAGAAGATTGATAATGTAAAAAAGAATCTCAAAGAACATGAGATGGGGTATGATACTGTGGAAGATATTAAAAAACCTAAGGCAAATATATCATTATTTGAAATGTGTAATGTACCTCAATAGAAAGAAAATTTGTTAAAAGCACTTGAAGTACCAGAAGAAGAGCTTCCCACTGACAACCAACCTGAAGAAGAAGTTGTTGAAGCAAGTGTGGGAGGCAAGTCTAAGTTTAGAACCCCACCATTTCTCCTATCCTTTGAGATTTTCAACTATAATGTGCACAACTGTTTAGTAGAATCAAAGGCATCAATCAATGTTATGCCACTTTCACTTTGCAAGAGAATTAATGGACAGCCTAAACCATCCACTTGGCAAGTTATTCAACTAGTCAGGACAGTTGTGAAAGTAATAGGAGAAATGGAAAATGTTCTGACTCGCTTATCCTCAAATGAAAAGGTATGTCAGTACATCGATATTGTAGTAGCAGACATACCTGATGCTTATGGACTTGTTTTGAGTTGAGATTGGTCAGGAAGACTAAATGGATACTTCGCATCAAATTGGTCACATCTGTGGTTGCCTCATGTAGAAGGGGCAAGTCAACATAAGTTGACTTGAATGAAGATCGAATTAGTCGATCAGCTGACTAAGTCGATGGGCCGACTTAGTCGATCAACTGACTAAGTCGGTCGGCCAACTAAACTAGAAGATTAGGTCAGCTAACTAAAAGTCATATTGGTTCACCGAACCAACAGGTAGTTATTTTGTAACTGTTTGTAAATTGTATATATTAGGCTGTTGAGCCAAACGAGAACTCGGTTCAGTTCTTTGCCTTGTATGAACTCATTGAAATAATATAATCTGTTTATCTTACCCGTTCTTGTCTCTTGTCTCTGCTTTATATTTAGATATGTTTTAGTATGTATTATTGGTATCCTTATGTGATCTGTGAGATTACAACATTGGTTCCGTTGCCGGTAGTACATATCTAAAATATATGCTCACATATGATACCAGAGAAAGAGATTAAGGACTGGTGGGAATGTAAAATTGTGAACTATTTGCAAAATTACGCACGAAGGAACAGATTAACAGTCGCTGAAGCTAAAGAACGATTTTTTACAGAGACGCATGAAAAATTTGTCGAATCAGTGCCCCAACTCTTGAAGCAACTTCTGGATGAGAAAGCCGGACGAAATGAAAGAACAATAGTTGCTGGAAAAACTAATCCGAGGAGGCCTAACAAATCTATCGGAGTGGTTTGATAAATCGACGATGACTTCTGTGAGGAACAAACGGTCGAAGACAGAACTTCAGTGGAAACTGTCAAAGAAAAATTTTACACAGATTTCACCGAACAATTTTTGTGTTCCCTACCGACCCTACTGTTCAAATTCTTGATAGAGAAGGGAGCAGGGCACATAGTTGAACCTCGTCCACCACTATACGAACAGCCATCAAAGACTAACTGGGAGGAGAAGCAGAGGAAGTGGGAGAAATTCATTGGAGAAAGGGAGTGGGAATACTCCCTGAGCAAATAAATCGAACTATCCTAGATTTCTAAAAGCGTCGGGTAGGCTATGGGGGGGTAGCTGGTCATGTGTTGGAGATAGAGTATAGTGGATCATAGTCGACCTAAACCAGATAGCAGTCACCAGTAATGAGAAGTCAGGCGGAGAGGAATTCAAGAGAATAAGTATTGTACGAAAGTATGTCGGACATCTAGAAGATTGAAAGGGACGAAAGATACCAGAGAAGGGAAGCCAGACGTGAAAGAGCCTTAGAGCTACATAGAGGACAAAACTCTAGGGAGAATGACAAAGAAGAGAATCTACCAGAGTCGGGTCATGACCGAAATGAAGAAGGCATGGAGCAAGAAGTGTCCCCTATGGAAGAAGAGGTGTGGATAGAGCAGCCAGAGGCTCTCCAACTAAGAGCTCCCAGTGAAGGAATGATCCTTTCCCCATTGAATCTGCGTACTAGAATACAGACTATTGTCGAAGACGACCTCCGAATAGGAGCTGGTGACTTCAGTATATGGAGCTGACTAGGTGACGAAATGTACACTAGTTGACACCTTATTATATGTTGACCGCTAGAAGGAAACTGGGTGACGTTTCAAGTGACACCCTCCCTCCAAAGTATCCACTTGATCTTACCGACACATGAAGGAGCACCCCCCACGCCAAGTACAACTTTAGAAGAAATCAAACAACCAGACCTGTGAATGCAAAGTTGCAGCGGACCATCGACAGCAGAAGTCAACATTAACCGACTGCAAGTCGACGAAGGCTCGACGACCGACAGGTGCACAAGTTTCGTCGACCAGAATTCCGCAGGAACAACTACATCAATAACCCCACCACTTTCACCACCACCCCCACCCCCACCTTCATCAACTTCTGAGAGTAGTGAAAGTGATTCAGACATGGGTCACGGATCAGCTCACATTCCTCTTTATGAGGGAGACGAAGACCCCAAACGACATTGGTTCATTTGCGAGTCGACCTGGGAAGCCAACCAAGTTACAGATGAAGACCGACAAATGGCACAGTTTGTAGGAGCCTTAAGGAAAAGGGCCTTGATATGGTACATGAACTTTTCAGAAAGGAAACACAGAGCGACAAAAGTTGAGATTAAGGTGCAATTGTTGTCATTTTTAAAAACCCCAAACGCTAAGAACCTGGCCGCCAAAAAGATCAAAACTACACAGCAAAAGCCAGGGGAGACAGTCCGCGACTACGATAAACATTGGAAGGACCTACTAAGTCAGCTATATTACATTATTGATGAATGGTTACTAATTCAATGGTTCCTTGGAGGATTATCATAGAAAGTATGCCGACACATCAGTATGGAGACGTTCAAAACATATGAAGACGTGCTCACAAAAGCTCTTCAGGTAGAGATGGACGAAGACATACCTGCTTACCCCACGGACCACAGATTAGAGGAACAATTCGAGAACGTCCAGAAGTCTTTGAAAGAACTAACCCTCAAGAATCAGGAAATCTGGTGTACTAAATGCTCGACGGCTGGTCACTCAAAAGATAACTGTCGACAAGAGTATAGTCGACAAGATGTCCGCTTTGGACAAACCAAATCATTTTGTGACATTTTCCAGGAACATAGAGATCACTCTACAAAAGATTATCCATTTAACGTGAAGAACGAAAAGGCTTCCTGGTGCACCATTAGTGAGACCAAGAGCCATAACACCGCCGACTATTAGTTAAATCTGAAGAATCGACAGAACTATCAGGCGGTCTACCAAACGAATGCAGTAGCGCAAAACAATGAGAAAATCAATTAAGCAAACACCCAAAATGGACAAAGATGTGATGGCCGACGATATGAGCGCTGGTATGACAACCAACGTTAGGGTTATGGAGGAAGAGGTCGATTCCCTGGGAATCGCGACATACGAACACATCAACCAACCCAATGCTTCACATGCTACAAAGAGGGTCACCGATACGCAGACTATCCATACAAGGAAAGAACTGATATTAAATTATGTACACACTATGGAGTAGGCAATCACTCGTTGGAGGATTGTCCTACTATGTTATAAAAAATCAATACGAAGAAAAATGTTAATGTCTTGTCTTGTGTACAAAAGCATGATGTAATAACTACTAAAAATTTAGATATTGTCACTCGACAAGGCACAAAAATAGGGCCTGATAACCCTCAAATTACTAAGATCAAAGACACAAATGGTTACCCTGATCCTATGAAGGAACAACAAACATATCAAGAATCCACCCACATATTTCACGACATTTCCCAAAACGAAGACACTAGTCGACCCAACACAATACATCAATTAATCCAACTCACTCAAACCGACAAATCCGTAGCTTAGTTCATTGATTTATTACATGAAATAAAAAGTACCAACCTTCGAAAATAGACTAAGAACATTTGCAGCTTGAACCAAAAAGCCAAAAATGACATCGACCCATTTGTCGACCTAGAAATCGAATGTTACCACATCCGACAAGTAGTGCTCGACTTCAGGTCCCAAGTAAATATCATGACCCGGGATACATGGGAAAATATGGGAAGACCCCGACTCTACGAGTCAGGAACTTACCTAAAAATCACCGACCAAGGCCTCATTGAACCCATTGGGGTTTGGAAAAATGTCGACACGACCATCAAAGGAATCTCAACCAAGGTTTATTTTGAAATTATCGACCCAAAAGAAGGTTCTAGTTCCTTCCCAGCGCTAGTCGGTCGACCTTGGGGAAGACAAATGAAAGCATCCATATCATTAGACAAGGAATGCATCAAGAAAAAAGGAAATGGTAAAAAAGTCATTGTACCCATTCATCCATCCCAAGGAGAACCTTGGACCGAACCGATTGATGAGGAAGTCGATGTCAGACACATTTACCAGATTAACAACAATATAGACTATACCGAACCAAACATCTATGGAGAGCTTAACTTAGGTAACAAAGACTCAATTGGTTATAACTTAGATGCTGAACTATATGACTAGGTGATGGAAAATTACAAAGCACAAGCAAGAGGGTGTTGGACTATACAAAAATTATAGAAAAAACCTACCCGATAGTGCTTCATAGTATCAATTATCCCCAAAATATTTGAAAAGAAAGTCAGGGAATGACCTACCTTACAACCAACCAACTTAAACACTACACAACTACCCAAGTATAGGGAGAGGGAATCCCTAGTCATACACGTTGAACAAGTATCTAAAAATATTGGAGAACATGGTCGACTCCAAAGCTTAGTCGAAACATTTACAAGTCAAGCAGCTAGATGGTGGGATACCCATCAGACAAAACTAAAGACTTGGACCACTGCATCGACTTACTTTGTCAAGATATTTGGTGGAAAGAAGTTAACCCAGCAAGCCCAGATCCCTACTTTTACCCAAGGAGAAAACCTAGAAGAGCATATCAAGACTTGTGAAAAGGAGTGGAGAAGACTTGGATATAAAGATGAGAGAGCTTGGCGACATTTGTTCCCTTCAACCCTAGCTGACTTACCCAATAAATGGTATAAGATGGAGGAAGCTAGAGGTGAAACCTTCTTCTAGCCTGAAATGCAAGAAAATTTTATTAAAGACTTCAATTTCACACCTCAATAGGAAAAATCGGCTGAAACAGCACAACAAATCAAACAGTTTCTCCAACCAACCGAAAAACAACCCTCCCAAGACAATCGACAGATCAAGGACTCTAACAATATACAAACCGAGTCAAAACCACATTCGACCCGTGTACACTTAGAAAATGAACACACAGAAGGCAAGAGCTTTAGATGGAAACCTGACCATATTGAAATGACAAAACCTATCCACTCCATCCTGAAATTCGAGACCACCGACAAACTAGATCTTGACAGAATGACTGCAGCCGACTTCCCTGCCACCTTCTCACAGTTCAAAGAAGGAATTCGGTCGATCAATGAAGCTAAAGCACCTGAGTGGCTAGATGCCAAAGTGAAAACTAAAGAGGTCGACATCTCAAAGGATGATCGACCAAAAATAGCCAATATTGGTGACTACTGGAACGAACAACAAACCACTGAAATAGTAAACTTACATAGAGAATTCCAAGATGTCTTTGCCAGGGACTATAAAGACTTAAAAGGCTTAGTACAAGAAATGGGAGAAATTAAAATTGATACTAAACCTGATGTTCGACCTGTCAAGAAAATACCTTATAAACTAGCTCACAAGTACAAAGAGATAGTTAAAGAGGAAATCGACAACATGTTAGCAGTAAGGATCATTTACCCCATCGACCAATGGGAATGGGAAAGCCCCATGATCGTACAACCCAAGAAACATGACCCGACAAGGTTAAGAATTTGTGTCGACTTTAGGGAGCTCAACAAAGTCACACTGACAGACCCATTCCCCACCCCTTATGCTGATGAAATCTTGAACGAAGTTGCAGGCCATGAATGATACTCATTTATAGATGGATTCTCAGGCTATAAGCAAGTACCCATAGCCAAAGAAGATCAAAAGAAAACCACATTTGTCTATGAACTTGGCTCCTTTGCTTACAGAGTTATGCCTTTTGGGTTAAAGAATGCACCTGCAGTGTTTTCTCGAATTGTTGTCAAGACATTCCAAGAATACATATATAAGACCATGGCAGTATACTTCGATGAATGGACAATATACTCTAATTTAAAGGATCACTGCACATGGCTCCGACTTATGCTGGAGAGATGTCGACAGATTCAACTCTCCCTAAATATTAAGAAATGTATCTTTATGACTCCCATAGGCATCCTCTTAGGACATATTGTCTGTAAAGATGGTATCAAGGTCGACTTTGCCAAGATTAAAATCATCCTCGACCTGAAACCACCAATAAACCCCAAACAAGTTTGGGTGTTACTTGGCCATACAGGCTATTATAGAAAATTCATAAGACACTATTCAGATATGACCTATCCTCTAGAAGAACTGCTAAAGGAAGATCAAGAGTTTAAGTGGACAGAGGAATGCCAAATCTCCTTCGACAAACTGAAAAGAAAACTGGTCGAAGCTCCCATTCTCAAATTCCCAAACTGGTTGATCAAATTTCATGTGCATATTGATGCCTCAGGAATCGCAATCGGAGACATCCTGACTCAACCAGGGGATGATGGAATGGATTACCCTATAGTTTACAGCAGTCGAAAATTAAATAAGGCTGAAAGGAACTATTTGACCACTGAAAGAGAATCCCTAGGTATGGTCTTTGCCCTCCAAAATTATCGACATTACCTCTTGGCCAACCCCTTCACATTCTATACCGACCATCAAGCCTTGAAATACCTCGTCAATAAACCCCTTCATCATGGGAGAATCTATCGCTGGCTACTTCTTTTTCAAGAATTTGAGTTTGAAGTCGTGGTCTGACCAGAAAAGTTGAATGTCAGGCCCGACCACCTATCCCGCATAGACACAAGGGAGGAACCGATCAGCGTCGACGATGACTTATCGGGTACACACTTATTCTGCATAGAAGCAGTACTCGAAGAGCTAGAAGAAATAGCTCAGTTCTTAGAAAATGGCCAAGCACCAAAAGGTCTGAACACCAAGAAAAAACAAATCTTAGCTATGAAGGGTGCACCCTATAGCTCATCAATGGATTTTTATACAAAATGGGATTAGACGACATTCTTCGAAGGTGTGTACTCGACCACGAGCGAGACCAAATCATGCATGAAGCACACTATGGACCTGAAGGAGGACATTTTCAAGCGGATACAACTGTAAGGAAAATCCAACAGTCCGGATTATGGTGGCCGACACTCCACAGAGATTGCAAAAACTTTGTTAGTCGATGTGACAGATGTCAACAACTTGGTCGACCTCTATTGAGCACATAAATTCCCTTGATATCTGTAAACCCTAGTATCACATTCGAAATATGGGCTATAGACTTCATAGGACCATTTCCTATCCCAGCCAAAAGATCAGGTGCAAGATATATTATCACGGCAGTAGAATATGTCACTAAATGGGCAGAAGCTAAACCTGTCGATACATGTTCAATTGAGGTAGCCACTAAATTTATCTACGAAAACATCATCACTAGATTTGGATTCCCCCTCACACTAATCAGCGACCAAGGATCACACTTTATCAACAAAACTATCAAACACTTGACCGACCAATTCCACATCGACCACCGACAAAGTACAGCATACCACCCTCAGTCGAATGGCGCGATTGAAGCTTTCAATAAAACATTAACAAAAGGGTTAACCAAAATATGCAGTACCGACAAGGACGACTCGGATGAGAAAATCCCTGCGGTCTTATGGGAATACAAGACAACCTATAAACGGTCGACCGAACAAACCCCTTTTTGACTAGTCTACGGCCAAGTAGCAGTCGTCCCCCTACATTTTCGATAGCAGACACCTATTATTGCACAAATACTACATGTTGATGTCGAACATGCACGAAAGGATCGACTATTTCAACTCAAAAAATATAAGAACATAGACTCATGGCTATAGAACACCAAGAAATCCACGAGCAACAACAGAAAGCATGGCACGACCGCAACATCAAAAACATAAACTTGTCGGTCGGTGACCTTGCCTTACTGTATAATAGTCGGGTCAAAGGAAAACCCAAGAAACTCCACACAGAATGGATGGGACCTTACCTTGTTGATGAGATACACCCCAATGGTTCATTCTGACTAAAAACATTACAGGGCCTAGTATTTCAGAAACTCGTTAATGGAGACCGTCTCAAACATTACAGAAACTGACGAAAAAAAAAAAATCAAATAATGACCTTAACTGGCAACCAAAACCCATAAAAAGCTAAAAATTCCAACAAAATAATACATCCAACACAACACACCATGAAAGGAACTCACTACTTCGATAGCTGACATCATCATCTCCGACCATCCTCACTGACCACTCTGGCTGACCAGTCTCAGCACCGACACCGACCGACGACCTCGAAAGTCCCATCACGCATTGATGGCCTTGAGCGCCGACACCAATTTACCATTAAGACACACTCGAGTAGCATAGCAGGAATGTCAAATCCGCCATTAATACATCCATTCCCACACTCAACCGTACCCTTGCCTATAAATACTAGACCGTCGAAATTTCATCCACCACAATAGCGATTTTGAAGGTCCGACCAAAACATCAAGTTTTGTACCTCCCTGTTTCTTCGGGACGAAGAAACGTTTTGTTTGTGGGGGAGATGTAGAAGGGGCAAGTCAAAATAAGTCCACTTGAATGAAGACCGACTTATTCGATCATCCAACTAAGTCAATGGGCCGACTTAGTCGATCAACCGACTAAGTCGGTCGGCTGACTAAACTAGAAGATTAGGTCGACTAACTAAAGGTCGTGTCGGTTCACCGAACCGACAGGTAGTTATTTTGTAACTCTTTGTAAATTGTATATATTAGGCTGTTGAGCCAAACAAGAACTCAGTTCAGTTCTCTGCATTGTATGAACTCATTGGAATAATATAATCTGTTTATCTTACCTGTTCTTGTCTCTTGTCTCTGCTTTATATTTAGATATGTTTTAGTATGTATTATTGGTAACCTTATGTGATCTGTGAGATTATAGCACCTCATAAGGGAAGTCCCAATCAAATAAAAATATTAAGAGAGCCTCAAATGAAGCATAATGTTACTCAGTTGGAGTGAAAAAATGAACCAGTGAATTCTGTGTTGGGAAATTACTTCATTGAGATAGAATCGGGAAATTACCAAGCGAAAGAGCCAGCGGTAGACCAGACACCCAGCCCGATCTCCTTCGATTTTCACGGGCTGATGATATTGATTGTAAAATAGTAGACTTAGTTTCAGATGTAGCTTGTAGTGTAAATACAGTAGAAGTAGATAGTTTTTGGACACTTTTTTTATGGATCTAAAAAATTGGAAGGATCAGGAGCTGGCTATGTCCTGGTTGATCCAAAGAAAAATAAACATTTTCTTTCATGTAGATTAGAGTTCGAATGTACCAATAATACAACCGAATATGAAGCACTAGTTCAGGGACTAAGAAAATCGATTGAACTAAAAGTAAAAAATCTGAAAGTGTATGGGGATTCTGAAATAGTTGTAAAGCAAATTCGAAATAAGATACATTGCATTTCACCTCATTTAAAAGCTTACTAGAATGAAGTGTGGGATTTGCTAACAAATTTTTATGCATTTAATATTGTATCCATTTCTCGACTAAAGAATGCAGCAATTGACTTATTAGCTACCTCAGCTACAAGGATTGTACCTTCAAATAACACATGTTCTATTGAATTACTTTTCAGGCCTTCGGTTCCAAACATGATAACCAATCTACGAGTTTTTGATGATGATCAACAAATTTTAGAGTGTTTGATGAATGATGAGACTTTCAAAGGAGCAATAATCGATGATGAAGAACACCAAGCTGAATTAAAATTCAACAACTTTATTCCTAAAGGATTTAGGACCTTAGAGCGAATGTTTGATCTAGACAACAAATTTAGAAGGCCAGCAAATGTCAAGACTCATAGATCGTCCTTACAATTCGAGCTGATAAATTTGGGAACTGAAGTTGAACCCAGATATGTAAATTTGGGAAAATGTTGTTCTCCAGGTGAATGAAATAAGTTCATTAGTTTGTTCAAATAGTACAAAGATGTGTTTTCCTGGACATATGAAGAGCTTAAAACATATGACACAAAGATTATACAACATGTCATCCCTATTAGAGCCGAAGTCAAGCCTTATCAACGGCCGTTGAGGAAGATGCATAAAAAACTGGAACCTTTAATCCAGAATGAAGTGAAAAAATTGTTGGATGCTAAAATTATATTCAAAGTTAGACATTTGGAATGGGTTTCAGATTTAGTTCCAGTACGAAAAAAATACGGAGAAATCAGGCTCTATGTAGATTTTAGAAACCTTAATCGTGCTTTAGATAAGGATAACTATCCAATCCCACCCATGGAACAAATATTGCAGATGGTTTTAGGTTCTGAATTATTTTCATTATTAGAAGGATTCTTTGGCTATAATCAAGTATTAGTAGCTGAAGAGGACAAACTTAAAACTACATTCAGAACAAAGTGGGGAACTTTTGCTTACAGAAGAATGCCCTTTGGACTCATAAATGCTGGAGCTACTTTCCAGAGGGCCATGGATATAGCTTTCTATGGTCTAATTGGTTGTAGTGTTGTGGTATATCTCGATGATGTCACAATATTTTCAAAGAAGAGAGAAGAACACACATTCCATCTAAAACAAATTTTCGAGTGTTGTCGAAAATATGGTATCTCACTGAGTCCTAAGAAATGTGTATTTGTAGTTATAGAAGGAAAACTACTGAGTCACGTTGTTGCTAAAAAAGGGGTCTCCATAGACCCAGAAAGGATTAAGTCCATAGAGCATATCCCTTTACCCCATAACAAAAAAGGTATGCCATCATTCTTGGGGACAAATATTTTTGTGCAAAGGTTTGTACCAGATTTTTCTCAAATTTTCAAACCTTTGCAGCAAATGGTGAAACAAAGTCTACAATTCAAATGTATTGATGTGGAAAAGAATGCATTCAGTAAGATTAAGATATCTATTTCTCATGCACCATCTCTCAAAATTCCAAATTTCAAAAAAGATTTTATTTTGTACACTTTCGCATTCGATGATTCATTAGCAGCGATGCTTACACAAAAGGAAGATGGGGGAGATGACTACCCCATATCATTTATGAGCACTGGTCTGCAGGGATCCGAATTAAACTACCCGGTGGTCGATAAACAAGCTTTTGCGGTTTTCAAAGCGGTAAAAAAATTAAGGCCATACATACTTAAGAATCGGACTAAGGTAATAGTTCCACACCCAGCTGTAAGATCTCTTTTTGTACAAAAAGAATTAGGAGAAAGAAGAGGCAACTGGGTAACAACTTTACAAGAATATGACCTTGAATTCAAACCATCATCCATAGTTAAAGGGCAAGGACTATGCAAACTAATGGCTGAAGGTAAAGACACTGAAGAAAACATTTGGGACAATGAAGCTGAGTTACATATGGTGGATGTATGTCCTCTATTCACAGCTCCAGATTCCTGGTACCGATACCTTGTTCATTACCTTCAGGAAGGATATTTTCTAGAACATTGGAATTCCAAACAGCGAAGAGCATTACACCTTAAATAAACTTCATATCAGATCATTGATGGAGTATTATTCATAAAAAATTATGATGGATTTCTTCTCAGGTGCTTAGAGAAAAAAGATGTAAAGAAGGTCATAACAGAATTACATGATGGGCCTGCTGGAGGTCATTTTTTCAGAGATACAACAGCCCACAAGATTCTTAGAGCCAGATACTATTGGCCCACACTATTCAAGGATGCGCATGCCCATGTCAAAAAATGTGATGTCTGCCAGAGGTGTGTTGGAAGACAAGCCAAAGAAACAGGACCATTGAAGCCTGTGATAATAACAGAACCATTCTAGCAATGGGGGTTTGATATCATTGGAGAGATAAAACCAAATTCTTCTTTACAACACAAATACATTTTGATAGAAACTGACTACTTCACCAGATGGGTCGAGGCCATTCCATTACGCAAAGTGAATGAAGATGCAGTCATGGATTTTTTACAAGATCACATCATGACCATGTTTGGGGTTCCAATTTCCCTGGTTTTTGATAATGCTACTTACTTTTCTTCTATTAGATTAACTGCTTTTGCTAATGAAAGAGGAATTAAGTTGCATTATTCTGCAAACTGTTACCCACAAGGAAATGGTTTGGTAGAATCTACAAATAAGAATTTGATTAGAATTCTAAAGAAAACTGTGATAGAAAATCATAGAAGTTGGCACTTAGCGTTAGCTAATGCTCTTTGGGCTGATAGAGTCACACCCAAGAATTCCTTAGGTGTGTCCCCATACACCCTCATTTATGGAAAAGAAGCTATTCTTCAACCCAACATTATGTTATCTTCTTCCATATTGGATCAGGAGTCTATAGGTACTGATAATGAAATCCTACATATTAGAATCTATAATCTTTTGAAGTTAGAAGAGTCTAGGTCCAAAGCCAGAGAATGATTTAAGCATTAACAAGAAGTAGTGAAACGTTGGTTTTATAAGCATAAAGCTGGAAACAAGGAATTCGAAGTGACAGATCTGGTTCTTAAGTGGGATCATCCGCATGATGAAAAGGGGAAGCACACTAAGTTTCAACAGTTATGGGTAGTCCCTTTTCTGGTTGCAGATAAGCTTGTCCCCTCAACTTACAAGTTTCAATATTTATAGGGGTGGGAAGAGAACTTACCAGTTAATGGTTTAGTTCTCAAACCTTATTTTTCTTGATTTTTATTTCTTGGTTATCTTGTACATAAATAAACTGATTGCTTTGTGTTGGTTTGGACTTATTTTATTTTGTTTCTTTTTAGTTTGATTTTGGTTGATTTTAACAAAGAAGCACAACTTTTGGTTGCATGGAGTCCATCAGAGTTCTGGAATAAACTAAAAAATATTTAATTATGAGACTGTGTACTAGTGATTCATTTGAAAGAACTTCTTCTAGTTTAGCAGTTTTCCTAAATGTCTATGAACACATTGAATTCCTACTTAATCCATGTAAAATAACTCAAGATCAAAAGGTCTAGAATACCATTTTGAGGCTCCATCCATCTCACATTAAAAATGTCTTAGGGGGTGATAGGAAAAGACCCATGGAAAGGAAGCAGGGTAAATAGTATATTATATTTAAAAGATCCCATGCCAAGAATTGAAAGCCAAAAGGAAAATAAGAGTCAAAAAACTTCTAAGAGAGCAATATGTATCAAAACAAAGTACTGAACCATATGAGTACAAGATTGCCAAAGTTATTCTTCATCTGTGAGCTTAAAATTAAATACATCTCTCACACAAAAGGACACTATGGATAGAGGAGCATGAATATAAAAAAAATTAGAAAGAAGGCATGTAGGAGGACTCAGAAAGAACAAAAAAGTCCAGAAGCACAAAAGTGCAAAATGGCATGGGAATGAGAAACAAATGAATATTTCTGTTTACCATATGTTACAATCCTATGGTGTCCAAGCTAGAAGCTACCCAAAGACAGAGGTAAAAAATGAAATTCATATTCCTGGCCTCAAAAGAGCTATCTAGACTTTTAAATCTTGGTTCCCATTACCCCTAAATTGGACTATCAGCAATGATTCAGGTACATACATCTATCATTTGGGAAATCTTGACGTCTAGAAGAATTCAACATGTTGGCATTTATTGTCAAAACGGTCTGTTGCTTAAAGAAGAAGTTGTCCAGATATCTGTGTTCACTAGGTAGTCACCAATTGTTGCAGCTATAACCTTTTTCCCATTTTTTTTTTAAATTTTGGACCCTCCTTTTACTTTTATCTTGCCTGGGATTGTTTGGTTTCCTAAACTCTGTCTTTCCTCTGGTACAATTTTGGATTTTTTGAGGTTGAAGTGAGGTCAAATGTTTTTCCCCGTCTCGGAAGTTAAATGATCTAAAACTGCTTTTTTTTCCGAACCAATGCATAAGAACTGTGGAGTCTTGATTGAATGTTTGGAGCTTGAAGTCTGATTTTTGTGATTTTGATCGCTGCCAGAAGTCAGTTGAACAACGAATCGGGGCATTAGTTCTCTATGCCGCCGATGGACAGTCCTGTTTTTCACCGATGCACTTTAAGTGGTCTTTTTGGTTTTATTTTTTAAATTCATTTTGACTTTATCGCTATCAGATGTCTATTGATGAATGAATCGGGGCATTATTTTTCTATGTCGTTGCCATTTCGGAGGGAAAATGGAGAACGTTCCGATGGATAGTTATTTTTCTCGCCGATTCCACGATTTTATTGCTCAAACATTTTGCTTTTCGATGAGTTTGTGTTCTTTTCGCTATCGAAATATTTTTGAGAAGCGGTCAAATTTTTAGTCTTCTACGACGTCACCATTTCGGAGGCCTTGTCGTTTGTCTCACTGACACTGTGGAGATGCTTAGTTTTAAATTTGTCGATCCATAGCACTTAGAGTCTCCGATCACTGATGGTTATGTGATTATAGGGACCCATAGTTGGTCTATCACCAGTCATTGCAGCTTTCTAGTGAACTATTATGTCAATGCATTAGTGGTTCCGATCTCCAATGCCTGACTACAGCAGCGTTTAGTGTTTTTTTCACTGACATTTTATTTTGTCGCAGGATCCTTAGTATTTTTGTGGCCCATCGTTGCGGCTATCTAGTGCACTATCCACTTGATGTCTAGTGATTCTTTCTGTCGATAGTGTGTTTCCTGTTGACAAGGTTTTCCCGCCAATTTGGTATGCTTTTACCCTATTTCATGGGCGATGGAGGTTTTTGATTTTTTATCGATTTGGGGATTTTGCGATGAGAACATAGTACAGGGTCTCACATTTGATGATTAGTCTTATTGATAGTGTGGTTCATGTTTTATTGAAAAGTTAGATGATCTTGAATGCGGTCCGAATTAATGATGAGTTTTTCTATTAGGGTTATGTTTTTAACTGCAAACGGACTTAGAGGATTTTAAAGACACAAACTTGCAGGATTTTCTTTGCCTTATAATTTTTTTCTTTTCATGTACTAATACTGTTTATAGTTCATTTTACAGAATGCATCAATTGATACAGTGTTGTGTTACTTTGTTAAATGCTAAAGGGTCTAAAAATATGCTATGTTAATGACAGGGTGATTGCTGCAAAGAAGATATGTCTAAAAGAAAAAGCAGAAGGGACGCAACAAGGAAGGAAGAGGATGAAGAATGAAGAAGTAGAGATAGGAAAAAGAAGAAGAAAGTGAAGGTCTGAGATCAACAGGATCTAAAAAAGGCCAATGGATTACTGAGCATAATTGATAGCAGCAGAGGCCCAGGCTTGGGAAAAGTTCATCAGCAACCAAGCTAGTCCCTCTTTATAAAAGTGCTATTAAATTTTAATTTAATGTAACGTATTGTATAAATTATGATCATGCACTAAAAGACAAGCCCAAAGGTCACCGAGGGGCAGCCCAAAGGTTTTGATTTTTGTATAAATATAGGATAGCTTAGATAAAGCAAGGGCGACTTTTTCCTAGACAGATTTGTGAGAAGTATGTTGTAAGAATAACTATTTCCTTTCGCAATAAAGAATTACAAGTTTCCTGCTGGAGAAATATTTGTGGAATGTTCCAAATTTTGTGCTATGGATCAGTTGAATCTAAACTATTTCATTTTCAGCTTATGTCCATTAACTGTGAGATCGTTCTAACTCATTGAATGTATGTTCATGTTATGAATGCACTCTAGTTTATTCTGTGAAATTTCCACTGTGAATAATGAAGGTTTTCATAAACAATAAGCTATCTTGTTGTTCATATATCTATTAATGTTCATGTGTTTTGAAATAAGTAACAGCTATCTATAATTTTTCTTAATGCATGCACAGAAACACATTACTCATTGATAACTGATACTTTTTCTCCCTAGGGATAGGTTAGTTAGTTAGTGTTAGTTTCTTGTTGTGTGTGATTTATATTAATTCTTCACATTGATCTAGGAACTAAGATTCAATCTCATCAAAGAATTATTAACAATTACTCATGAATTGGAAATTTTCAGGAACCAAATAAGTTTCCTCTCTGTATATTATATAAACAATAAAGGATTACAATACCATGCATGAGCCATAGCTTAACTCAAATGAAGAATTCGAATAACTAAGGGACAATTCGAATTCCCATGCATGAGTCTAGCTTAACTGACTCTTTGTCATGCAATACCACTCAGTTAACCACTTGACAAAAAACCTTAATTGACTCACCAATCCTAACTGAAGTTGGAGTGCAATAAATGACTTAATCTCAACTGAAGGAGATCAAACACATGTCATAGCAACAAACCATCAAGTGCTAGTACTGCATGACTCCAATAAACCTTGATGAGGTTAACTGAAGCTGAACTGACCATCAGAAGTTGGTGAAGGCGCCTAGTTCACTCCAGTTCATTAAATAATAATAAAATAATCAATAAATAATGATTAAATAATATATTTAATGCATGGAGGTGCCTTAACTGATTGTAACTGATTGGTTGAACTGAAAGTAACCCCCAGTTAGCAATTAGGTGCATGAATGTCACCCAGATCACCCCTGGAGTGCTCCAGTTAGCCTCCTTGACTGTAGGAAAGGCTAAGTTAGCCTCCTTGACTGTAGGTAGGCGTGGGAGTGACTAGGATGATGGTAATTAATGCTCCTTGATGTCAATTAAACTTAGGATAGTGGTTTAACTAGGCCAATTTGACTGAAGAGTGTGTATGATGGTAAATGTCTCCAACAATTTAGATGCAAGAGAGTTAAGACGAGAGGTAAGAACCTGGGCATCACATTGTGACGCTCCTTGTTATCTCTATCAATCTGCATTTTAGATAATCACTTGCACATCATACTTAAATACAAAAACCTAAAAATATACATGATGGACCAGGCCATAACTGGTAAAACCTTTTATTTTGTTACTTGACCTATGGTAGCCGGACCGTAAACCAAATGGATTCCCCATACCAAACAATAATGGTCTAGTTGGGAATGTTTATTCGGGAGAGTCCCTAACTGTTGTTACCTGTGATTTTTCAGGCCTCAATACCTTGCAAAAAAAGGTTTCTATGGGTAGCACCACTTTTTGAAATGGAGGTAAAAACAACTACTAAATGTGACCTCCAAAAATTTGATAACTCATGGCACGAGTTCTTGTTCTATAGTATATTGAATTTCAATTGAGGCTAGCACAACAAATTTAGAAGAAACAACAACATGTGATGATTTCTATCTTATTAAAAACATATCTCTTTTATATGCTTTGGTTTTGGATTAAGGTACATCTTTCCACATGTCTCCAAATAAAAACTGGTTGGTTAAATATCATCCTTATATTAGTGGGGTAGTCTACTTGGTGATCACCATTCTTTAAAAATGTTGGGAATAAAGGAAATTAGGATTAAGCTAGATGATGAGAGAGAAATGAATCCGTGTGATGTATGAAATGTACTTGATCTATTAAATAATTTTCTCTCAGTAATGGTGATTCATAAGCTCGTGTATTCTACTACATTTAGTTATAATCATTTCAAAATTACCAAAGAATCCCTAGTGGTACAAAAAGGAGAACCATATGGGACCTTGTATAATTTGTGTGATGATGCAATGACAAATCATGCAACAACAAACTCATGGAATGTTCTAGATGCACTAATTCTATGGAATCAACAACTTGGAATTATGACTGAAAATAGTTTAAAACTTCTACATCATTGAGGTATGTTTTCTAGGATTAAGTATAGTAATTTAGACTTGTGTGAGCACTATATTTTTTGTTAGCATATGAGAGTTTAGTTTATTGCAAAATCTTGTAAATGTTTTGGCCTTTTGCAACTTATTCATAATGATATACTTAGACTAGTCCCCACTCTATCTGTAAATGGTGCTAGAACTTATTTTCTAACTTTTATAGATGATTATTCTAGAAAAGTGTGGGTGTATCTTTTGAAAAATAAGTCAAAATTATTTGATAAATTTAAATAGTTCTAGGCACAAATAGATAAAAGTTTGGGCAAGTCTATTTATGTCTAAGGGTAGATAATGGATGAGAATATTGTTTCAAAGTATTTGATAAATTTTGTATGCACAAAGGAATTAAGAACTAAAAGAATGATTCATATACTTGACATCAAAATGGTTTAGTTGAGTGGATGAATCACATAATCATAGAATTTGCAAGATGCATGCTCAATACCTCTAGGTTGGATAAGGGATTTTGGGTAAAGGTTGATAATACAACTAATTGTCTAATTATTTTATCACCTATAGCTGCGTTAGATGGACATAATTTAGAAGAGGTTTGGTGTGGTAACTAGTTGATTGTTCTCATTTGCATATATTTTGTTGTGATGTGTTTGTCCATGTTACTAAAGAAAAGATATCCAAGATTGGCCCAAAGTCAAGGAAATGTGTTTTTATCGATTATGATAATATATAAAGTGTTATAAAATTTGGGATTCTATTCAAAATGAGCTAACATGGGTAACAAGTTTTGGTAAGTGGATGGTGCGAATATGGAAAAAATTATCTCAAACGAGCTTTTGTTAAACCCTTGATTGAGCTTTCAAAAGCTCGATCAAGAACTTAATAAAGTGCTCACACCAACTATAGAGATTTATCAATCTCTAAACCTTGATTAAGATCCTATGATTGTTTTAAAATATAAGAAATAAACAACTTTTGGGTTATTTCAACTGCTACAAGAGATTAACTCAAGTTTCTAGGGTTGTAGCAGCCATTCTAACCAACGACAACCACCCAGAATGTGCCATCACCTTGCCCCCACCCCCTTCTAGTAATCAACACTCAAATGGCCTTCCACACTAAGTGGTAGGCAACTCAAAACAAAAATAATAAAATTCTATGCATGCATTGATTTTTTTTCCTTAATAGTTTTAATGAAAATTTTGTGAAATTCATAATTTTTGTTATGTTTTTGTAGTTTAGATTTAATTAAGAAAATAGTTTCAATTTAAAATTTTCAATTTGGTTTCATTCAATTTTTTCAATTTCATGAAAAACCAAAAATAAAAAAGTAAAAATTAAAATTACTTTAAAGTTGAATGAATTACAACCAAAACCTTAAACCCGTGGAAACCAAAATATTAAAACAACAACAAAAACCTTAAACTAGTGACAACCAAAACCTTAAACTAGTGATAACCATAAACCCTTAAACCAATAACGACCTTAAATCGACAACATTTATGCTAATGGGTTTATTTTCAAGTGTTTATCGACAAGTGGAAATGTTAGTGGATTTTTTTCAATCCTATGACAATGTACAGAGGATTGGAAAAATCTATAACTTACACTTTTACATAAAATACAAGAGGAAACAATGATTTGGATAATTTACATCACACGAGACCATCTATTATTTTTAATTAATTTCAAATTGTAAAGGGATACTACCCTAGCATTGTGTTATTCTTTTTTTTAATTGTGGTTCACCTACACCCGAGCAGGGCTTGTTACATCCACAGGAACAATGCATAGGGGTTTCTTCCTAAGGGGCCTCGCCCATTCGCTATGAGTACATAGATAACCCGATGGGGACATCAATTGAGGCCCTTATATAGCGATTTATAGCCTCTCAAGGATTTGACCCCGAGATATTCTGCTCATAACTTACAACACTCAACCACTTGAGCTAGCCCACTGGGCTAGTAGCAATGTGTTATTCTATAAACAACATCCTAACCAATAATATGAAACAATTTCAACAAAATATACCTCTATCAAAAGTCCCACCATCCTATATTGTAGTCCCACTTTCATGTCTAGAAATATACTATTTTTTTTATTTTACATGCGGTTTCGTTTATATGGTTAGTTTAACTTGTTATTTCTCTTATTTATATGTTGATGTTAAAGTAAAAAGAGCTAATAGTCATGATTCCTTTAACATAGTTTTCATTAAAAATAACCATGTATGTTGAGTTTATGTTGATCTATTATAATTTTTTTTTTTTAAATTCATATTTAGAAATTACGGAGAAAATGTGAAAAACTTTAAAATCTTATTTAAGGTTTTAAAATAATATATAATAAAATCAATTTATTAATTTAAATATATTAATTTAAAATAAATAAATTGGTTTTAGCTATGGTATATTGAGATTTTTTGTGAAAATGAGATAAATAGAAATAAATGATTATAAATCATTTTATTCTTTTCAATTATCTAAATTACAGTGCATTATCTAAATTAAACTTCATTGACATGTTCATTACAACTTATTACATTGATTTTAATAACATAACTTTAATAATATATATATCACTCCAACGAACCATCATCATTTTTTTAACTATACAAATTATTACATCAATATTATTTAATAATAACTTTAAAACTTATGTTTATACAAAATAGAGTTATTAACCGAAACATCATCATGTACATGTCACTATCATTTATTTTAACTATACAAATTATCACGTCAATATAGACAAAAGCATGAAAAATCAATATGAATAAAATACGGCAAGGGGATATATATGAATTGCTCAGGGTGATTATTTGGAATATTTTGTAGCAATTTTAACAAAAACATATAATTTAGACTAAGGTTGTGTATTTTTTATTTTTATTTTTATTTTTTTTATTTCTTAAATGTCTATTTTTTTAGATTATTATTGGTTTGGTGGAGATGACTTTGCCATGGTTCTTGTGCCCCAAGACCCGGCGGCATGGATGATATTAGCAATGTTGTAATTGTCCTCATAAACAATAACTCCTTTATCATAAATATGTCATTCGTCATTCAAATAACAACCACGCAAGGATGACAATTGATGTTGTAGATTTCCAGAATCCCGATTATTATTCCAGATTTAATTTAGTGAGTTGTCATTGTGCAGACCACTTTCACATTCAGTACATTGTGTAGACCTCTCAAATGCACTGTGCATGCCACTTGTTTTTTAGTGCATTGTGTAGACCCCTCAAATTCATTGTGCATACCACCTGTGTTTTTTAAGTGCATTGTGCAAACCAGCTCCTTGTGTTTTAGTGGATGCATTGTATGCATGCATGAAAGAGCGTGGAAAGCTACATGTATTATCACTTGTCTGGCTTGACGATGACATCTATTATCGTGTCCATGGGTGAAGATTTCTTTAACGGACTAAAGGGCCACCTAACACTAGAGTGGTTGATCTTGGTTCTATTCTATTTAGTTGCACCTGGTTTCTATCATTTTAGGTAGGTTTCATGTAGCCCCAATAGGTCTAAAATGCCATCCCACCAGCCCCACATATTCAACCCAGATCAAATATCTCTAATCAATTATATCTCTCACAATTCTAGCAGATATACTATGTAAACTATAGGCACTATATGAACTGTTATTAACATGGACCAGTTTGTTGGGCACTTTGTTCAAGGGTGAAGTTCAAAGGAAAGGATCCAGCGATGAAAGGAGAGCGTGTGCAGGCTGTACGAAGAGGTGAGGTTTAGAGGATGTCACAGTGAGTAGTAGGGAACCCGAGGGTATGCACAATAAGGGTAACTTGGGTCATGTGGAAGACTGTGTGAGAGTGTGGTTTGCACCGGTCAGCATGGGTCAATATAAGAGTTGTGCGCTGCAACGTGAAAGGAAGAGCAGCTAAGGGGGAGGAAGCTGGTGTTTATCTGAGTGAACAGAGTCACAACAATGATGGTATGAAGGTGGGCCTAGCGAGGAGAGAGGTTTTAAGTGTTGCGAGTCCAAGGAACAACGTGGAGGATAGCGGCTTGACTGCTATGTGATAAGGAGGTGCAAGGGAGAGCCTATCATAGTCCATAGAGAGGGATATCACTAGTTGAATTAAGAATTAGCTAATTGGAACAGTCATGGCTGATGCATAGATTAAGCAAAGCGTAGTCGACTTCCTATTCTAAACCGTCTTCCATTCCTGAATTCCAAGAGTGTCATGAATTATTCATTCGGGTCGGGTGGAATCCTCTTTTATCAGTCTTGCAGGGGAATGACGATGCCATTTCACTGCAATAATTCCTTGGATTTGATGTCTATATTGCACAGTTTAGAGCCCTTAGTATCATCGGTCTCTGAGGAAATGGTTGCCCAAGATACGGGGCTTCCACAAACTAGTAATTGATGCTTTAAGAATTTCAAGATATCACATTAGAGTTATGATTATGTCTTCAAGCCAAATTTTTTAACTATGAATGGTGGTGAAGGCTTTTCCAGGGTTTGGATCAGAGAAGATTTCATCAACCCTTTAGTGGTGATCAACAAAATCATCACCTATGAAGGTAGATTCTCTACATTTAAGACTTGTCATTTTCGTCTGTTATCGCAATTTGAATTTTCAGACAAGGATTTGTTTAGTAAATTTAGTCTGAAATTGAAGTCTATGAGAGAATCATTTAGTGCTAAATATATGCATTTTTGTTGGGCTGATATTCCTCCAATATTCCCATCCCATGATATCATAGAATGTGAAATAAGCAAAGAACAAGTTATTGAGACTTTTAAGGCAATGCAGTGGAGCTTTGTATCTCTAGATACGCTACCCGTGACCTCCAAATCGGTGCCCTTTGACCTAATTTGGCCAACTATTGCTTATCCCAGTAGTATGTTTATGTTTACAAGTAAGCACTATAAGAAGATCCTTGGGGACTTGAGCATGGAGGTTGAAGGAATTGATGGGAGGTCTGTAAAGGCTAGAATCTGTAAATTGCAATGCCTTGTACAAAATTTGGATTTCATGAAAGATTCAAGCACCTGCAACACAATTGCTGGATTGGATATTTCTGCTATTATTTTGAAAAATAAAGCTGATCAGAAGAGATTACTGATTGACTGGGACAGCGTTAAGATTCACGTTGCTTATGTTTTTAAGAAGGAAAAATGTCCTGATTTGAGTTGTGTTGTATCTGAACGTGTTTTGCTTTGATGTTCTGTTTTAGCAAAGTCAGGGAATAAGGGTGAAGATATGGATGGAATTGAAGATGAAATTCTTAAGAGGCTTCAACAGGAAAATGGTGAATTCTGTCAGGGAAAACCTTCCTGGTAGCTTATTTTAGGGTTTTTATCAAGTAAAAAATGCATGGCTTTGGTTATTGTTTCTAATGGCATGCCTAGCTTCCTTCCTTTATCTACCATTCTGGAACCTTTAACTATCCATGTAGGCATGATTTATATATTGGATTCCACTGCAGAGCTTAGAATTACTAGAACTCTTTCACCCATAGAAACTACTACTGGGAATTTTTCTCAAGAGAATCTTGATCATTTTGATGTTGTACAAGTTTCTCAAGGCATCAATGGACTGACAATTGCACCACAACAAGATAGAATAGATGATGTTTCTGATAAATGTAAGGAACAATCAGCCTTGTGTAAGAGAAAAATAAAGAGGGAGATAGCTTTTGATGTGAGTTCCAAGAGATTGAAAAGCTCAGAAGTGAGTGCAGACACACCCAGTCAATATGTTATACATCTTCTAAAATACAAAACATGGGAACCATTTTATACAGCCATTGTTCGTAGTATATGCAAGGAAGATCCTTCTAAAGCTAAGAAATCCAAGGAGACTCAATCCAAAATTTTAAGGTTCTTAAGTTGTTGGTTTGATAAGAATTCCCAAAAATTAAATATCGATCCCAATGTTCAGCTCAAAGTTAGCAAGTTGAATGAAGAGGACATGACAGTACTTGAGAAACCTACCATGGAGCCTAAACCAACCGGGGATATCTCTAATTCTATTCTTGAAAGCACATTACCCATTGACCCAACTTCAGCTTCTGTTCCTCATAGTGATTCAGAAAATGCAGAGACACTATTTGTTAGGTATTTCGATGAAAAAATTCAATACGCACTCTGCCATGACGAAATTGATTTTGGAATAGCCAAACGCATAGTGCAACAATTGATATCTAATTTAGACCTTCAATCTATGGAGAAGAATTCTGATTCCAGTGATAAAGAGAACATGTCAATTTGTGAACAAGTTACGAACATGCTTTTGAAGGAGCCCAAGGAATTGGTAGCCAAGTACAAGGAATGCCTGCTTCCTCATTTGTCTTTTGCATACACTTCAGAAGACAAAGTTAGAGAGTATCCTTTCTTGTTTATGTACTGACCATTAATTCAAATTTCTTCTATTCAAATTGAATGATTTTGATCACTTGCAATCTTTAACTTCGGCTATAGACATGAAATGTAAATTTTATTTCGCATGGAGATTCTTTCTGCACTAAATGTTGCAAGACTGAAAGAAGAGGTGAAGGAGACTTGTATAGAGGACATATGCTTGCTTTTGGAAAACATTCAATTCAATCTATCAAGAGCTATGGAGGGACAAAATATCATTGAATTTGCAAACAGAGTCATCAAATCCAGGTTGCTGATTGATCCCTCTTCTTATTTAAAATCTTGTATGGGATTATTGTTATATGAATCTCTATCGAAGATGAATGTAACTAGTCAATAACATTTTTTTGTGTATGCATCTCAAGTACATGGATTGTGTGCCCAAAATAATTGATAAAATCTACGGGCGCATGGATTTCCTTGAGCCGGATCCATCAACATCTTCTGCAAATGAGTTGATGGCAAACAACACTGTTGATCAAGAGAACATACTCCCCAGGTTGACAAAGACGAGACGTGAAAAGAAACAACGTGATGGTGGGGTAGAATATGAGAAGAAATAATGAGAGTTACATGTAACATTATAAAAAATATTATTTTGATAAGTGAATTGGAAATTTTAATAAGGTTTATTGTTGTTTTTTGTAAATATATTTATTGTCAGGTAGTTATTTTTCATTAATTTTGATTTTCAATTTTTTGTTTCTATGAAAATCAAGGTCATGCCGATTTAGTAGGTTGTAAAGGAGCAAACATGGCCTAGCAAGCACTTTTTTACACCTTTAAATTCCTTTGTATCTTTGCATTTGTATATATACTTGGATTATACGATTAAAAAAAAATTGTAGATTTATTTTGATGTTAAACTAAATATATTATTTAAATTATCTAAATTTGTATGTACATTAAGTGTGTTTATTTTATTTTTTATATATAGGACAATTTAATATCTTATATATTTTATTTATAATTTGTAGGTGGTCGAAAACTCTTAATTGACCTATGGAATGGAAAATGTCATATTTTGAATATGACACTTCATATAATCAACAATAAATTTACCTATAATGATCGTATATGGAGTGGTGTCCTCACTTTCATTGCCTTTCTTTTGCCTTTATACCCTTCCTTTAGAGAATAAGTTACTTTTCAAGCCCAAATGTGCAACTCCAACAAAGAGGTGGGTACCATTTTAGAAGGAGAAGTTGGTTTCCAACTTTGATAATGAAGGAATTAACTTAACCACCCAACAAGCATCAACAATTTATCATCTAGCTAATAAAAAATGGTTTATCCCCACATTGTATTTAGGCTTGTCTTTATGTATTTCATGGCCTATTTGAGATAACCACCCAACAAGCATCATCAATTTATCATCTAGCTAATAGAAAATGGTTCATCCCAACTTTGTATTTAGGCTTGTCTTTATGTCTTTCATGGCCTATTTGAGATGTAGTAGTCGTCCTCACTTTGGATCCATTGAAATAGAACTTGAGTCTAGAGTCTTCTAAGTAGTCAAATCTCTACCATCCTCAAAAGGATGATGCCTAAGTAGGCTATAACAACATTTATTCTATTTTTATTGAGTTTTAAGTAGGCTATAACAAAATTTAATCTATTTTTATTGAGTTTTACATTTTTGCATAGGCAATTGCAAACCACTAGCTATCACAAAAGCAATGTCAGGGACATTGCCACCTTGTGGCTCTTGTTTATATATAGTTTCAAATTATATATTTAATCTTGATATATAAAATTTGTTTATTTATGAATGTTTCATTTACCACCTCCAAATCATATATGTATAATTAAAAATTGTTAAAAATAATATATTAAAATAAATTTAATATATTATATAATTTAAACCTAAATCATATTCATGTAATAAGTTTTAAAATATATTGAATATATAATATTAAAATAAATAAATACATTAGATATAGGAAAATATATAATAAATTATAAAAACATTCTTATACAATTACTCAAGTTATATCCTACCTAAATCCATTTCATTGTGCGCCTAGGTAAAGGACAAGGAAAACATATTTCTAGTTAATAGGTGCCACACCATCACAATTACAATTGACTTCTTCTAAGACCTATAGCGGACTATGATAAATTACACTCATAGTAGTCTAATGACTTGCAAGCATATATATTTTACCCTTTTAGTGGCTTCCTAGATTTAAATTCAACTTCAAAAAACACTTAAAATTGGTCTTTAAGAATTTTAATGAAGTGTTAAAGAAAATATATACTAGGGCATAAATTTTAAGTGGCCTATTATAAAAATTATTTTATATATATGATTTTTTTAAATTTATTTATTGTTGGCTGTGGAGTTTGATCTTCCTTATTCATATATTTTATTGTTCAATCGTGTTTCTATCCCAGTTTTACTATATACTTGTCCCAGCAGGCCCCTGGAGGGGGTTCGAGGGTGAAGCCATTGAAATAATTTTTTTGAGATGTTTGTTGGCCAACAGTTTACGGGCCTATGGTATTGGGTGACCCATGGTATTTTATCATGGTAATTCCCCTATAAAAGGAAAACATTGTAATATAGTTGTGTATTGTATTGTATTGTAGCATTATAAAACAATCTTTGTGATTGTGTGAGAGAGACTATGAGAGAGTGAAGAGGAAGTGCAGCAGGTTTGCAGTAGGTTTTCACATCCATTAATTTTGCTAGATGGTATAATAATAAAAGGACTGGAAATTAATGTGTGGAATCAACCCATATTGGGTTAAGCATGTTATATTTGTTGTCTCACTTGTAATGTGTTTGTGTATTTAGTATTTTCATCTTGTTTATTGTTATTGTTTTGCAATCATATTTTTATAACAATTGGTATCAGAGCCAAAAGGTCTATTTGGATGGTAAAGTTGTAGGAAACAAGGGTTCCTGATTCGAGTGGGAGCAATGACAAAAGAATGAAAGTTTAGGGTCGAGAAATTTAACGACCAAAACTACCATTTATGGAATATGCAAATGGAGGACTATTTATACCAGAAGGATATTTTCATACTATTGGAAGAAAAAATAAAACAATAGATGACTATGCGCGACGAATAATGGGAGGTTCTTGATATAAAGGCACTGGGACCAATGTGGTTATGCCTGGATTTGTTGGTGGCTTTCAATATTTCAAAAGATAAGACAACAGAGGGTGTGATGATCGCATTGGATAAGCTCCACGAAAAACCCTTGGCTTCCAACAAGGATTTTTTAGTGAAGCATTATTTAATATGAATATGTTAGAAGTTGGATTTGTTGCTGACCATTTAAATGAATTTAATACAGTTACCAATCAGCTAAGATATGTAGTAGTGAACTTTGATGATGAGGTTAGGGTTCTTATAATCTTGTTCTCATTTCCAGAAAACTATAATGGCTTGGTCATAACTATAAGTAACTCTGTCTCTAATTCAAACACTTAAATTTGATGGTGTTATTGGTGTTATTCTTAGCGAGGAAATCCAAAGAAAAAGCATAGGTGAGAAATCAAGTAATGTATTGATCGTGGAGAGTAGGGGAGACAAAGGGAGAGAGGAAAGAGCCTGGTTAATCATTGCAAGTCTAAAAAGGGTGGGTCCAAGTCTAGAATAGGAAATATAGAGTGCTAGAATTGTGGTAAGAGAGGACATATGAAGAAAGACTGCAGATCTCCAAAGAAGAAAGGAGACGAGTAGTAGGAGACTAATCAGGTAGATAATGTAGTAAGTGATGTGTTACAAGATTATTTTATTCTTGCATTATATAATACTAGTGATTACTGGGTAGTAGATTTAGGGGCTTCATGTTATGCTACACCCATAGGTAATTCTTTCATGATTATGTTCTAGGTGATTTCTTACATGTTATATTAGGGGATGACGAACCTTGTAAAATTGTTGGAATGGGTAGGGTACATATTAAGTTAAATAATGGAAATGAATGGTTGCTAAAGGGTGTAAGGAATATTCCTTCTATCAAAAGAAATATCATATCAATAGGGTTGTTGGGAGATAGAAGCTATTTATATATGCTTTGAAAAATGTGTTGGAATATCACTAAAGGAGAACTAGTAATAGAAAAAAGAGATAGGATAGGTATGTTGGATTTATGTTTCTCATAATAATAATTACTCTATGTCTATAGATTCCACATAAACAAGTACAACATTGTTCCATCATATGCTTGGCCACATGAGTGAGAAGGGGATCTGAATTCTCCACTCAAGGAAGTTGCTTCCAGATCTGAAGTAGGCAATCTTGGAATTTTGTGAGAACTATGTTTATGAGAAATAGAAGAGAGTTAGATTTCTCAGAGCTAGGAAATGGAAGGAGAGTAAAAATTTAGATCTTATGCATATAGATGTATGGGTACCGACTTAGGTACAATCTCTTGGTGGCTCTCATTATTATGTTACTTTTATTGATGATGCAACTAGAAAAACTTGTGTTAATTGGATTAGATAGAAATTTGATATGTTTTCTACTTTTAATAAGTGGAAAGATTTTGTTGAGAATGAGACGGAGAAAATATTGAAGTGTATCAGATATGATAATGGAGGTGAATACTGCAGTAAAGAGTTTTATAGTTATTGTTCATAGCATGGGATTCCTAGAGAGAATACAATCCCATGAACACCATGTTAGAACTTATGCTAAATTTTGAATAGCCGCTTATGGGAATTGGCTTGCAGAAGAGGGTATAGGAAAATGTTTTATGGGTATGATGATTTTGAGGATGCGGGGGATATTATCCTACACTCAATCGCCAAATTTGGGATGCCCCATGATGTGCAAGATAGCCATCAGTGGAGGAAGACAAACAATGAGAAAGTTCAGCCACCACAAGGACAGGTAGTGCAAATCAACGAATATTGAGAATTTCATGGCGGAGGATAGTAACATTTTTTTGTGCTATGAGGGTGTGAAATTTTTTTGGCTCACTCAGTTTCCTAATTATCATGATTGGAGTGGACCATATCTATGGAGGATACGTGCCTTCGCGATGGAATATGTAGGGAGAATAAAGGTGCGTCGAGGTTGTGATATCTGAAAGGACCTACCCATCTTAAATGGGCAGGATCTCCCAATCAGAAGGATCTACAAAGGAGAGCCTTTTCACCGCTCCAACCTGCATGATAAATAAGGAGGAGGGTGGTTGAAAAGCAGAGGAAGGACCCGCGCTCTTGAATGGTGGTGAACTGACAAGGCATTAGAATAAATTTGAGGTCTAAAATGGGCCTCCTACGTAAAATAATAAAATAATAGTTAAAATAAAAAAATATTAGTTATTAATTTTGGAGGAAGAATGAAAAAAACTACTTTTTGTGTTCGTATTTTCGACATATCTCCCTGTGTTTTTACTCAAATTCTAAGTGAGAGAGCTCATTGGATTGGATGTGGAATTTAATTCCACATCTAATGAGTACCCACATTGCATACTTTTGACAGACTTTGCTACCCCAAAAACAAGAAATACCTGAAAAAACGTGATGATGATCCTTCTTATTTTTGGGGTAGTGGGGTCCATCAAAAGTATGCAGTGTGGGTACTTGTTGGATGCGGAATTAAATTTCACATCCAATGAGCTCTCCCACTCGGAATTTGAGTAAAAACACATCATCATCACATTTTTCGAGGTATTTCTTATTTTTGGGGTAGTGGGGTCCATCAAAAGTATGCACTGTGGGTACTCGTTGGATGCATAATTAAATTCCACACCCAACGAGCTCTCTCGCTCAGAATTTGAGTAAAAACATAGGGAGAAATGTCGAAAATACAAACACAAAAAGTAGTTTTATTTTATGACAAATATGTCAATTCAACCATTATGGTTGACTCATTTTATTGAAATTCTATTCGTTCTTGAATTCCAACTCAAAAAATTTATTGTTGGCGCATTTTCTTATAAGGCCCATTTTAGACCCCAAATTTCCTCTAATGAGTCGATCAATGGCCCTGGCTACTATCACGATGAGAATATGCATGGTGTTTAGGGGGAAGGGGAAGCGAAGCCTTTGACAGTGGAGATTCAGTGAGGTAATCAACTGGCATCTTTAATCTGTGTTGCAATAGGAACTTGCACGAAAGTTAATTAGCAGGTGTTGATGTAATTATAACTTCAGAATGTATTCATCTGTATATCTTATGTATTGTACCCCAATGTTTATTTTGGGATATGTTTGTAATATATTTGAATCATTCCAATGCCTCGATGTTTATTCTGAGAAGTTTCTATAATTTAAATAAGTCATGTTAAGTCATTGTGGGTAACCCTCCTATTGGTCAAGGGTTAAAGTCCCCACAGTTGTGGGGCCCTAGGGTTATTAGACTATCCTAGAGAATTCGACCCTAGGCAAGTCATTGTAAGTCAGGGCAATAGTCCCCACCATTTTGTTAAGGATAAAACACCTTTTTGGTTGGAGGAGGCAAAGTCCCCACAAGTTGTGGGGCACTAGGATTATTAAACACTCCTAGAGATGTCGGCTCTAGTAAGTAATTGTTAAGTGAGGATGACATGTTGGAGTGGGTTTCAAGTGAACGAAAGAATATAAATAGAGAGTGAGGCTCTCTATTTATCACACACACACTCAATCATTGGGGTGCATGAGTGAGATGAGAAGTTGCTGGGACAAGAGAGAGACTACTACTGTCAAGGGATCATCTTTATGTTTTTGGGTTTTACTTTTGGTGCTGATTCTATCTTTGAGGAAGTTGGATGGTTTTATCCTTTATGGTTTCCCCAAGGAAAATTATTTGTGTCTCTTACATTTGTGTTTTATTGCTTTGCATGTTATTCTCTCAGTTAAAGATCGTAAGATCATAATTCTAGCTTGAATGATAAAAATCTAACATGGTATCAAAGCTAACCCGAGAAGAATACATTGTGTAGTTGCAGAAGCTAGGGATTCTTACTTTTTGGGTCTCTCTCCACAATCCATCAGCAAAATTATGCTAAGCTGACTCTCCCTTGAAAGGCGCATCTTTATGTCGAAGCGGAATTCGATTCCGAGCATTTTTTCAGTTTTTGGTGCAGGAAATTAGGGCTTCTTACAGAAGAGAAATTTTTGAGTGAGATTAGCATAGGATTTCTCTCCTCATCAAAATTGAAGTTTAGAGACCTGGATCAATATTTTTGGTTGGGTATAACTCTGGGAAAGTCAAACCCTAGTTTGACCCCAAGGTGGGAAAACCCTAAAATACTAAAACTGATACTGTTTTGTACATTCACTATATATCGGGATTTAAAAAGGATCAGGAGCTGAAAATTGTAGAGGATGCAGATAAAATACATATTTACATTGTGTCCAAAAAATTCAGCCTCGTATTCTCTATATTATGGGAGATATGATCCCTCCAAGTTAGGGTTCCAACCTATTCAAGAGTTCATCCCTAAACAGGACACCTGGGGAGAATTTCTATATCTTGGGATACAAAGGTCCAAATTAAATTTATGAATATGTTCCAAAAATGGCATGGAATTTTCTTTTTGTGGTCCAAGTTTTAGACCCAAAAGATGAAACAGTGACACGTGGCAGTTTGTACAACTTCATTGTGTTGAACTGTCCTGTAACGGGTCACCTTGGGAAAATCATCATAAGTACCAATTGGTGAAACCAATTCTAATGAAACCTATGTTTTTCGAACAGGGACATGCGAGGATTAGTGAGAATTTTTTAACACAGAGGAGTACTAATTTTGGAGATACCACAGAAACAGTAACAGGCATTTCTGCAGAAGAAATTGGAAAACTAGGGCTTCCTATTTCGGGAGCTTCCCTCCACTGTTTTTAGAAAAGGAGTACATTGGACAGCTCAAATTGAAGAGATATATATTTCTATCCAATCATATCTGAAAGATTCCAAGTTTTTAAAATTAGGGTTTCTCTGACAAACCCTAGATCAGCCAGCTCTGGAACCAGGACAGACACCTCAAATCGGTAAGATCTAATCTTTTGCTATTTGCATTTGAGGTTCTCATTTCAAAGTGATCTATCACATCAGCTTGATGATAATCTTGGTGAATTTGACAACTTCCAAGCATGGAATTATTTGATCTCTCTAAAGAAAATGAACTGGACACCTACATGAGTAGAGAGCTTCCAGTTCCAAAGGGAGATTAGGCTAAAATCCTTACACTAGAAGAACTTGGTCAAGGCCAAGAAGATCATTGTTGACTCAATCACGGATCACATTGTACCACAAGTGTCTTCCCTAAAGACACCGAAGATGTTTGATTCCTTGACCAAGCTATTTGAATGGAAGAACATAAATCAAAATATGGCCTTGAGAAAACAGTTGAAGAATGTGAAGATCTAGAATGTAGAGACCATATAGTCATACTTTACGTGGGTCTCTCAAATCGGAGAACAACTTGTACCAGTAGAAGAAGATGTGGAGAATGTAGAAGTGGTGATAGCCACCTTGAATGGCCTCCCAAGATCATGGGATTCATTCATTCGAAGAATGTGTGCTAGAAGGAAGTCATTACTTTCAGCAGACTCTGGGAAGAGCACACACAAGAAGAAGCTCAACTAATAATAAGAGAAAAGAAGATGGGAGAAACTGAATATCAAGCTCTCACCATCCAAAGAAGATCCCTCAAGTGATGAGAAATATGAAGAACTCAACTCTTGAAGAACCTCTTATAAGAAATGATGAAGAAGACGATGAAGAAACGATGAAGAAGACGATGAAGTTGAAGGCTCAAGAAGGAGTCTACCTACGAAACAAATAAAGATAAGTGTTCAATTGTCATTTCATGATATTTTTTTGTTGTGCATTTGTTTATATTTAGTTAATGTATTATGCATGATAGAATGTTTGCATTAATGACAGTATACTGCTAATATGCATGTGATGGGTAAGTAGCTCATGGTGCTATAAAAATCTCCATTGCTACTTATATATAATGAAACCTCTTTGTTGACATATTGGATTAGTGCACAATCTCAATGTGGTCCTGGTAGAGATGGAAGGCATCTAGAAGAGTTTTCGTGAGATATGGATGAATGTTGTATTGGCTAAAGTAGTTGCATGATCATATATTTATGAATAAGAACTTGCTAGTATGAATATTCCTGATGAAATTTTTCTAACCATACAAATGCATTTGACTTGTAGGAAAGATCGCGTACATAATCACCTACAAGAAAAGAAGGATGGGACTTGTTCCAAAGAATAAGTGACGATAGATAAAGAATAATATGATGAATGCAGCGACATCATTGATGCAGAACCTTCGAGCTATGAAGAAGTAACAAAGAAGAAAGGGAAGACCAGTTCAAGAAGAATGATGTCGACGATGCAGCATCGATACATGAAGGAAAGTTTGTAGTTCCATCATGCAGTAGATGGAAACATCGTGCGATACAAGGCAGAATTCATAGCACGAGGCTTCTCACGGAAAGAAGGCATAGACTACAAAGAGACATTTCTAGCCAATGTGAATCAAGTGTGCAAATGAGGGAAGGCTTTGTACGAGCTCAAAAGACACCCATGGGATAATACATACATGAGGATCTTGAAGAAGATGACAAGCTCACATATGGGTGCAAGAAGAACTTTTGAAAAGGTTCAAGAGAGAGGATATTGGTATCTAGTGACCCTCGATGGATACATAGAATATTAGTAGTAGAGGAAGCTACTTGTCACTCCAGTACATAATTTTTCAGTGCATAGAGTACGAAAAACAGAGGGAGTATGATGCTTAAGAGGGAGCAACTGCAAATGATCCTGAGGTTCGACATGGTACAATAGGATGGATAGCTTACTAAGGACTCTAGGATTTACTAAGAGTAAAGTGGATTCCAACCTTTGCTTCAAGGTTGAAAGGAAAAGACCAGTGATGCTCCTATTATGTGTCGATGCACTATTTTCTAGGCATAGAGGTGTGGCAGAATGCAGATGGAATCTTCTTGGGACAAGTGAAGCATGCAGTAGAGATCCTGAAGAGGTTCAAGATGATGGAATGCAAGGCCATGACCATACCTATGGAATTGAACATGAAGCTATTGAGTGATGCTTCATCAGAGATAGTTGATGCTACGATGTATCATCAAATGATTGGGTAGTTGATGTACCTAACGAATACGAGACCAGATATTTGCTTTGCTGTCAACACCTTGAGCCAATTCCTAAAAAATCCGAGACATGTTCACTTGATTGCTGCAAATCATATTCTGAGGTACCTCAAGGGTATAGTTGATGATGGGCTCAAGTATGAGATGAACAGAAATATTAACCTGGAGGGTTATGTTGATTCAGATTGGGCAGGCAGTGCAATTGATAGGAGGAGCACTTCAGGGTGTTGCTTTAGTATGGGATCAAGTGTGATCTCTTGTTTTAGCAGTAAGCAGTCATGTGTGGCACTGAGTGCAGCTGAAGTAGAGTATGTTGCAGCTTGTTCAGTTAGTTGTGAGGAAGTATCGTTGAGGAATCTACTGTCTAATTTATTTGATCTCCAGATGGATGCTACTTGTATACATTGTGACAACCAGAGTTGTGTGAAGTTGTCGGAGAACCCGGTGTTCCATGACAAGTTGAAACATATTGAGATCAAGTATTACTATATCAAGGATATGGTGTAGAGGGGAGTAGTGAAGCTCCAGTGTGTTGTGACAAATGAACATATAGCTGATGTGTTGACAAATCCATTGGCTAGGGTGAAGTTTGAATACTTTAGGGAGAATCTTGGTGTTCTCCAGATCGAGGTTCCTTCAAAGGGGAAGTGATGAGTCTGTGAGCCATTCTGACATGGTGAGAGGATTGGTTCCTTCCATGGCCAGATGTAAGGGATAAGCCATTCTGTCATGGTGAGAGGATTGGTTCCTTCCATGTCAGATATGAGTGCTGAGCCATTATGATATGACTGTAGGATTGGTTCCTACATGATCAGATATAAGGGCTATTTCCATTCTTGGAATGGAGGTGCCTGGTCAGTTACCAGGAATACTCAGTCTAGGACTAAGTGCCTTTTTGATATGACTGTAAGATGTAGTATTACATGATTAGATGTGAGTGCATGGCCATTGTGATGTGATTGAGGGATTGGTTCCCACTTTATCAGATATAAGGGTTGATGACATTCTCTAGGAGAATGGAGGCACCTGGTTAGTTACCAAGAAATATCAGTCTAGGACAGAGGGCCATTTTGAAGTAACTGTAGGATTGGTTCTTACATGATCAAATGTGAGTGCAAATCCCTTCTGACATTGGTTATCAGATGTAAGTGCAAAGCCCTTTTGGCATGAAGGATTGGTTCCTTGCATGGTTGAATATAAGTGCTGAGCATTTTTTACATTTGTTGTTAGATGTAAGTGCAGATCGTTTCAGCACGCAGGATTGGTTCCTCGAATGGCCGAGTGTAAGTGCTGAGCATTTCCAACATTGGTTGATGGATGTGAGTGCTAGGACCTTCTGATAGGGTTGTGGGAGGTGTTCCCACAAGGTCAGATGTGAGTTTTGGGCATGCCTTTATGATATGATTATAGGATTGGTTCCTACATGATCAGATATAAGTACTGGGTTGACCATTCTGACTTGGTGTCAGATATAACTGCTGGAAGAATACCTACATGGAGGGTAGGACTACAACTAGCATGAAAAAGGGCTGGCTGTGTAGAAATTCCTATGACGAGAAGAATCATGAGATAGGACCCATGATGATGATCCAACAGTGATGATCCAGCAGTAATGATCCAGATCGAGTGATGATCCATATTTAGTGATGGTGATCTAGATCGAGTGATGATCCAGATCTAGTGATGATGATCTAGATCCAGTGATGATCTAGATCTAATGATGATGATCTAGATCGAATGATGATCCAGATCCAGTGATGATCTAGATGCAGTGATCATGATCTAGATTAAGTGATGATCTAGATTCAATGATGATGATCCATATCAAGTGATGATCTAGATCTAGAAGAAGATGATGAGAACTCAATGATCATCCAGATGATACAGAGAAGAAGAATTGTGTTGATAAATTGTGTCGAGAGAATACCTTCCTAGTTAAGAGGGAGTGTTGATGTAATTGTAACTTCAGAATGTATTCATTCGTATATCTTATGTATTGTACCCCGATGTTTATTTTGGGATATGTCTGTAATGTATTTGAGTCATTTCATACCTTGATTTTTATTCCAGGAAGTTTTTATAATGTAAGAAAGTCATGTCAAGTCATTGTGGGTAACCCTCCTATTGGTCAAGGGTTAAAGTCCCCATAGTTGTGGGGCCCTAGGGTTATTAGACTATACTAGAGAATTCGACCCTAGGTGAGTCATTGTAAGTTAGGGCAATAGTCCCCACCATTGTGTTAAGGATAAAAATCCTTATTGGTCGAAGGAGCCAAAGTCCCCACAAGTTGTGGGGCACTAGCGTTATTAGACACTCCTAGAGATGTCGGCTCTAGTAAGTAATTGTTAAGTGAGGCCGACATGTTGGAGTGGGTTTCCAATGAACAAAATAATATAAATAGAGAGTGAGCCTCTCTATTTATCACACACACACTCATTCATTGGGGTGCATGAGTGAGAGGAGAAGTTGCTGGGACAAGAGAGAGACTACTACTGTCGGGATATCATCTTTATGTTTTCGGCTTTTAGTTTTGGTGCTGATTCTATCTCTGAGGAAGTTGCGGGGTTTTCTCCTTTACGGTTTCCCCAAGGAAAATTCTTTGTGTCTCTCTTCTCTTGTGTTTTATTGCTATGAATGTTAATCTATTAGTTAAAGATCCTAATATCATAATGCTGGTTTGAATGATAAAAATCTAATAGTAGGAATATCACGAAGCAAGGTAGGGGCCACCTAGTTGAACGATCAAGATATAGCATAGAGGAAATCTGCGTCCAGGGTTTGTTTCATTGTACAAATGTTCTAGGGTAAATAAGGAGGAGAAGGGTTGCGGAATGAAGGATGGGATAGGTAGTATCGATGGCGTAAACTACATCCTGGAATCTCAAGATTCACTGCCTAACACACATAGTAAGGATGAGTGCCAAAATAATTAGGTAACAGAGGGTGTGGGTGGCTATACACGATGTATGAAGAGGAAAGCAAGGTAGTTAAATCTAGGGTAGAACCATCCCATCATAAGGAGAAGTTTATTGGGTTCCAAGTGTAAAATCCACATATCATGAGAATCCTTGAGGCTGATTACAGGTGAGGCTAAAGTTCACTTTGGCCAATGATATCAAGAGATCAAAATGGAAGAGGGCGGTGTAGTTGGAATATTCACATGAGATAATTATATTGAGAACCAACTTGATCATCCGTGTTGTCATCATGTCAGTTTACGACGTCGCATGTGGATATTCAATATACACATTGTTAAACTTAAATTTCCAGCTTGATAAAATGCCAAAGCAGAAGCCTTTCAGAGAGGTGGAGAGTATGAATGTTAATTAAGAATGGGATGGATATTATTGCTCTATCGATGGTATTGGAGGTTCCAACAAAGGACCTATTTTGGCTTTCATCGTGTCAATGGATTCATCCATCGAGGTAAATATGTTCACTGTGTTAGAGAGTTTTTCTGAGGCTTGTAAGGACCATGCTATATTGATAGATCATCGCACCACCCTGGGAGAGGTACCTAAAATTGCATATCCTAAGAGAATTTCCCCAAAACCGTTAAATAAGGTCATGGAGTCTATTTCCACAATACTCAATATCCATTTCTATGGGTGGTTGGTCTGGGTGAGTGTTCGGACCCAGGGAGAAAGAGGCAAGAGGCTTTGTCATCATTGTCTTGGAATCATATTGCCAACTTCATCTAGGATGATGACGAGTATTAGGAATTGTTGTGCTAAGATGTCCTGTAGGGAGGATATAGTCCCGGTAGAAGAAGCTAACATGAATGGCTATCCCAATAAAGGCTCAAAGCTGCCAAATAACTAGTCTTCCTTCTCCAACTCTACGAAAATAAAAATGTTTCTAGGAGACATGGATTCCAGATAATGGGCCAAACACAAAAGGAACATAAAACCCCCCACCAGCTGCAAACATAGGTAGAACATGTTTCTGGAACACGGAGAAAAATGGAAGTGAGAAGCAGATAGGATCACTCTAGGGTTTTTTCAAATTTGCCCGATATAAAGTGCACAAAAGGAATAAAACCGTTAGTGTTGAAATGTCATTATCAAACCCAGCGAGCCTCCATTCAAATTCCACAATATAATTCCGATTTGGTGTGCCTAAGATACCTTGTTTCCTATTTCGTAGTAAATCACAACGAATATTCCATCTTGGGTAGTCAGTTATGATTTGTTATTATGATTCAGGATTCGATTCCCATTTTTGTAACTAGTTTTGATACCCTGTCTCGGGACGTATCCCAGGGGTAATTTATATTATAAATAGAGCCTCCTCAGAGTGGGGTAAGGGTTGGATTGACTTTCATTTTTGTGTCCTCAACATCATTTTTGTAGCTCTGCAAACATTTTTGGGAGCAGTAATGAAAATACTTCTTGACAATTATGAGATTCATCATAGTGTATGTGTTTCTGTGTTCTCTGTTATGCCATTTTCATATATGTTATTTTCTACAAAAACATTTCTAGAATTCTATGCAATGAATTCGCTCTCAATTAAGTGGAACTGCATCAGAAATCATATTTGTAATGTGATTGTAATAGCCATGATATAATTCATGCATTGATAGGTTCTCTATTTCAGTTATTTCCCTTGGTTATATTTATACTAAAGGTGTTCTCAGAGATTCATCCTTAATAGATTCCTCTATTTTTCACTGGGCTATTTTCTTATTTTTGTTTGCCATCACTTTAAATCTAATTTGACTGAATGATGTGCTTAATTTGCCTCATAATACAGAAGAGGAACCCATTTTCATTACATGTTGTAATTTCCTTAAATGTTTCATACTGTGACTCCATCACCTAATGGTTTATTAGTTGTCTACATTTCAATCTTTAATCTACACACCACTCTATTACCCATAGAAATATACCCTTCTGCATGCTTGTTTAAAGCCATATAGTCTAAACATTAGTTGAAATGGTTACCCCTATAACTTCCTACCACAAACATAGGAAAATTACACGATTCTAACATATTGGCACCATTGACGGGGAGAGAAAGAGAAAATCATACCTGATAAAAATGACATTGCTCAATTCTATAACCTGGTTGAGCAGTCAATTCTAGACACATATTGGTTGTATCATAAATGTTTATATGGAATTCGAAGTTGCATATTTAATTTTGATTGTGTTGGCATGTTTTTTTCTTTATTTTTAGATTTTTAAATAGTAAAATATGATAAATGTTTATATGAAATTTAAAGTTTTCTTTTTAACTTTGATTGTGTTGGATTTTTATTCAGCATAATTACTTAATTTTTCACATTTTTGTTTAGTTATTAGCTTTAAATTTTTTGTTATTCATTCATTAACTACTAACCTGAATTATCAGTTATATATTCATTTGTTATTAGTCATTTCTAAATGCCTTTGGATATTATCTCATAATTTGGGCTTCCTTGACAGGATCATCAACAAGAGTGTAACAAATTTATAATTGGGATTCATTTCAAGGTCGTCATATCTTGTTATGCTTAAATGCATATTTAAATAAGCTTCAATTAAAATAAAAATCAATATGGGCAGTACACTTATCAAATCTTGGGTGTAGTCAAATTCTAAAATAAAAATGTACATAAAATATTTTTCATTTATGAGTATAGCTAAAAGTGCTAGATGGAAGGATTTTCCATTTCCTTATTTCTTTATTCTTTATTTTATTAGTTATTGTAAAAAAAAATTAAGATTATATATAAAAAATCTTAAATGTGCAATTCCAACAACTCTCTGAAAAAATAGACAACACAATGGTCAAAATAACTTTCAATTATTTAAACTCCTCAATATGAATAACATAAATGAAAAAACCTTATTTATATTTAACAAAACTCTAGTTTAATACTTAAAAGAATCAATAATCCTTTATATAAAATCATATTTTTCGAAGTATACCGTTATAACAAAATCAAGAGACTCTTCTCTAACATCTCATAAACAAATATCTTATGAGAGATGTTTACTAAGTGTACACTTTATCATTCATGCCAATTAGTTTTATATTTTTGATGGCATGATAGCTTCTTTATGTAAAGAAAAAAACCTTTTGATGGTTATTATAATTTATATGGCTTTGTACCATATGGTATATAGAAGTTAAATTTTTTCGGGGGAAGTGAGTCAAACTCTTAAATTCTATATCGTGAGAAACCATGTTTGTTTTTCATAGTGTCACTATCAAGAAGCACTAAACCACAATGGACTCGCTTATATTGATTTTTTAAAATTAATCACTATAATCCACCTTTGCACCCCACGTGTGTGTATATATATATATTTTCCCAAGAAAAAGACTTTTATTCATAGGATAAACACGATGCTCTGTTGAGCTTACACCTTGTTCTTCCTTTAAGGATTCTTCCTTTACATTCCAGTTTTTGCTATAAAGAAACCTTCCATATTATGGTTGCTCTCATGAGCTTATAACAAAATGCTGCTTCTTAAATTTTCCATAACTTTTGTGAATTGCAAGTTTGACCTCTCAACTCATTATGAAGAAATGGATGATTTGTATATTTCTATGTTCCTCCACTTCGATAACCCCAGGATAGGTAGCTAAGGACAATTTTGATAGATTATCTTCGTTCGAGTTCATCTCTCTCTATATATGTGAAAAATAGATATGTTTGAAATGGGACCTTGACACTTGGATTTCATTTAACCGATGGTGTATATGTGGCGCTCTAATAATTATTTGACCATTGGCCCAATCAATTACCCATTTTGACATGCCATAGATCTGAAGACTGTGTATTTTCCTATCCTTGGTGACTTTTAGAACTTCCCATAGAACTGGTAGTTCGACTTTGCTATTGGAAGCTCACTCGGTTGCATATTTTATACATAGTTTCATGTTTGATGGTAAATGTATGACCCCTCCATATCCTCCACGTGGAGCTTCTCCTTGATTGGCTGGGTTGAAGTAAGCCCATGGAGGATTCTTGTTTATCTGTGGGGCTACAATTATTCTTCTCTTTCTTGTTGAAGGAATGATTTTGTGTTCCTGTAATTTTTCTATTAGCAACACATAAATAACATCAAGAGTAACCCATTTATTTTGGAATATTTCTATGTTTCGTGCTCCCCATATGATAAAAAGGAATAGAGCTGGGAAAGAATCATTAAAATGTACACCATCATCTTGCCACAATTTATGTGTGTGTTGTTCAAGCGTTGCTTCACTTCGAGCGTGTGTACTATTATTGGAGATTGTCTTTGAGACTGAGTTCCATACAAACCCTACATAAAAACATAAACCAAAAAATTGAGAAGTATTTTACTCACTTGTTTTACTTACTTAGTGCCAGCCACACGATTATAGTGGTTTTCAAGGGACTTTGAATCATTAGAGGAATTTTGGGGTCTAAAATGGGACTCCTAAGGAAAATAATAAAATAATAGTTAAAATAATAAAATAATAGTTAAAATAATAAAATAATATTGATTAATTTTGGAGGAAGAAAGAAAAAAACTACTTTTTGTGTTCATATTTTCAACATATCTCCCTGTGTTTTTACTCAAATTTCGATCAAGAGAGCTCGTTAGATGTGGAATTTGATTCCGCATCCAACGAGTACCCACACTGCATACTTTTGACGGACCCCGCTACCACAAAAACAAGAAATACCTGAAAAAACGTGATGATGATGTCATCATCACTTTTTTTCAGGTATTTCTTGTTTTTGGGGTAGCGGGGTCCATCAAAAGTATGCAGTGTGGGTACTCGTTGGATGCGGAATCAAATTCCTCATCCAACGAGCTCTCTCGATCAAAATTTGAGTAAAAACACAATAAGATATGTCGAAAATACGAACAAAAAAAGTAGTTTTTTTTAATGACAAATATGTCAATTCAACCATTATGGTTGACTTATTTTATTGAAATTCTATTGGTTCTTGAATTCCAACTCACAAAAACTTATTTTGGCACGTTTTCTTATAAGGCCCATTTTAGACCCCAAATTTCCTCTAATGTCCCCATATTTTTCTCCACCAACGCCTTTTTTCACCTTCTTCCAATTCATTCCTTGCTACCTCATAACCTTGTTTTACTGAGAATTCACCATCTTTAGCATTCTTGGTCCATATTATCTTATCATGTGTTTCTTAATCTAGATGAACAAAACTCATAACAAGTTTATTCACGAACCTATTCCATTCTTCCACTCCTTCTCATGCTAGTCCAAGTTCTTGAGATGTTTTCCATCCCGTTCTCCCTATGTTATGAGGTCGTTGTGTCTTGGAGCCATCTAAAACTGTAATCCTATGAGGTCTCAATTGCAGGATTATAGGTTCTGACAATCTATATTCCTCTCCTTCCCCTACCCATGGGTCCTCTCCAATTCTTACTCTTCTCCTATTTCCTATTCTCCACGCAGTCCAACTTCCAACTAATGGAAATGCCAAAACCAATGTTTTCCACCCTATTGATCCATTTCTATGGGTTTAAATGGGATTTATGAACCATTCCACTAATGTAGATTTAGGACAATATTTCAAAGTCATAACCCTTCACCGCAACGTGTCTGGATTATGTGCTAGTTTGCATAGTGCCTTTTCTCCAAGAGATTTATAGAACAAGGAAGGGTCTTTGACTCCCCAAACACAAAGCAATTCTGAGAGTGCAAGGGTATACCATTTGACCAAAGGTATTCCTTCAGATTGTTTGATTGGTGTCCACAAGAAAAAGAAGCATTTATTTCTTATATTCGTTATTATTCCTTTAGGAATGTATTCTATAAATTCCCAATAAAGTGACTACTTTGTAAGAATTCTTTCAAAATTACTAATTTGTCTCCTTTGGATAGGAAGATATTTTTCCATGATGGTTCACTTCCCAAAATTGAGGACATAATCTACAAAGAGTGTACGTGTGACCTATTCCAAGTTAGATACTGTCACATGCCCCAATTTTGTAAAAACAATTTTATATTACTTGAGGAACAATATGTTAAATTTTATTCTAAGTTGTAACTGATGACCCAGTGGGGTCAAGGATATTTAATGTAAATTCTGAATATTTTATTTATAAACAAATAAATGAGGAGACAACAGCTTAGGAGAGCTGTTCAAAGAGTGTTTTCTGGTCAAATTGGTGGAGGAGACTGGGTGGAGAGCAAACCGACATGTGGTAGCATCCTCAAACCACTTCCAACTGTTGTAGGTGGCAAACTCCCTACATTTGTGGTCATGATTCCCCAAGAAAGTGGAATTAGAGCAGGTGGCTCAATTAATGAAAATTGACCCAAAAGACCTAGGCAATCTTTATAAAAATTCCCATTGAAGAGAGATGAGGCTGCTCATTCTAGAGAAGTGATCATTCAGGATCTAGTTGCAGCTTGTAAGCTGAATATCATATTGCTGAGAGCAGAGTGTTTTATTGAGGTATTGAACTAGTTAGTTGACAGAGGGTTCTACTGTTTGCATCTCCACTAGTTCTCAGCCAAGAAGACCAGGAACAAGCTCGGGTGTCCTGAGGAAGCGTTGTTTGAGCTTTCTCCAGGAGTATGGTAGGGAGGAATGGCCTCCTAAAGCTCTTGTCATCTTGTCCTCAACAGGTTCTATGTTATTTATTTTACTGTCTTAGTTAAATAAATCTTAGTTTAGATGTTACATGAATGCAATTAGTTTTGAGTTTGTAAACTGTTGAGTTAGTGCTCTTATTAGAGTGTGAATGGAAATGAAAATGATTTAGGAAAATAATGAAATAGAAGGATTTAAATTCTAAGCTGTGTTTTTCCACACCTGGTTATAGGTCGTACTCTAGCATAGTTAGTTTGTTTAAATAAATGAAATAATCTTTGTAATGAAATGAGAATAGTAAATGTGAATTCTGCATATGTATGTAAATGAAAATAGAATTTATTTCAATGTTTAAAGTATAATGAAAAACAATGTTATAGTTTATTCTTATTTAGTCTATCTAGATGAAAATACAGGTGAAAGAAATAGTAATATACTTTATTATCACCGTATTAATATACTTATACAAATAAAAGTTTATAGGAGTTAACAACTAAGTATATCAATAAGTTATTAGCCAAACAGTATTTCTTTTAAAACTATTAACTAAATCTTAAAAACTATTACTTAATAAAACCAGATTAGGGTTATATATATAAACCCTTTATTTATGAAAAATAAATAGAGCTCCAAAAGTTAACCTTATATTCTTTAGAGAACTCGGAATAATTCTAAGTTACAGAATATTAAATAAAAATAAAAATAAATATAAACATTAAAAAAAATATAACTAAGAATTACGTATATAGGAGCTAATTTTCTTTAACAAAGAGGCTTATAACCTGTACAAGAATAACCTAAGGGTCCAAACCCTAAAAATTCATTTATCCATTTATAAATTAATTTATATAAGTTTAACCCACATGGGGCTTCACTTATTGACCAATATCCTATCACGTTAGTTCATATTGTCGGTTTTAAAATTATCAAAAATTGAACCAATATATTACAGGTATTAGGGGGATGAGGGGTTTAAGGTGGGGGTGGGTAGGGTGGTTTATAAGGATTGAGGTATAAAAAGGGGTGAGGAGGAGGTTTTAAGTATTAGGAGGGGGTTTCAACAAAAAGAGTTTGAGTCAATATCTCTGGAAATTAAGGGTATTCTTTAATATCCCCAAATCGTATGTGCTATGTGAGATGTTCACTAAGTGAATTCCCCGTGGTTTAACCATTTACATTGATAACTGTGTAAACAATTTAACGAGAATACTATAAATTGTGCATTAGACTGATTACAGTCTTATGTATAAAACTTTAAAAGATCTTTATAAACCTTTAAAATTTGAATACTTCATTAACAAGATAATGAACAACATTGTACCTATAATAGCGAAACTGAAGCATACAAGAAAATGGTGCCTAAGTAATAATTAATTTAAGAATACATTTATACAAGGGTTTATTTTCTATTAAACCCTAGCTACTATATTCTGGACTGATAAGTATAAAATTATAAATTTTACATTATGACTGTTCACAGTCTTCATATTAACAATATTTACTTATAAAAGAAATTATTAACAGTAAATTTACTTCACTGAGAGTTGAAGAAGAAAAACCTATTTTACAGTATTATTATTAAAAGATCGATTTGAACAAACTGGAGAATCGAAACAAGAGTCAGTTAAAAACCCAGGAGAAACCCCTTTTATCTCAAAAACCAGAGTATGATATTATCAAGCCGAAAGGCTGTAATATATTTAACAAAACAAATAACTACATACAAGTCATGCCTAAAGAGCTAGAGCTACCTAGCAGCACACAAGGGTTTTTAACAACAAAACTAAGCAACTAAACATTGGAGGAACTGCAACAAAACTAAGCAATAATAAAAACTAAGCATCTAAACATTGGAGGAACCGAAGCCATGCTTCTTTTCAAACTGTAACTCCTTTCCAATAACCTTTGCAAGTAGGGAGAAGACACGACAAATCAGGGCTTATCCGTTATGGCCATGGAGATAACCAGCATTGGGGAGGTTTATTTCAAGCTCGAAGCCATAACTGTAACCTACAAAACAAGACCGAAAGCTTGAGTTAGATGTTTTATTCCTTCTACGAAAACTATAACTGAAAATTGATAATAATAGCAAGGTAAAAAATTTTACTTGTAAGTATGAAGTATGGAGCCGAGGAGAAGGCTGAACCAGCTTGAGAAACTGCACCTTGAAGAAAATGAAACCCTCATGCTAACCTATGACAGAGGCCGCAAGGTTCACCTTCCAAACTCTCACCGATGATGGAGCAAGTCACAAGCAAAGGCAAGGTAACGCCATGGAAATAACTCGAAATTACTGATAGAGTGAAACCCAATCTCACGGCATTATAGTACTCTCAGAAAGAAACCAAGAAACAAAATGTGAATTCATTAACTCTTGCATAAACGTTACAACACTACGCTATACCCCAAACGGAGCTGTCAAATGTGAACCAGCGAGCCTCTCATGGCCGCGAAGAAACCCAAACAGCACAGAGACAAACCCTCGAAGGAGAATGAAGAGGATAGGGTTTCTTTGTGAGCTTTTAAATCAACCAATGCATGGTGGAGACTCATCCACATGCCCATCGAAATTTTTAGTTAGCAATCGAACCATATAGTTATCCTGCACTATCGGGTGAACACATTTTATTATCAATCATTTATACTTATAACCAATGATAATGTTTTTGGTATCATATATTTGTCATATAGGATAACATTGCAATCAACCTTTCAATGAAATCATATATTCAATACAGAAAATAGTATGGTTGTATAATAAATCATTTCTTGTCATTGCTTTTTGATAACACTATAATCATTCAATTATGAAAGCATATGTGTACATTGTTATCATTTGCATTTGATAAAATTAAGATCTATCTTTTGTAAAATTATATATATGGAGATCAATATTGGAGTTAAGCCTTTGACCTTTAGTCAATAGCACTCCTAATGAATCTTCATACAAACCTTGTATTAAAAGCATAATGCTATGTCTAGAGTTAGTGTTATGTAAAATCAAAGCTAGTAAGGTCATTATATTTAGTTCAACTTTATATAAGTAAATGTTAGATAGTATTTCTACACTAGCATAACTCTTACAAATGCTTAAAGTCCACAGTATTATGGTTGGAAGACTTCTTGGAAGCTAGTGTTCTTTTGGTTTCCATAAAGAACCAAACTCTTACTAAATCAAACCAATATTTAAACTACATCTTGGTAGTTGCAAGGTAGTAAGACTAACTAGGGTTAAAAGTAAAATCACTCAGTAATATTTTTCAGCGATATGATAATGTATTATTACAATAATACTTGTGACATGATGAAACATAGAAAATCAAAATTATAGCTTAATGGCTAGTAGTGCAAGTAGAGTATTAGAACTGTATACAAATAAACAGGATGATACTCTTCACTACTAGAGCTGATTTAAAAGTAAACCTATGTAATCAATTATAACTTTTAATTGAAGGTCTTAGAATTATACTCATGCTTATAAGAAACACTTTGAACATTAGAAATAGCAATAGTATTAAGTTCATGCTTCAGTCAAAGTGTTTCTATATTAAATCATGAGCCCTATGTTCATAAGTAAAAGTTGTGAATAACTTGGCATATAATATCAAAAATAAAACTTGAGTAGAACTCATGCTAGTAAAAGGCATTAGTATATTATGGACATTGTTCTTTACGACTAACTTAATATACTGTCATAGATTCAAAAACAGAAAAAGCAGTACTTTATCTCATCGTAGCCTTGCTTTCTATTAATCAAATTATGCTCTAGAATTTTTATTATGCTAAAGACATAGTTCTTGATTTAACGCAAAAACAAACTCCTACTTGTTCAAAAATTTACCTAATGAACCTATAAGAACTAGAAATCCATTTGAGTTAGCAATTGCTAAGTAAGCCCCAGTTCAAAACATAGCTTCTCACCTAATTGACAAAAGCAAATCATTAGTAACTGAAGGTAGGTCATTTACATAACATATCAAAATTAAATGGTATTAGCTTTTATGTGTTGAAGTTAATCACTACATATTGCTTACTATTTCATTTTTCCGCTAGCCGCTAGTAGTTATTAAACTAGGACTTTAGACATTTTATGTTACATTAAAAACTTTAATTTTTTGTGAAAATTTGGGGTTATGACAGATACCTTGATTCCCTCAATATTTATTATTTCTTTGACATTATGGATTAGACGACTCAATGCTTCTACTACCAATAAAAACAGGAAGGGAGAGAGGGGGCATCCCTTTCTTAATCCTCTAGATGGGCAAAAAAAACTGAATAGGGACCCATTTATAAACACCGCTAAAGATGTTGATTGTATGCTTGTATAACAAGACACTCTTCTCTTGTTCACCATCTCATTTCATGCTACGTGCTTTCAATTTGTTGATGTGTGTATCTTCACAATAATGAGAATTTGCTTATCTAAAAATAAAGTTCCGAGTGCATTTGATTTGAAAGAGTCATGTGTCTATACATCCCACCACTGCAATAGAAATTTCAGCAATTTCCATTCTCCATTATTATATTTACATAGTTTGTAACAGTTGTTTCCAATTTCATTATGTGACTATGTCTCCTCATAACAATGGTGTTGAAATCTTGACTAAAGCTCATCGAATGTATGCATGGCCTCTCCAAAGTGCAAGGGAACTTTCTATATCAGAATGTGATTGTAAATGTTGCATAATGGCTTCTATGATTTGAAACTTTCAATATATTGTTTCTTTGGAGGAGGCCATTCATTTGCACCATAAAGATTCAAGCCATGATAAGTTTATTATTTTGATGCTGCAAGTTTTTTAAATCCTGGTGGTTGAAGACATGCTAGAGATGCACGCCTTCAGATAGTTGTGTAGAGGTCACAATAATCAATGATCTATAGTCGTATTTCCACAGTCAACCCAAGAATAAGTGAAAAGCATCCATCATAATCACATTGCATAACTTGCTATCGTGCAACCCTCCAATCTTAAAATTGATCAGGCATTGGTGTCTCACTGTTACATGATGACCCTTATACAACCATGATACCTTATATGAATTTAGGTGTGGTTCGCATCTTCGCCCCAACTTTTTAATTATCTATGTCGATACTCGGTTTTCTATGCCACCTCTGTCAATGATGGTCATACAACATCTGTCCCTAATATTTACCTTTCTTCAAAAAATATCTCTTCTCTATGTTAGTTCTTCCTTATGTTGCATCAACTATAACCATGTTTTATTTGTCGTCAAATTTTGGCCTCTTCTGGACGTGACTTCCCCTAAGTTACCCTTCGTTTTCGAACCAGCATCGTCATCTTCTCAACTTCTAGTTTCCTATCGAATCGTGACATGAAAATTTTATTGGCACTCATATGACTTGTATCCCAGTTCTCGACTTGTTGCAGAGTATATTCGATTGGTCTACAATTTCACCTACGAAGGTTCCTATTCGATTGTTACCACTTTGAAGTCTAGGTTTATCACCTCGCCATCAATATTCATGTGCATCACCGCTAGTTGTCCTCTCAGGGCATAATATCTCTGCCTCCGAGAAATCAACTTACCTTTTCCCATCAAAGTCTTCCTCAATAATGTCTTTTCTACCTTAAATGGCAGTTGATAGGATTCTTATAAATTTATAAACTTTGACAAGATCAACTCGTCATGTATGGTGTATTTCACACCATTAAGATATATGGCAACTTCCTCCTCTCCTTCGTCAGTCCGCCTCAACCAAATTAACAGTCGATAGAATTTCTTTACGATCATTTCCTTCTGTAGTTGATGGGAGGGAACTTATCATTAAATTTGGTGACCATTATATCCCCAATCCTTATACTATCCTCATATTTCTTTACTCTGTCGGCATGTACATTGTCCCACCACAATGAGGAGTGACATTTAAACTTCATACATGCATCCTTTACCCTTTTGGGTTCTTTGATCTATTACATGTCGATGTGTTTTTTCTGTTTTTTTGACTCACTTTATCAATTCTTCTGGGTCCAAACTTCCAGAAGCTACAAAGATATTCAGAGGTTCCTTGGTGACTCCGGTATGGACAATGAGTCCAATATAGTAAATCCTGGACGAGCATGGTGAAGAATGAGGTACTCGGTTGTTTTTCTCCAAGACATCTTCTCCTTCTTGGTGCATCTTTTATTATCCTAGGATGGCCAAAATAGTTTTCCAATGTCTATCATGTTCAGGATGAGACCCTAGGTCCACCCATGTATATCCTTCTTTAAGGACTGAGAAATCCCCTTCACCCTGTACATATGATTCATACCAAAACCCTTCATCTGAGCCCCACGAGGAAAACAATAATCCCTATGAGACTCATGATATTGCTGCCAACCCAGGACCCTTTTCTGATCCCTTAGACAAGATTCAAGAACCCCCAATCCTTCTCTGATCTGAAACACCCTCCGCCTTTCCCTAAATGTGCCGCATTAAACTCTACAATCAAAGGACCATTTGCCGATGTGACCTTACCCTCCCCCATTCTAGATCTCCAAGAGCCTACATCCTCCATTTCTACAGTCGTTCCTGAAATCCTTACTAAATCCCCAGCAAATAACAAACAGTTTTCCCCCATACTTCTCCTTGTAGTCCTCCACGAACTTCCCCAAGGGTACACCCAAAGGCTTAAACAATTTACTGGTAAAAGGGGGTAACCAGCTGAAGATAATTTGGAATGGTTTACGGACTGGATTGACCAAGAGGAAATGGAACACGATGACATTAACGTCAAACTGTTTTCTCAAAAGCCTTTCCAGAGAGGCAAGAATATGGTTCACCAGTCTTCCAAACAGATCCATCTCGGGATATCAAGCTTTTGAGGATGCCTTCAAGGAGAGATGGGAAAAATAGAAGGACCCCAAAAGGTGATTTTCCCAATTCTATTCCATGATGAGGGAAGATAGTGATTCTATCCAGGAATTCTCTGATAAATTCATGAAAATATATAATCCTATCCCTTTTGGGTTCAAACCCCCTCTTGGTGCTTTGCTGAAGCTTTTGACAGCAAATTTTTCTTATGGATGAGCGAAATAAGGTCAAATTCTCTAACAACCATGATAAATGATACCAGTGAGGTGGAAATGCACATGACCCCTACTAGGGAGAAGGGGAGAGAAGAAGAAGAAAGGAGAAAAAGTGAATACCTCACCCAACTTCCTCCCTCTAACATACCAAACTCTAGGATGAATGAGCTGATGGAGGCCATAAAAATTTGGATGGAGGGACTCATTGTGGAACAAAACCCACTCCCCATGAGAGATCGGGACTCTAGAGGACTTTTTTGTCTTAAGCAAGCCAAAACAACACCCCAAAGATCTGCAAGGACGTATGAGGGCTCCTCTAATGGTGGAAGAGTAATAGGACAAACATCTAAAGCATTCTCTCCCTCCCAATCCTATTTCTCATGAAGAATACATTCAGCAGGAGGAAGGTGACTACCTTCCATTATGCTTTTTATCATTTGATTTTCTAAGACAAATATTAAAGATTTCTAACCAAGCACAAAAAACGGAGGTGAGGAATTATGTCTTGACATTTTTTAAAATGAAGGATGAAGGAGGTGAACAATCAAAATCTACGATGCGTCCTAAATTTCCCATTCTTGAGAACACAAAGGAGCGGCCTAGTGCCACACAGGTGGGATATTATAATTTATTTGTTGAAGGAAGTAGCTCCCCTACTACAAGCCCTGTCCACGAGGTTTCTAAGGAATTCATTAGGTCTCCCCTATATGATACATATGAGCATGTCTACTTGAAATATGAAGGCCCTAAATGGGATATCTCTTCCTAATATTCCAATATAGAATATCTATATCAAGAGGAGCACATCTCACTATAATTCATTGAAGATATTCCCTGTGTAATGCATAAGGAAGAGCAGGGTTTGGATGATGGTGTTTGGAGTGAGGATACTTATGCATTAGTCTCAAGCTGTCAGGAAAATCTTCGCATGATCCTCTATAAGAGCAGCTTAGGAGTGTGCAAGGGAAGCTACATTTTGAGTGGAAGTATGGGGGTGAGAAAATGCCAAAAGAATTGGAAGAGAGTCATGGGTTTTATGATCCAGTGGCTAAATATGTGGAGTATTTTTTCCATGAAATATTTTTAGCATGATTTCAAAGGGACGTCATAAACTAGTGGATAAATATGTGGAGCAACCACATAGTGCGAATGGATGGTTATGGATGTGCGATGGAAAATAAGCCCCTAATCACAACCCTACATCATTTGGTCATTCAGCACTTTTTTTGATCAAGTATGAGGACATAATCTAAATATGGGACCACCTGATTCCTTAGATTCACTGGGAGTCATAAGTCACTCAACTGAGCATTGACGCTCAGTAGTTAGGTTAGGTAGGAATGAATAATGTTAGCATGGAGAGCATTTCCTTTGAGCATGTATTATGTTTTATTTTTATTATCTATTTAGTTTTTGTTTTCAAAGAACGTTGGGAAGTTTTCAGGAAATAATCACAAGTCAGCAAAATGGATCAGGAACATGGTTTATGATGGTTCTTTGATACGTCATAGGAAGGATAAATCCCTGAGTTGGAGCCATTGTTAGCACTTGTGATAAATTTTGAACAAGCTCCTCCAGTAATTGGCTTACAGAAGAGGGTATAGGAAAAAAATTTCTGGGTCTGATGATTTTGAGGATGTCAGGGGATATTATCTAGTTCCTAATCATATAGTTTTGGATTCCCCATGATGCGTGAGCTAGGCGGCAATGGAGCAAGATGGACAATGAGCAAGTTTTACCACCACATGGACAAGTAGCACAGATAAACAAGTATTGAGAATTTCACAACGAAGGATAGGAGCATTTTTTTGAGCTATGAGGGTGTGCAAAATCCCTGGCTCACTCTGTTTCCTAATGATTATGATTGGAGCGGACCAGATCTGTGACAGATATGTGACTCTAGGATGGAATATGCAGGGAGCATAAAGGTTCATCGAGGTCATGATATCTGCAAGGACCTACCCATCTTAAATGCACAGGATCTCCCAATCAAAAGGATCTATGGAGGAGATCCTTTTCACCACCCCAACCTGCATGATAAATAAGGTAGACTATGGCTATGAAGTGGATGAAGGCCCCACTCTCTTGAATGGTTGCGGTTTGATAAGGATTCGATCAATGGCCCTAGCTATTGACATGACGAGAATATGCATGGAGTTTAGAGGGGGAGGGAAGCCAAAATCCCGTAGGGTCTCTCTCCTTTGATGACGGAGATTCAACGAGGAAATCAACCAAAGGCCTTGATTAGTGTCACGATAGGAACTTGCATGAAGGTTAAACAGCGGGAAGATCACGAAGTGGGGTAGGGGCCACCCAGTTCAACAGTAGAGATCTAGCATAGAGTAAATTTGATGCCAAGGTTTGTTTCTCTTTCTAAAGGTGCTAGGGGAAATAAAAAGGAGAAGGGATACGAAATGAAGGATGGGACAGGTAGTATCGATGGGTTTAACCACATCCTAGACTCTCGAGATTCACTTCTCGACATGCATAGTAAGGACAAGCACCAAAATAATTAGGTGACAAAGGGTGTGGGTGGTTGTACTCATCGTATGAAAGCAAAATAAAAGAACTGAAAGCCAGGGAAGACCCATCCCATTGTAAGGAGAAGTTGACTGGGTGCCAAGTGTCAAATCCACATATTATGAGAATTCCTAAGGTTGAGCACGGGTGAGGTCGAAGGCCACTTCATCCAATGATATCAGGAGATCAAAATGGAAGAGGGCGACACAGTTGGAATCTTCACATGAGGGAATTGGATTGAGAACCTGCATGATCATCCATGCTGTCATCATGTCACTTGACAACGCTTTGTGTGGAGATTCAATAGACATGTCGTTAAACTTAACTTCCCATCTTGATATAATGCGACAGGAGGAGCTATTCTGAGAAGTGGAGAATATGAATGTTGAATAAGAATTGGATGGCTACTATTGCTCTACTGGGGGTCCTGGAGGTTCTGATAGAGGACTTGTTTTGGCTTTCATCATGTCAATGGCTTCAGCCATCGAGGTAAATATGTTCACTATGCTAGAGAGGTTTTCTTAGGTTGGTAAGGACCATGTTGTCTTGATAGATCATTGCGCCACTCCGAGAGCAGTGCCTGAAGTCCCCTGTCCTAAGAGAATTATGCCAGAACCAGCATACAAGGCCACAGAGCCTATTACCATGGTACTCAGTATCCATTGCTAGGGGTGGTTGGTCTGGGAAAGTGTTCAGACCTAGGGAGAAAGGAGCGAGAGGTTTTGTTATCATTGTCTTGGACTCATATTACCAAATTCATTTAGGACGAAGATGAGTATCAGGAAGTGTTATGCTGGCATATCTTGTAGGGAGGATATGGTCCTAGTAGAAGAAGATGAGATGAATGAAGAGCCCATTAAAGGCTTAGATCTATCAAATAACTAGGCTTCCTTCTCTAGGTATACAAAAATAATAGTGTTACTAGGAAACCTAGATGTCGGATAAAGGACTACACAAAAAAGGAACATAAATCTCCCCACCAACTACGAACATAGGCAGAACATGTTTTTGGAACACAGAGAAAAATGGAAGTCAGAAGCAGAAAGTATCACTTCAGGGATTTTTTGAATCTACTCGAAAGAAAGTGCGTAAAAGGAATAAAATTATTAGTGCTGAGACGTCATTTTCAAAACAAGTGAGCCTACATTCAAATTCCACAACATCATTCCAATCCAGCATGCCCGAGATATCTTGTTGCCTATTTGGTAGTAAATCATGGGGAATCTGCCAGCTTGGGTAACCAGCTAGGATTCGTTATTATGATTCGGGATTTGATTCCCATTTTTGTAACCAGTTTTGATACCCTGTTTCGAGACATATTCCAGGGCTAATTTATATTATAAATAGAGCCTCCTTAGAGGGGGATAAGGGTTGGATTGAATTTAATTTTTGTGGCCTCAGAACCAATTTTGTAGCTTTGCAAACATTTTTGGGAGTAGTAATGAAAATACTTCTCGACCGTTATGATATTCATCACGGTGTCTGTGTTTAGTCTGTGTTCTCTATTATGCCATTTTCATATATGTTATTTTCTAGCAATACATTTCTAGATTAGTATGTGAGTAATTCACTCTCAGTTACGCTCCTACATCATAAATTGTATTTGTAATGTGATTGTAATAGTTGTGATAGAATTCATCCATTGATAGGTGCTATGTTTCAGTTGTTTCCCTTGGTTAATTTTCTACTAAAGGTGTTCTCAGAGATTCTTCCTTGATAGATGCCTCTATTTTTCACTGGGATCTTTTCTTATTTATGTCTACCATCACTTTAAATATAATTTGACTGAATGTTGTGCTTACTTTTCCTCATAATACAAAAGAGGGACCCATTTTCATTACATGTTGTAATGTCCTTAAATGTTTCAGACTATTACTCTATCACCAAATGGTTTATTATTTGTCTGTCTTTCAATGTTTAATGTACACACCACTCTGTTACCCACAGAAATATATCCTTATGCATGATTATTTAAAGCCATATGTATATGTGAATGCTTCTGTGATAAGAGAGATCCCTCTTTGACTATATCGTCTATGATATTGTCTGAAGGTCCATTGGAATGGTTACCCCTATGGCTTCCTACTACAACCACTGGAAAATTACAGGGTGCTAACACACCACAAGCCAATGGTGTGTCAGAGAGGATGAATAGGATGATTATTGAGCATGCAAGGATATGAGATTGCATGTAGGGATTCCCTTACAATTTTGGGCTGATGTTGTAGATATTGTTTTTTACTTAATAAACAGAATCCCTTAGAGTGCTTTGGATGGTGGAATTCGAAAGGAGTTGTGGACAAGTAAAACGGTAAATTACTCATTTATGAGAACTTTTGGTTGTGAATCATTTGTTCATATTGATAAAGAAAATAGAACAAAGCTTGAGGCTAAATCCAAGAAATTCACCTTTATTGGATACACGGTTGATGATTTTGGTTATCAATTATGGTATTATGGAAATTACAAAATCATTAGAAGTAGAGATGTAGTATTCAATGAAAAGGTTATGCACAAATATTAGTTGTAGGAAAAGAATGAGCAAAATGAAAAAATGAAGTACAAAATTCTTGATGAAATTAGAGAAAATAAAATTCTGAAGGTGCAAGAAAATCAAGGACAACAATAGGTACGTCCAAATCCTGCAAGTGTAAGAATATATTCCAAGTTAGGTAGACCTCATGGATGATTCTCTCCTTCAATGAATTATTTATTGATGACTGATTCTGGTGGACCAGAATGTTAGGAAAAGGCAATGTAGGTGGAAACTAGAAAGAAGTGGGAGTAGGGCATGAATGAGAAGATGGACTCATTTGTAAGAAACTAGACTTGGTATTTGGTTGAGTTTCTTGCAGGTAAAATAGTATTCTAGAATAAATGGTTTTATAGGTTCAAGGAAGAAGATGGGGGCAATAAGTGTTACAAGGATAGGCTTGCTGTAAACGGGTTTGCACAAAATAAAGGCATAGAATTTGATGAAATATTTTCTCATGTTGTTAAAATGACTTCAATTAGTACTATCACTAAGGCTAGTGGAGGTAGAATATTTGCATCCTCAACAATTAGATGTAAAAATAACCTTTATCCATGGGGATTTGGAGGAAGAGATTTATATGCAACAACCACAGGGGTATGAGGTAAAAGGGAAGAATATTTTGGTTTGTAGGTTAAAGAAGAGATTTTATGGACTAAAATAATATCCAAGGTTATGACAGAACATGGTTATAGTAGATGTCATTCTGACCACTGTGTTATTTTCAAGAAGCTAGATAATGGAAGATATATTATCTTCTTATTGTATGTGGATGCCATTCTTGTTGCGGGACCTAGCATATAGGATATACCTATGCTTAAAATGAAACTAGATAAATCATTTGCGATGAATGATTTGGGTCTTTTGAAGCAAATCCTTGGTATGAGAATAACAAGAGACATGAAAAATCTCAAATTGACATTGTATTAGGGTGAGTACATAGAAAATGTGTTGAATATTTTTAGAATGAAGAATGAAAAACTAGTTAGTACACTTTTGAGCAGTCATTTGAAACTAAGTAAGGAGATGTGTACTGAGACATAGGAGGAGGTACAATACATGTCCAAGGTTACCTATTCAACAACAGTTGGCAGCTTGATGTATGCCATGGTGTGCACATGACCAAATATTGCACATGCAATGGGAGTTGTAGAAGGTATATGAATAATCTAGGTAAAGAGCATTGGAAAGAATTATTTGAGAGGTATTTGAGAGGTACCAATTCTCATGGATGTTTTGGAGGTTCAAAAACTGTTCTATAGGGATATGCTGATGCAAATATGGCAGGTACTAAAGATGGCAGGAGGAGCACAACAAGATATATTTTTTATTGTAGGTGAAACATGAGTAAGTTGGATTTAGAAATTGCAAAAGGTTGATGCAGTTTCAACAAAGGAAGTAGAGTATGTTTCTGCTACAAAGGCTAGTAAAGAGATGATTTGGTTATAGAGTTTCATGGAGGAATTGGGTAAGAAAAAGGAAAATAGTAGGTTGTATAGTGAAATCCAGAGTGCCATTTATCTTGCAAAAAACTCAGCCTTTCATTCGAAGACTAAACATATACAACTCAAGTACCATTTCATAATATTTGTTCTAAAGATGAATTGTTAAATTTCAAAAAGATACATACTAGCCATAATCTCGCAACATGTTAACACATGTAATAACTAGAAAGAAACTGAGTTCCTTCTCGATTTATGTTGGAATTCAAGAATGAAGGTAAAGATGAGAATTTTTCCAGGTCCAAGGTTCAAAGCATAGTCCAACAAGTGTCTTAGTGGTAGAGTTGTTGTGATTAGTCTCCAAGTGGGATATTGTTGGTTGTGGATCCTAATATTACTAATTCAAAGATGTTATTTTTTATTCATGATTGTACTTCAATTTTACTATACACTCTTCCTAGCAAAGGGGGGGGGGGTGATTGTACCCGAATTTTACTATACACTCATCCCAGTAGGCCCCTGGTGGGTGTTTGAGGGTGAAGCCCCCGAAAGATTTTTTTTGGGATTCTTGTTAGAGAACAGTTTATGAGACCATGGTATTGGGTGACCTGTGGTATTTTCCAATGGTAATTTCCCTATAAATGGAAAGCATTATAAGATGGTTATGTATTGTATTGTACTGTAGCATTGTAAAACAATCTCTCTGATTGTGTGATAGAGACTTTGAGAGAGTGAGAAGGAAGTGCAATGGGTTTTCCACAGGTTGGATGCATTCATTTTGTTGGATGGTATAATAATAAAAGGAAAGACAAATTATGGGTGGATGTATCCCATATTTGATGAACCATGTTATATTTGGTGTCTCTCTTGTAATGTGTTTCTGTATTTAATATTTGTATCTTGTTTATTGTTATTGCTTTGCGATCTTGCTTTTATAACATTTAGATTTTTAGATTTTATTAAATGATTGGAGATGAGAGTTTGTTAACATAATTAATTGGTGAAAGTTATGGTTACAATAAAATAAAATTCAAGATAAATAATTTAATTAGTTTGAATAAAGACAACATATATGTTGCAATTAGTTTTGATTTGAGTAGTAAATAGTGTTTATAGTATAATAAACACATTGAACTATTAATGCATGTTACAACCCACACGTCCATATGATTGAAAATTCAACACACACACACACAAACACACACTAAAAAAACCCTTTGTGATTTCTTATTCCTTGGAAACTCATTGGAATTACTATGAGCCAAATTCCATATAGAATTAGTAAGTTTATATGCCATTCTTTACCAATCTATTTAGTTAAGTGTTAACTGCGTATTAAATTTCATATAGAGTGAATTTGACTTTCTACACCTCTATCCAATATGATGTTAGGTATACCTCAACTAACCAAACAAACATTAACTAGAATCAATATGGTTTCCCATTTGTTTTCCTAAAGTCTCTTTTGTTAGGATATTTAGACACTTAGGAGTTAGTTAAGATCAACTTGTGTAATATATCCGTTAGGTAAAAGTGTGTTTCTTTAGTATGCATTAGTATGCATTTGTAAATATTCTAATCATATGGTCACGATATGTTCTAGACATAGAGTGATCCGACGGTTCAACTTCTCTTAGATCATACCTACCATTGATCCGTGGCTTAACACCCGATTGGTCTATGATCTCTATTTAAAGAGCATAGAGGGTCCTTGGCTAGTTGATCGATTATGAGAAGCTCATGTAACTTTCTTTCTTTTGCATAATAAATTGCTCCGAGTAGCTATTTGGCAGGGGCCATGGACTGTTTCCCTCTCGAGGGTTTTAACCACGTGACAAACATTGGTGCATTGATCTGTGATATGTTTGTGTGAAGCAGTTGTTCTTGGTGTTAGGTCCTTTGGGAGTACCCTATGTACCCTAACATGGTATCAGAGCTTTTATGAAGAGCTGCTTTCGGTTTTGATCAAGATCTGGAACCGGTGTTGCCGAAACTTTGAAAGGGTTTCTGGTTTTTGGATTTTTTGTGCATTTGTGGCCTGTGGAAGCTGTTCCATTGCATTCGGAGTGCCGTTTCCATTTGGAAACAGTTTTCATTTCACCGAAAACCATTTTCATTTTCTCCAGAAACACCCATTTCGACAAATCTGAAGATACATCTAGGAAAGCCTTATTATCCCAACAGAAGGAAAAGTCCAAGCCTCCCAAGAAACAGAATTTTGCAATAATAAGAAAAAAAACAAGGGTCCCAAACCCTCTCAGTCAGCTCCTTCTTCAAAAAATGACAAAGGATCCAAGCAAAAAGGAAAGAAGACTGAGCGTCATTGCAATTTTTGTGGGAAAGATAATCATGATGAATCTAAATGTTTGAAGAAGATGGAAGCCTTAGAAGCAGCAATGAAGAAGCACCACATCAGCTTAGATTCATCTTCAGAATCTACCTCTCATGCACATGCACTTTGTGCTTCTGGTTACTCTTATAATGCATCTTCTTCTTCTACTTAAAATGAATGGCTCATTGATTCTGGAGCATCTTATCATATGGCTAAGGATACAACCATCTTTTCTACTATGCATGAATGTAACACCAAAAAAATATTTGTTGGTGATGATAGATCTCTAAGTGTTGTAGGATCTAGAATAGTTCCAGTAGAGAATGGTCATTTCAGTGATGTACTATGTGTTCCAAAAATTTCCTGCAATTTGTTATTAGTCTATCAAATTACTCATTCAAGTGAAGGTAAAACTGTGATGTTTACACCTCACCAAGTTGTAATCAAGGATTTTAAAAATCCTCAAAGTGTCCTTGCTATTGGAACTGTTGATGATATTACCAGGTTGTACAAATTTAACAACTTTGGGTCATCACCTTTTCCTTCTGTTTTTGTTGCTCATAGTGATAACTTGAGCAAACTTTGGCATGAGCGATTTGGTCACTTAAATTATCGCTCATTGCAAAAACTATGTAAAGAAAATATGGTGACTGGTCTTCCACTGGTATCTTGCAAGGATGGTGTTTGCTCCGGTTGTGTACTCAGAAAACATCATCGGGACAGTTTTGACAAACGTGCCTCTTGGCACGCCTCGGTTCCCTTGGAGCTTGTGCATAGTGACTTGTGTGGCCCTCTTCCATCTGCTTCATTTTCTGGTTTCAAATATTTCTTAACCTTCATTGATGACTACTCCAGATCCACTTGGGTTTACTTTTTAAAACTTAAGAGCAAAGTATTTAACATGTTCTTGGCCTACAAGGCCCTTGTTGAAAAACAATCTAGTCATCAAATTATGAAGTTAAGATCTGACAATGGAGGAGAATATGTTAACAACAAGTTCACTACTTTTTGTACTGAACAAGGAATCCAACAACAGCACACTGTTCCATATACACCACAGCAAAATGGTGTAGCTGAAAAGAAGAACCGCACTTTAAAAGAAATGGCTAATTGTATGATCCAATCTAAGGGACTAAGTCTTCAATATTGGGTTGAGGCCATAAATTGTGCAAATTACATAGTAAATCGCACACCCACTAAATTTTTGCAGGGTATAATACCGGAAGAAGCATCGAGTAAAATTAAACTAGATGTAAGTCACTTTCGTGTCTTTGGTTGTGAAGCATGGGCTCACATTCCGGATGAAAAACGAAAAGCATTGCAGCCTAAAAGTGAAAAGTGCATATTTGTTGGATATTCTGAAGATGTAAAATGTTATAGACTTCTTCAGCCACATTCTCATGATATAATCATTAGAAGGGATGTTAAATTTGATGAAAATCTCTTGGCTTGCGAGCCTAACTTGGCGGGTGTGCCATCTTTGGCCTGCGAGCCTAATTCGGTGAATGTGCCTTCTTCTTCTTCTTCTTCCAGCTTCCTTGATAGGTTTCCAACTCCAGTTTTTGATGATGATAGTGAGGATGAAAATCCACCTCCGCTTGCTCATGTTCCTCCAATTGCACCAGCACCAATACTTCCTCTATGGGTCCGTTCAACATGTGAAGTAGCTGGTGATCTTGCTGGTGATCCTAGAGATCAACGTCGAACACGTTTTCAGTTTCAGTGAGCCTCTTCTCTTTTGGCTCAAGTTTCTGAGAATCATGATCCTGAAACTTTTGCAGAAGCTTCAGGAAATCCAGATTGGGATGCAGCTATGGATGAAGAATATTGTTCCTTAATGGTGAATGATACTTGGGATCTTGTTCCTCTTCCAAAAGGAAGAAAACTTGTCAGATGTAAATGGGTCTACAGAACTAAGTATGCATCAGATGGAAGTGTTGAAAGACTTAAGGCAAGGTTAGTTGCCAAAGTTTTTTCCCAAGTTGAAGGGATTGACTACAATGAAACCTTTGCCCCTGTAGCAAAAATGAACTCCATCTGCCTTGTTCTTTCCCTTGCAGCCTTACATAACTGGGAAGTCCATCAAATGGATGACAAGTCTGCCTTCTTACATGGTGATTTACATGAAGAAATTTACATGGAACAACATCCTGGATATGTTCAGAATAACTCTAGCCTTGTCTGTCTCCTTAAGAAATCCTTATATGGCCTTAAGCAAGCTCCTAGAGCTTGGTATGCCAAAATGGATAGCTTTCTCCTTGACACTGGTTTTTCTAGATTCCATTCTGACCCAAATGTCTATACCAAGAAAGTAGGAAACCATCTCATCATACTTGTTCTTTATGTTGATGATCTTATCCTTACTAGTAGTGACCCTAACCTTATAACCCATGTGAAATCCAGTCTTAAGCAAACTTTTGAAATGTCAGACTTAGGACATTTGCATTATTTTCTTGGTCTCCAAGTCTTGCAAACCAAAGAAGGAATCTTTCTTCCCCAATCTAAGTATGCTTGTGACCTTATTCGTCGCTTCCACATGGAAGATTGTAAACCAGCCCCTTCTCCCTTCCAGTCTGGAGTCAAAATTTCTACCACTTGTACTTTCCCTGAAGTAGATGCCACCTTGTATCGTCAGCTTGTTGGTAGTCTTTTATACTTGACTCATTCCCGTCCTGACCTTTCCTTTGTCGTTGGTCGTGTTTCCCGTTACATGCAAACTCCTCATGAAAGTCACTGGAAAGAAGCAAAAAGAATACTTCGATATATTCGAGGTACAATTCAGTTTGGGATTCATTACAGTACAGGGGGGAACCTTTGTTGGTTGGTTTCACTGATTCAGATTCGGTCGGTGATCCTGATGATCGAAAGTCTACTGTAGGTTATGTTTTCAGTCTGGGATCTAGACCTGTCACTTGGGATTGTAAGAAACAACAAGCTCTTGCTCTTTCTTCAGGAGAAGCAGAATATCGAGCTGCAGTTAATGCCAGTCAGGAAGCTTTATGGCTTCGACAGATCCTTTCAGAGTTTGGATTCAAGCAGCAGCAGCCTACTCCACTTTGGTGCGACAATCAAAGTTCCATCAATCTTGCCAAAGATCCAGTTCTCCATCAGCACAGCAAACACATTGAGCTACACATGCACTTCATCAGAAATCTTCTTCATGATCGTGTTATTGAAGTGCTCTATTGCCCTACAGACGATCAAGTTGCAGACATCTTCACCAAGTCTCTTATAGAAGCGAAGTTTTCTAAACTTTGGTCTATGTTAGGAGTTCAGGAATGTGTCATTAAGGGGGGATAGGCTCTAATGCCTCCTTCCTTCTCCTAATAGTGTCACTTTTGTAAATCCTTCAATCCTATCCCAAGTTCTTCTTAAGGGGGGATGTTAGGATATTTAGACACTTAGGAGTTAGTTAAGATCAACTTGTGTAATATATCCGTTAGGTAAAAGTGTGTTTCTTTAGTATGCATTAGTATGCATTTGTAAATATTCTAATCCTATGGTCACGATACGTTCTAGACATAGAGTGATCCGACGGTTCAACTTCTCTTAGATCATACCTACCATTGATCTGTGGCTTAACACCCGATTGGTCTATGATCTCTATTTAAAGACCATAGAGGGTCCTTAGCTAGTTGATCGATTATGAGAAGCTCATGTAACTTTCTTTCTTTTGCATAATAAATTGCTCCGAGTAGATATTTGTCCGTGGCCATGGACTGTTTCCCTCTCGAGGGTTTTAACCACGTGACAAACATTGGTGTATTGATCTGTGATCTGTTTGTGTGAAGCGGTTGTTCTTGGTGTTCGGTCCTTTGGGAGTACCCTGTGTACCCTAACATCTTTAAATTAATATCGATACCAACCAAATTTCATATAATATATAGAAAAGTAATATGTTTTCCCAACTTTATTCAGTAATATTTTCTATTCAATATGGATTCCTCACTTGTTGTTTTATAGACTTCTAATGTGCTTCCACTCCTTTCTTTAATAACATGTCTTGAATAATCAATATAAAATTTGAATTTTAACAAGCAATGCAATTAGTTTCCCAACTTCTTCACTTATATTTCATGGGCATTGCCTATAACAACCAAATTCTACATAGAATGATCAAATTTGCACAATTTTATTCTCTAGTGTCCCTTTCAATGTGCCTAGACTAGTAAATTCCACATATAAAGAATATGTTTCCACAAGTTTCTTCAATAGCATGCCATCGACAATTGACCTATTAATCAAGTTCAAATTAGGAATTTATTAGCTTCTCCAACATGTTTCTATCTTCCCATATTTTTCAGGATGATAAGTGCAATACCCTGGTTTCGACCCCAATTGCATTAAATTATATATGATGTAAATAGCATTAATAAAACATGGTGTGGAGCTCAAGGAAAAGGCCCCACCATGAATTTAGTGTTTTACGTTTCGTCAATTAAAATCGATGCCGATGGTTATTGTGTTAGTCGATGGAACAATATAATTTTCTACATCATGTAACAATGCAATTAATAAAAATACCCACAACTAGCTATGTCAATGCAACATTAAAGAGATAGGGGCATGATTTCACAAGGAATAAGGAGGGGGAAATATTAAAACCCTTGAGCTAATGGGGAAAATCCAAATGTCTAAGGAAAAACCCATAAAGTTGTCCACTACCCATTTTGTATTTTTCCCCAATCATTTATTTCTACCAGAAATTGGTTTTAGGAAGTTATTTCCTTGGGATGGGAAAGGTATGGAGGTCAAATTCGAATTAGGAAGAACACCCATTTTTAGAAAAACATGTTTTGGATTATTTGGAAAGTAAGAGCCTAGAAATTCATTTCTCATTCATTCTCATTCACGTTGGGCTCTCTCACACAGTTGAAGGGGCTAAGCTCTCTCTTTTTCATGATCTTCTCGTTCTTTCTTCATTTCTCCATGCCTAGAATTCATTTTCTGTGTTGTTGAGTGAATGTGTAGCATAGATCCACATTTTGGGGGTTTTAAGAAGCTATTTTTATCTTCCTCACATAGCTAGAGTTTTTTGTACATTTTTCCCTTATGTTTTTTGCATTTCCTCATCTTTCCATGGTTGGGAGAACCAATTTTTGTGTTGCTTAGTGAATGTCCAACAAAGATTCATATTTTTGGGTGTTTAGGGAGATTGTTTTTTCCCCTGTAATGCCCAAGAACATTTGCTGAAATATTTTTTTGGTTTTCAGTGTGTTTTTCCCCATTTTACCAATCTATTTTTGGGTTGAAAACCCATTTTTTGTTATGCTCAGTGGCTGGGAAGATAGATCCATGAATTTGGGGTTTATAGTCGTCACTTTTTCTCCTAGAATTCCCATAGACATTTATGAAATTGGAGTTGTTGACCCCAGGGTTTATTTCCCTTCTACCTATTCATTTTTGGTTGAAGAGTGTATTTCCTTCATGCCCAGCAATTGTATTTTACTATGAAGTGCATCCTTGTGTTGGCTTGGTTCGACAATCGGTGAAACCCAACTGTGTGTTGGATTGACTATGCGTGTATGTATTTGGATATGTGTGAGCCTGTTGTTGTTCCCTTATTCCTTGTGGGAATCATGCCCATCTTGGGGGTCACAGTGGTGCTGAGAGATTGATGAGCACATTGGCCTATGGTTGGGTGGAGTGTCACAATGACATAGCTAGTTGTGGGGAAGCTTCTTCTGAAGATAAGTATTTATTGTGTATTTAATCTCTGTAATGAATTTGTTTTATAGATTATTATGATCGTGATAAATGTGTTGAATGATTCCACTTTGTATTTTCATTTGTTATACATCTGCATACATATTTTTATGTTCAATGCATTTTATCATTATGTTCATGGGGCTATATTTCCTGTTTGACAGAAACAATAGTGTAGGTCGTGTCCTCTCCATCGTCGGGATGATGGGAGGGGACATGACAGTGTGGTATCAGATCATTGGTTGTAGCATTGAGCCTCAATGGAAAAATATGAATAGTTGACAAAGGAAGAATCACCCTCTGTGGTCAGCAGGAAAAGCAACAGACAGAGAATTTTTTTTTAAATTATCTAAGTGTTGTAAATTTTCTATGTCCCCTCAGTTTTCTGAGTTCCATCGCTAATGTCAATTGAACTAGATGAGTTGCGCAGATGGCGTCGATGAGAAAGGCTGGGTTGAGCCGATGTCAGAGAAAAAATTTCAAGAATTTTTCTAAGTGTTGGAATATTTTCCATTTTGGCAAGAGTGGTTGAGTTGCATCGATAACATCTTGATTGAAATTTTTGAGTTGCGGCGATAGGTGTCTCCATGAAAGGCCGAGCTTCGTCAATATCAAAAGAAAGGAAGAAAAATTTTCTATGTATGATTGTGTCGGCTAAGTTAGGCACGTTCAGCTGACACATGTTGGATGAGTTAGCCGAGTTGAGCTGATGGAGCTTGAAGTGACTGTGTCGGCATGAAAGGATAAGATGAGCCAATGAGAAAGAGAAGGAAAGGAAAAAATTTCTAAAAAATTTCTAAAGTGTTCAAAGTTGAAGTTTTAGTTGAGTTTTTTGAGTCTCAACGATAGACGTCGGCTAAGTTGGTTGAGTTTTGTTGATGTGTGTCGGGCGAACTCGGCGAGTTTCTACGATACATATCGGCAAGGGTTGCCGATATCATTGTTGAAAAAGTTTGGTAAGTTTGCCAAGGAAGGAAGAAAGAAAATTTTCAAATTTGTTTTAATTCTTGGAATCTTCTTCTCGGTAGAAAAATATGAGTGTTTAATGATATGCAAGTTGTGTTGGCTAAGTTTTGATGACCCACATCGGAAGTACTTGGCGAGTTTCACTGACGACAAAGAAAAGACAGAAAAATTTTGGAATTTTTCTTAGTATGGACATATTGGCCAAACTTGTGGAGTTTAGACGATAGGTGTCAGGTGGAAATGTTAATTTTGCCAACGAAAGAAGGAATAAAAATTTTCAAAATTTTTCTAAGTGTCAGAAATTCCATGTCGGCAAGAAAAGGTGGGTTTTGTCGATGCCTTCCGGGTGAACTCGGTGTGTTCCGCCGACATGTTGGAAATTTTGGTGAGTTTTTCCGATCAGAAGAGAAGGATGAGTTTTGTCGATGTGTGAGGAGCAAAATAGGAATTTTTTCAACACGTCGGGAGCCAAATCAGAGTTCTTCTGATCGGATGAAAAGGGCGAGTTTTTCTGATACATGTCGAGAAAACTCGTCGAGTTTTGCTGACACATTAGAAGGAAAACCTTCGTTCGTCAAAATATAGAATTTTAGTTCTTTTAGTGGGAATTACAAGTGCCGAAAAGATGAAAAATGGCAGTGAATTCATGTGTTGGATTGCGTGAAAATGAAATATTTACATAAAAAATAAATGAGGACGTTTCCCTAGAACCACCCTGCAGTGGGATGCCACAAGGGCGAAATCCCCCTTGACCCCCATCATACCCCTAAGATAGACGTTGATTGTGAAAGAAAACTATATGTTTTGACAAGCTGTCAACATGTGATTTTTCCAAATGTAGGAAAGTAAATTATAAATTCATGAGAGTGTTATGCAGCTAACAATGGTGTTCTTGAACACATTTTTGTAGAGTCATAGTGGATTAAAAGGTTGTTCTTAGTCTGACCAAGAAGGTAAAAGAATATCAGTACCCAAGAAGCTCAAACTATGGGTCAGGAAGCAGGCACCATTCCTAAAATTTGTGTAGTGTTAGAAGACCACCAGGCATGTCATAACTCAACTGTGGTGGAAGTTGAGGGTCAGATTGTGGAGCAGATGGTTTATGTTTTGATTGAACCTATATCCACTCATAATAACTATATCACCTCTATACTTGTTGAGATGTGCACTTTGAATAAGGTCAGTGAGGTGGTAAGGAAATGCCCATGGTCATTGGTGGGTTAGTCAATTTTGCAGATATGAATGTTCTACCACTTGGATCCTATGATGTCCTCATTGGAATGGATTGGTTGGAAGCACATTAAGGAAATATTGATTGTTAGAACAATACTTTTGAGTACTTGGATGACAAAGGAAACCTAAAGGTTGTGAAAGGAATTCCAAGAGTGATCTCCAGTAAGCAGGTTTTTACAATGCAACTGAAGAATTTCTGTGGGAAAAGTTGCAAAGTGTATGCAACTCATGTTTTGGAGGAAACATATCACAAAACCTCTAGGTTGGAGGACTTTCATGCGTTGCAGGATATTAGGGATGTTTTTCTTGATGAAGTTCTAGGGCTTCCTCCAAATAAGGACATTGATTTCACAATTGAATTTGTGCCAGGCATAGCACCAATGTCCAATAAACCCTACAGAATGAGTATGCCAGAATTTCTAGAGCTGAAGATGTAGTTACAATAGTTGTGGGAAAAAAATTATATCATGCCAAGTATGTCCCCATGGGGACCATCATTTCTATTTGAGAAATAGAAAGATGGGACACTCAAGTTATGTATTGATTACAGACAGTTGAACAAAGTCACTGTGAAGAACAAGTATCATTTTCTTAGGATTTATGACCTCTTTGATCAAATGAGAAGAGCAAAGGTATTTTATAGGATTGACTTGGGGTCTGGTTATCATCAGGGAAGAATAAAGGATGAAAATGTTCATAATACAACCTTCATAGAAAGGGATGGACCTTATGAGTTTGTAGTGGTACCATTTGGTTTCACAAATCTACCAGATACATTCATGTGCCTCATGAATAATGTTTTGAGTAAGTATCTGGGTAAGTTTGTTCTTGTTCTCCTTGATGGAATTATTATTTATTCTAAGAATGAGGAAGAACATGTGGAACATTTGAGGCTGAATTTGAAATTTATCAGGAAGAATAAGTTGTATGCAAGGTTGAGCAAATGTGACTTCTATAAAGATAGAATTCTTTATTTGGGCCAGAGTATCTCAGATGAAGGAATATCTGTGGACCCTGAAAATATTGAGGCCATTATGAGTTGGAATTCTCCAAGAAAGGTGGCAAGTGTAATATATTTTGTGGGACTTGCATGGTATTGCAGGAATTTCACCAAAGGATATTTTGCAAGTAAAGTTGAAGCTATGTATAGGATGAAGAGGCCGACATGTGAAATTGTAGTTCCATGAGGAGATGAGCCTCATGGGTGTGTACAATCATATCAAGACTTCATGGAGACTGCAGGGAGAAGTAGTTTTGTTCCTAATAAAACCCAGGGTAGGAAGTTTCCATGTGTTATCAGAAGAATCTCATAACTGAAATCTAACCTCTGAACGGGGTAGATCTTTAAATTTCATATTTCAAACTTTTTTTTGTTGATTTCTATTAACTGTTTGGCTGATTTAAAATGGTGTCATGATGATATATTGTATGTGGATGTCCAGGTTTTGGGTCAACATGTGTAAGTAGTGTATAAGTGCTCCCACTTGCAAAATAAAAACAATATGAGGATGGCCTCATGGTTGCAAAAATATGATTTTCTACAGGAAGCAGAATTGTGAAATCAGATTTTTATTTGACTATCAATGTTATTGATCATTTGATATTTGGGAAATCATGTATGCATGAAATAGATTTGAAAATATATGATTAAATTTTTATGAAGACATGTCATATGAGTTACATGCTTGTATGTAACACAGGTGAGGTGATGAAAATATGTACTGGGTGTACATGGCTCCTCGAAAGGATGTACTTGGATACATAGCTTCTTGGAGTGATGTGTTTGGAATAGGTTTGAAAATCTATGATTGGAATTTTTTATGATGACATCTCATATGAAATCCATGCTTGTATGTAACGTATGTGAGATGATGAAAATGTGTACTAGGTATACATGGCTCCTCGGAAGGATGTACTTGAATACATAGCTTGTCAGAGGAATTTGTTTGGAATAGGTTTGAAAACCTATGATTGAAATTTTTTATGATGACATATCATATGAACTGCATGCTTGTATGTAACGTAGGTGAGATGATGAGAATATGTACTGGATGTAAATGGCTCCTCCGCAAGATGTACTTGGATACATAGCTTCTTGGAGGGATGCGTTTGGAATAGGTTTGAAAAACTATGATTGAAATTTATTTTATGATGACATCTCATATGAATTGCATGCTTGTATGTAACATAGGTGAGATGAGGAAAATATGTACTGGGTGTACATGGATCCTTGAAAGGATGTACTTGGATACATAGCTTCTTAGAGGGATGTGTTTGGAATAGGTTTGAAAACATATGATTGAAATTATATGATGACATATGATGTGAACTGCATGTCTATATGGAATGCAGGTGAGATGATGAAAATATATACATGGGGTACATGGCCCCTCTCGAAGTATGTACTTGGGTACATAGCTTCTCCCCTCCCCCTTTTGGCTAGGAATTGGTATGCATCACTGGGGATGCCAAGGGTGTAAGACATTCGGTTAGACTTCTTTCAAAACCCATTCACGTTGTAAGGGGACTATCATGAGAGTGGGGGCTCCATGAATAGAATAAACCCTAGGTATTATTGTGTCTAGAAAGGAAGAGCCTAAGCATTGGTAAGCACTTGGAGGAGGTGCTAGGCCCTTAAGCCATGGATATCATTAAGCACTCAAGGAGGTGTTAGGCTCTGAAGTGGGGCTGACCATATCTCGGTTGAGAGATTCTATACAGATAAGTATTTGATTTACTTAGCAAATTTTTGTTGATTTATATAAATAAACATACGCATATGATACGACCACGATTCTGGAAAATATTGTTATAGATTGCATCTTATAGGAATGAATCTGACAAGTGAGTTTGATTCATTTTTATGTCTAGAAAGGAAGTGTTGAAGCACTAATGAGCACTTAGAGGAGGTGCTAGGCCCTTGAGAAGAGCTTCCATTGAGCACCTGGAGAGGTGTTAGGCTCTGAAGCGGGGCTACCAGATCTCAGTTGAGAGATTCTACATAGATAAGTATTTGATTACTTGGGAAATCCTTGTTGGTTTTCTGTAATTACACATGTGCATAACTATTCAACTATGGTTTTTAAAATCTTGTTATATATTTAATCTTATACAAATGAATTTGACACGTGAATTAATTCGTTATGGTGTATGGAAAAGGAAATATCGAGCTTGGTGGGAACCTAGTGAAAGTGTTAGGATCTAAAGAAGAGCTGTCAGGTCTCGATTGAGAGATATTTTCAGGTGATTCGAGGCTTACAGAAACTTGTCTACCTTTTAATGCACATCCTTGTGAGGTATGGGGCAGGTTTTGTGGGTGCCATGGTTGTATAAATCCAAGTAGAATACCTGTGGAACCAGAAGAAGATACTTATGGAGATAAGTATTTGGTTCACATGGAAACTTCTTGTTGATTTTATGTCGATATAATTGTGCATGTGATTCATCTATACTTTTGGAAAGTATTGAGAATACTGACATGATAATTGACTCATTTATTGGGGTTTGATCATAGGTATTGTTGGTTTCCAAATACCTTGGAAATGTTCCAAGATGAGGAGAAGGATTCTCCAAGACCTAGAAAAAGATCCTGTGGTGTGTACTGATGCATGCCATCAAGGACTTGAAAGCATTTTTACGTAAGACAACTGCATAGTGGGACCAAGGAGGGGCTCTAGATCATTCCATTGGGAAGGTAAAGGTGCAGAGGAAGCACTACGGTCTTGAAGAGGATACGTGCAAGCTGGAGGATGCCATGTGGCACATCCATTTTTTTTCAATTTTGCAGAGCATTAAGGTAGTGCCAGTGTATCATTTTGGTCAATGTTGTAAAGGGTTGAGGACAATGTTGTTGTAATGGGGAGGGGAGTGTAATACCCCAATTTCATTTCCAATTGAATTAAATTATTTATGATGTAAATAGAGTTAATAAATCATGGCATGGAGCTCAAGGAAAAGGCCTCACCATGGATTTAGTGTTTTACGTTTCAGCAATTAAAATCAACGCCGATGGTCATCATGCTAGACAATGGCATAATATAATTTTCAACATCATGTCATTATTCAATTAATAAAAATACCCACAACTAGCTATGTCAATGCATCATTAAAGAGATGGGGGTATGATTTCACAAGGAATAGGGAGGGGGAAATTTCAAACCCTTGAGCCAATGGGGAAAATCCAAATCTCTAAGGGAAAACCCATAAAGCTATCAACTACCCATTTTGTTTTTTTCCCCGATCATTTATTTCTACCAGAAATTGGTTGAGGAAGTTATTTCCTTGGGATGGGAAAGGTATGGAGGTCAAATTCAAATTGGGAAGAGCACCCATTTTTGGAAAAATGTGTTTTGGCTTATTGGGAAAGTAAGAGCCCAGAAATTCATTCCTCATTAATTCTCATTCATGTTGGTCTCTCTCATGTAGATGAAGGGGGATGAGCTCTCTCTCCTTCATGATCTTCCTACCATTTCTTCATTTCTCCATGCCCATAATTCATTTTATGTGTTGTTGAGTGAATGTGCAGCAGAGATCCATGTTTTCATGGTTTTAAGAGGTTGTTTTTGTCTTGCTCGCATAACTAGAGCTTGTTGTACGTTTTTTTCCTCAAGTTTTTTGCATTTCCTCATCCTACCATGGCTGGGAAAACCCATTTTTTTGTTGCTTAATGAATGAACAATAGAGATTGATATTTTGGGGTGTTCAGGGAGGTTGTTTTTGCCCCTGTAATTCCCAAGAAAATTTGCTGAAATATTTTTTGAATCCCAGGTTGTTTTTCCCTAGTTTACCAATCCGTTATTTGGGTCGCAAACCTATTTTTGGTTATGCTCAGTGGCTAGGAAGATAGATCCATGAATTTGGGGTTTATAGCAGTGGATTTGTCTCTTGGAATGCCCATAGATATTTTTGAAACTGGATTTGTTCACCCTTGGGTTGATTTCCCTTCTAACAATTCATTTTTGGTTGAAGAGTGTCTTTCCTTCATGCCCAACAATTGTATTTTGCTATGAAGTGCATCCTTGTGTTGGCTTGGCTGGACAGTCTGTGAAACCCATCTATGTGTTGGCTTGACTGTGCGTGTATGTATTTGGCTATGTGTGAGCCTGTTGTTATTCCCCTATTCATTGTGGGAATCATGCCCAGATTGGGGGTGGCAGTAGTGCTGAGAGATTGATGAGCACATTGGCCTATGGTTGGGTGGAACATTGCAGCGACATAGCTAGTTGTGGGGAGGCTTCTTTTCAAGATAAATATTTCTTGTTCAAACAGAAATACACAGTTAAAAGTTATATGAATTTACTTAACCTTCATATATGCAATTAGAACCATATTTTAATTTTTTTTATAGTGAAAATATGGAAATGTTACAAAGTTTATGTTGATATATTATAATTTGTGATTTATTAATTTATATCTATATTAAGTACAAAGAATAATAATTAAAAAAATATAAATTACTTAAACTATGAAATCTTACTGAAGGTTTTAAAATAATATATTTTATAAATATTATATAATAAATTTATTGTTCAAACCGAAATACACAGTTAAAAGAGTCATTTATTGTTCAAACGGAAAAGGGTTATTTATTAATCAAACGGAAATACATAGTTAAAAGTTGTATGAATTTACTTAACCTTCATATACGCAATTAGAACTATATTTTATTTTATTTTATAGTGAAAATATGGAGATGTTACAAAGCTATGTTGATATATTATAATTTGTGATTTATTTATTTATATCTAGATATTAAGTAAAAATATATAAATTACTTAAACTATCAAATCTTATTTAAGGTTTCAAAATAATATATAATAAATTTATTTTATTAATTTAAAATGTATTATAATTTGAAATAAACAAAATTTCAAAATATCATTGTTTTGTAAAAACTAAATAAAAACCATTATCACCAATTTTATTCTTTTCAATTATTGAAATTACACCTTATTATATAATCTATACCTAATTAACATGTTCATAAAACCTTTTTACATTGATTTTAATAACATAACTTCAATAATGTATCACTCTACAAAATCAACATATTGTATTATATTATTTTTGAAATATACAAATTATTACATCAATGTTATTCAATAACAACTTTTTAATATTATTCAAAAATAACGTTTTAAAAATAATATTGTTTAATAATAAATTTTTAAAATTTGTGAAAAAATTATTATGCCATAACTTCAATAATGTATCACTCTACAAAATCATCATATATATTTTACTATATTATTTTTTAATATTATTCAATAATAATATTTAAAAATAAATATTGTTCAATAATAAATTTTTAAAATTTATGTGAAAAATTATTATGAGGAGAATTAATATTAATAAAATTCAACTTATTTTATTATAGTTTTAAATTATATATTTAATTTTGATATATAAGCTAAATGATGATTACTTATTCAAATATAATTTATAAAGAAATAGAAATTATATAACAATACTTAACTCAAATTTTATATATATAAACATTCTTAAACAACTATCTAAGTTATAAGTGACCTAAATTCATGCCATCGTGCACCTAGGTAAAGTACAAGGGAAACATATTTTTAGTTAATAGTTGCCACACCATCACATTTACAATCAATTTCCTATAATATTTATAGCAGATTATGATAAATTACACTCATAGTAGTTCACTCACCAACGAGTATATATATATTGACTTTTTAATAATTTAGTATATTTAATTTCAAATTGAAAAAACACTTACAATTCGTCATTGATAATTGTAATGAAGTTTTAAGGAAAATATATAAGACTTCTAGCAGACTATGATAAATTACACTCATAGTAGTCCAATGACCAATGAGTATGTATACACACTTTAATAATTTAGCAAATTTAATTTCCACTTGAAAAAACACTTAAAATTATCCATGTTAAAATTGGTCATTGATAATTTTAATGAAGTTTTAAGGAAAATATATACCACGACATAAATTTTAAGTGGCTTATTGTCAAAAAGCTTTTTAATTAGTATTTATCATATTTTTTAAATTTATAGTTTTAGATTTTACTAATTGAAGAGGAGAGTCTATTAACATGGTTAATTGGTGAAATTTATGGTAATAGTAAAATAAATACGAGATCAACAATTTATTTAGTTTGGATAAAGACAACTTCTATGTCCTGATTTGTTTTGATGTGAGTAGTAAATAGTGTTTATAGTATAGTAAACACATTGAACTAATAGTGTATGTTACAACCCACACGTCCATATGGTTGAAAATTATATATATATATATTTAATAAAATCAAATGTAGTTTTCACACATGTTCAAAATAGAACCATGAGAAAACATGATTAATTACATTAAAACAACCCTTATGATTTCTTATTCCCTGAGAGCTCACCCTAAATTGCTATGAACCAAATTACATATATAATTAATAAGTTTGTATATCTTTCTTGAAGAATATATTCCATGCAATGCAACTTGTGTATTAACTTTCATATAGAGTCATTTGAGTTTCTACACTTTTATTCAATATTATGTCAGTTAGACCTCATCTAAAATAATTATGGTTTCCCATGTTTTTACCTAACGTTTGTAATCAATATTGGTACAAACCAAATTCCATATATATAGAAAAATAATGAGTTTTCCCAACTTTCTTTACCAATATGTGCCATTCAATATGGATTCCTTACTAGTTTTTTTTTTGTAGAACTCAAATGTGCTTCCACACCTTTCTCTAATAACATGTCTGGATAATCGATCTCAAAGTAGAATTCTAACAAGAAATGTAATTAGTTTTCGCAACTTATTCACTTATATTTCTTAAGTAATACCTATAACAACAAATTTCTAGATAGAATGATCGAGTTTGCACAATTTTATTCTCCAATATGTCCCATTCAATGTGGCTACACCAATAAATTCCCTATAGAAAGAATAATTTTCCACAAGTTCCTTCAATTGTATTCTATCGACAATCGACCTATTAAAAAAATTCAAATTAGGAATTTATTACTTTTCCCAACTTATTGACCTCTATTTCTTAGACAATTGATCTATACCAACCAAATTTCAAGTAAATCTCAATGAGTTTATACAATTTTTGTCACGAACTAATCCCATTCAATATGGATTTTCCACTAAAATACTATATAATGAATGATTTTTCCCACTTTCCCATTTTTTTCCATAAAAATGTCACATTAAATATGGTTGTCTATACAATTTTTTTCATGAACTAATCCCATTCAATATGTATTTTCCACTAAAATACTATATAATGAATGATTTTTCCCACTTTCCCACTTTTTTCCATAAAAATGTCACATTAAATATGGTTGTCTAGTAAATTCAATATATAATGAATGAGTTATATGGTTGTCTAGTAAGCCAATAATGTTAATTCCCCATTGCTCGAATGGCTCAGAAACAATGGCTCAGAAACAAGTTTGAGAATTACATTATAAATTACATCATAATATAATTTACAACAATAATTTTTTTAAAGGAAAATTCAACAATAATAAAACAATTAAATATAAATGAACCTGATTGCGACGATTGTTCCATTGTTGGAAAATATTCAATTGTTGTTGCTTCAATCTAGTCTCATGATATTGCCAAATTAGTGTCTGGCCCCTTTGTTGACCTCCCTACCAAACCGGGAGTAATATTCTTCTTCCGAGACCCCCAAGCAATAGGGGTTGTAGAGCACACACACTGACAAAGGTTTAGAAATGAGCTACCCCTCACCAGAACCTTTTAAGACAAACTCACATAAATTGTCTGTCAGAATTCAAATTTCATTATGAGATTCATCAAACATTAGGGAACTAAGAGGTATGTTTCCCTTCCTTTCCCCTTACTTAAATAGAAAAATGTCATGTCACGCATGTCCCTCCATGTAAAAATACTCTTTTTATGCAATTATTCATTATTATTATACCCACATCAATGTTTCATTCTCATATGAGAGTGGACATATATCTGACAATTTGCTCCTAGATGTTTCCTTATGCTAGCATTCCTGATCCAAGTTGTGGCCAGGTGAACGCTGGGGACAACATTCGACTGAATGAGTCGATTAATGTTATGGTGAAAGCATATAGGAGGAAACAACAAAGCAGGAAACACACTAGGTCGACAAGAAATATACACACAGACAATATGCAAGAATTCGAACCAATTTATTACTTCTGCTCCATGAAAGATGGAGGAATCAGATTATGATAAGAAATATGTTTATATTACATTATGTACATGCTTATATAGAGGATGCTGAGACTTTTAGGTGACTAACTGCTACGTTCAGTTAGAAGAAGTTATAACTCTCATAATTTCAATTGTCACAGCGAATTTATTGGATGAACATGTTGAGGAAAACCTGTCTAAGGTGAACCTATCAGCTAGCAAGGAGAACCTGTCATCTAGCAAGGAGAACCTGTCATCTAGCAAGGAGAACCTATTGAAGGTGAACCTGTCGGCTTCTTGTTGGTTCATTCCTCCTTCCTTAAGAAAATATGGTCTCCATTGTGTATTCATTTAGGGGAGGAAAATTGTCGATGACTTCATTAGCAGAGTACCATTTTCCCTATGTGAGGAGTTTCCGAGCTTTAGCCACTTGAAACAAGGGAATGAAGTTCATCCTTGTAAGGCATATGCCTCATCCCACAATGGTGTCACAAAGAAGTGGTTCCTAAACATCTGGATGGATGTCTTTGGGTTTTGTTGTCTACAAGTCATTATGTTCCAACAATGATGCATGGTATGGTCAAAGTAGATCTACATTGAAAACTAGATGTAGGCCAAGGCATGGAAGAATGTCAAGATAAAAATAATTTTCTCCAATATGTTTAAGGATACTGTATGGACCATATCGCAAAGGTTTCATCTTTCTGTATGGACCACTAAAGCGCTCCTTCTTTAGATGTAAGTAGACTTGATCCCCAATTTGGAATGAATGAGGAATACGATGCTTGTCATGTCGGGCCTTAGCTTTTTCATTTGCTCATTGCAAAATTTCCTATTATTTCTTCTAAATGTTTTATATTTGATCTTTAACTTCAATGATTTCTCCACTTATCATCCTTCGAATTCGGTGTTGTTCAATTGTGTTGAGGAACTGACTAAGTCAATAGGCGCTAAGGGTTGAAATCCATAACATATCTCAAATGGACTCTTTCCTGTAGATTTGTGTTGAGCACAATTGCAGTTGTGATGTATGTATGGAATGATTTCATCCCATGTTCAACGATGCTTGTGGTTGTACATGTGAAGCAATTTTATGACTAAGTGATTTACACCTTCAGTCTCTCTGTCTGTCTGCAAATGGAAGGCTATCGACAAATAAAGTATCGTGTCAATCTATTGTTAGAGAGTTTTCCAAAAGGTGCTAACAAATCTATAAACTCTGTCACAAATAATGGTCGTTGCAAGTCCATAGTGTTTCCACACATGTTTAAAGAAGAGATGAGCAGTCTACTATGCTGTCGTAGTCTTCTTGGATTGTATGAGTATATCCATCTTGGAAAATATTTCACCTACTACTAGTATTGTGTCATGCTGATGTTTGGTAGTAGGATATCCCATCAAGTAGTCCATAGAAATAGATTCCCACGGCCGACTAGGAATTGGAAGGGGTGTGTGCAGTCCCTATCATCGATTCAACGATTTATCAATGTCACAAACCACGCACGATTGAATGTACTTGTTGACATCAGATTTAAGTGAAGGCCAGTAGAAATACTTTTGGAGGATAACAAGTGTTTTTGTGACTCCAAAATGTTCTACATTTTTGCTGTAGTGTGCATCCTAGATGAGATTTTGTTGGTGCTCACCAGTCAGTACACAAAGCTATCCAAGCTTGTATAGCAAGGTGTCTTTCAGGAAGTAGTCGACAGTCGACAACTTGTCTCTCTAAAGATGTCGATAGATTGTAGAAAAATCATAGTCTACCGAATACAATTGCGGCCAAGTAGTGGTGTCATAACCCTACATACTCATCACTATAGATAGTAGAGTAATGGGTGGTCTGTTGAGACAATCGACTGCGGCATTGGATTTTCCTTTCTAATACTTAATTACCAATTGAAATTGTTTTAGGTAATTAATCCACTTGAGTTGTTGGGTTTCATGTAGTTTCAACTGAGTTAGAGTGAACTGCAAAGGCTTATGGTCAGTGAGGATGACTGTTTCCCTGCCATGAATGTAGTGTCTCAATTGCTTAAGAGCTTTCATGATGGCATACAATTATTTTTCATAGGTTGAGTACCTTCTAAATGTGTTGTTGAAAGTATTCGAATGAAACACGACTAGGTGACCTACCTGAGTGATCACTGCACCAAGAGCGTACTCTGATGCATTCTTCTCAATCTCAAAGGGCTGATGCAAATTAGGTAACACAAGTACTGGTGCAGTACAAAGCTTGTTTTTTATTTTTTCAAAAGATTGTTGTTGTGTTGGTGTCCATTTGAAGAAATTTTTGCCATTTCCTTTCGTCAACTGATTCATAGGCCATGTGATGTGTTTGAATCCAAGTATCAATCATTGATAGAAATTCTTCAAACCAAGAAAAATTTCTAGTTCATGAATGTTTTGAGGAATGGGCCAATATTTGAGGATCTATACTTTTTTTGGGTCGACACGAATGCCTACAGAGTCAATTACATACCCCAAATACTTGATGCTAGTCATCACAAATGAGAATTTTTTCATGTTCATATATAGTCGATGTTGTTGGAGAGTATCGAAAACTTGATGACGTTGTTTGACATGCTCTTCCCATAATCGACCGAAAATGAAGATATCGTCGAGATAGACAATGGCACATTTATCGATGAAAGGTTGTAGAATTTCATCCATATATCTCATGAAAGTTGCAGGTGCATTGGTTAAGATGAAAGGCATGCCTAACCATTCAAACAGTCCTTCCTTGGTTTTGAAAGTCATTTTCCATACATCGGTGGAATTGATTGGAATATGGTGGTATCCTGACTTGAGGTTGAGTTTCATAAAGAACTTAGCACCTTTCATATTTTCGATGAGTTCATCAATCCATGGAAGAGGGTATATGTTATTCACTGAAATTTTGTTGAGGGCCCAATAGTCGATGCACATGTGCCAAGTCCGTCTTTATTTGGAACTAAGATGACTAGATTTCCACAATGAGAGGAGCTGGGGCGGATATCACCCTTGTCGATCAAATCCTGGATTTGTCTGTGAATCTCTTCATTTTTGAGGATGGATCTTTTGTAAATAGATGTGTTAGGTATTGCAGAACCAGGGACGAGTTCAATGGAGTGTTTTACCTGATAGTGCAGAGGTACTCCGTTTGGTGCTTGAAATATGTTCTGGTATTCTTCAAGAATGTTCTTGATCTATTGTTGTTGTCAAGATATGCGTTGGTGGGTGAATTGCCTCGTTGCTGCAGTATTCCTAGAATGTTGAAGCTTGATCATGATTAATGCAAAATTTTGAGCATGACTCATAAGATTCTTTGTTTGCTTGGAAGATATCGTAGAAACCGTTGATGTGGGTTTTCACGCTGGTATTCCATACCATTGGTTTTGGATTTTGACAATCAATGTCTAAGGCCATGACGGATATGTACCATGTCAATCCCATAGGTAGGGTTTACCGAATAGGGCATCCGCTCTTGAAAGCAATGCCATGCCACAAAGTACTTCATCATCAAAAGGCTTAATGAAGTAGGTGATTCAGTATTGTTGTGTGATACTTAGTTCCTTCCCATCCTTCATCCAACTGATATTGTAAGGATGAGGATGTGGAGTGGTGACAAGACCTAATTTCTTCACAAGATATTCAGAAATGAAGTTCTTCTGGCTACCATTATCCAAAATAAGATGTAATGGATTGTTCTAAACCCATATCCGTGTATGGAATAGGTTCTCTCATTCCTCCTCATCGACGATGGTCAAGGCTATTCGAGTGGTCAAGGTCGATTCCAATAGAGTTGATGCATCTGGATCAGATTCTACCAGGGTTCTGTTGGACAAGTCGACTGTTGATAATTTTTCCAAAAATTTCTTCCTAGCTTTGCATTCTAATGTATCATGCCATGATGAACTGTGATAATCACACCATTTCCCAGTAAGGTTCTATTTGTCATAGTCCATATTCTCTTTCTAAAAGTTCTTCTTTTGATGTTCAAGATTTGGCAGAGTTTGCTGAGAAGGATTCTTGAACTTGTCAAACTCAGATGGTGACTTATTATCCGATGTTCGACCTGTTAGCTTGTTCACGAAACATATTTTCCCTTTTTGTTTAGATTCAATCTTGTTGGCATGATGAAATGCATCCTCAAGAATGATGACAGTCAAAAAATCCATCTCTTCCTGAATGTATGGGAACAAACCGCTAACGTACTTTAGGACAATCAATTTCTCTTATTCTTGGATTCCAAGTCTATCCATGAGTCGATAGAACTCGTCGGTGTAACTCTGTAGGGACTGGTCTTTCCATTGCCTTAGTTGTTGCCACTTCTTATATTATTGTTCAAGATACTTGGGCAGGTAGAACTCCTTTTGTACTATTCGACAAATGTTTTCCATGTGTCTATGGGGTCTTCTTCTTTTTCCATCTTTGTCGAAAGATTCTCCCACTAGCTGTCTACGAAGGTTGACATCTTCAAGGACGCAATGGTGATCTTTTCCACTTCAAAGATCTGATTTACAGCGTAGTAAGATTCCAATTGTTGTACCCAATTGTCAATGGGTTCCATGTTAATATTTCCTTCAAGGTTCCGTATGTACAGATTCATTTGCACTTTGAAGGGGATGATTTTATCGGAGTGAGGACATGTCAAGGATTCCATAGAGTTTGCAGTCACTCTCAGGAGAATCTCGTTGAACTAGGTGAACATTTTGGTTCGCTAGCGAACTAGTGCTTTCTATGATTTACTCTATCTCGTTAGTTGGATGTCTATTGTCTGCTTATTCAGCCATCTTTTCTAAAGTCGAAGGAAGTGTTTGATGGTGTTGTTGAGTTTGCGAGCGTGTTTGAATAGGCATAAGTTAAATAAATTCAGTGGAAGTGATTATGTAACTTAAACTATGAATGAAATATTGCTCCGACACCAATGATCCAGTTCATTCTGAGGTGCACACTGGGTATAATAGTTGACTGAATGAGTTGAGTACTGTTATGGTGGAAGCATATAGGAATAAACAACAATTTAGGAAACACACTAGGTCAACAAGAAATATACAGAAATAAGCGAGTCCATTTCACAGGTGATATAATTTATGAATAGAGTGGAAACCTATGTAAAGTTTTAGAAAAACAACATTTCAGACTACGTGAAAGTGATTCCATCCTCAGGGCATGTGATCTCAATGACTGGGATTGGGATGAGAATGAAAGGTAACTCTGCTGTATATTAAATACAGGACTTGGTAGACAAAAACAAAAGATAGAAGTGAGGTTGGCTCACTTGATGAAGCACATTATTTTTGTCTCCAACTGGAATTAAATTGCAGTATTTATATGTTTTAATTGGTTTAGGATGGGAATTCATGTATTACTTAGCTTCCAACCATCATCTTTGTTTATTGTGTGGCTATTTTTCACAATCTCTATGGCTTTTCTTACCTTACATCTAAAGTAGTGTTCCTCCTTGGCTATTAGTTTTTCCTCCCCCATGCAAATGAGATGAGGAACATTACTTTAAATAGAAGGTAAGAGAAGCCATATATATTGTGAAAAATAGCCACACACTAAACATAGATGATGGTTGGAAGCTAAGTAATACATGGATTCCCATCCTAAACTAGTTAACAAATATAAATACTACAATTTAATTCCACTTGGAGACAAAATTAATGTGCTTCATTAAGTAAGCCGACCTCACTCCTATATTTTGTTTTTGTCTACCAAGTCCTATATTTAATATACAGAAAAGTTACCTTTCATTCTCATCCCAATCACAAGCATTGATATCACATGCCCTGAGGATGGACTCACTTTCACATAGTTTGAAACGTTGTTTTCTTAAAACTTTACACAGGTTTCCACTCTATTCATAAATTATATCAACTGTGAAATGGACTCACTTATTTCTGTTATTCGACCCCACCATGGAAGGGGCATGGCAACAGACTCAATTTTTTTTGGGAATCTTAGGATGAAAAGTTCAAGACTGTTAAAAAATCCGGAATTCCTAAAAAATTGCAGGGACAGAAATATCACACTGATCTTTGCAAAATGTAATCATAGACTCTTGACGTGCAATAAACCCGCCTTCAATAGATTAAATCAAACTTTGGTGAGAAGTGAAATAAAAATAACATAGCACAAGATGGATAAGACAGCTAAGAGGTTATTCAGTCTCCACCTGAATCTGGCATCCTCCATTCGCAGTGACTTATGGATTGTATTTGATGCTACGTCTGCATTAAAAGCCGAAAGGTTTCTACACTCAATCACAGACAAAAAGAATAAGAAAATCAATCATCTATAAAGAATTCAATCATGTGGTAAATACACAGCTACCCTCCATGCTACAAACAAGTTAACGGTGAACCTTTCAAACTTATCTCTAGAGACTCCTTCACACCAAATTCTGGAAAAGGGATTGAATTTTTCCATCACTCCCAAACGAATCCCATTGCAAACCCTGATCTATAAAATTGAAAGTGCCATCATAAATGAACTGAAATATAAAGTTGAGGAAATTAGATAGGAATGCATGGTATTATTGAGACAACCGAAGCCTCCAAAATGCAACTTGAGAAAAACGGAAATTAACGCCCTTTGGGCCCTTAGAATTAATAAATATGTTAAGATATTAAAAGTAGATAAGGGAAATTCCACTGTCATCCTGAATTCAAAAGACTACCAAGAAAAAATGGCTCAACACCTCGCATGTGGGAGTTATAAAACCATCAACAAAGACCCAGGCGATAAAATCTTTCGTAAAGTAATAAAAGTAGTCAATAATTCATCGCTAGATGAATCTATCAAGAAGAAGTAAGACCAAAAAATGGAATAATACCGGTGATATATGGCTCACTGAAAATACACGAGGAAGGGATTATGTTAATGCCTATCGTTAATACAATAGGTTCACTAACCTATTTATTGGAAAAATTCTTAGCCAAGAAACTCCTCCCTCTTGCTGGTAGTACATCCTCTTTCATAAATAACTCCATGGCTCTGGTTGATTGGGTTAAAAACCTTGATATGAAGAATGAAGACATTTCAGTCAGTTTTGATATTGTCTCACTATACACCAAGATTCCTGTGGATGAGGCCATTGAAGTTATGAAAAACATAATGGACAATGAGATAGCAAACCTAGTAAATATTTTCCTTAAATCCACTTTATTCTCTTTCAATGGTAAAATATATGAACAGATTCATTGCGTTGCTATGGGATCTCCATTATCACTTGTGGTGGCAAACATTTATATGGAGCACTTTGAAACAATGGCTTTAAATTCTTTCCCTCACACCCCAGTTGAATGGCAAAGATACGTGGATGACATTCTTTCCAAATGGATTCATGGAAAAGACAAACTCAATGACTTTCTCACACACTTGAATTGCCTATCTCAACATATAAAATTCACCATCGAGGTGGAGAAGGATGATAAGCTTCCCTTCTTAGACGTACTTCTCACTAAAAACAAGAATGGAAGGATTGGGAATCAGGTGTATAGAAAGGAAACACACCGACAGATATTTACATGTTGAATCTCACCACCACCCAACCTAGAAAGCTAGTCTTATCCAAACTCTTGCAACCAGGGCAATAAGAATCTCAAACACTAATCACCTCGAGCACGAATTGATACGAGGAATGGATACCATAAGGACCTTGTAAAAAAGGCTATTCAGAAAGAAAAATAAATCCATCACCAACATGAGGTGCCAATTCCAAAATTAAATCTTCCCTACATCAAAGGTACAACAAATAAACTCGCAAAAATCCTTAAAAAAAGAAACATTCATGTTGTCGTTGCTCCCCTGTACACTATTAGAGGTTTGGTTGACTCAACCAAAGACCCTCTAGACCCCAGTCAACAAAAAGGGGTTTACTCAACTCCTTGTTCCTGTAGTATGAACTATATCAGGGAGATAGGGCGCTCTATGCAAGTACGTATCAAAGAACACTTTGTTGACATAGCTCACAATAGGGTAACCAAGTTGGCTCTAGCTAAACACTCTCCCAAGACCACTCATCTCATTTGCATGGGGGAGGAAAAAATTATAGCCAAGGAGGAACACTAGTTTAAATGGAAGGTAAGAGAATCCATAGAGATTGTGAAAAATAGACGCACACTAAACATAGATGATGGTTGGAAGCTAATTAATACATGGATTCCCATCCTAAACCAGTTAAAACATATAAATACTTCAATTTAATTCCACTTGGAGACAAAAATAATGTGCTTCATCAAGTGAGCCAACCTCACTGCTATATTTTGTTTTTATCTACCAAGTCTTGTATTTAATATACAACAAAGTTACCTTTCATTCTCATCCCAATCAAAAGCATTGAGATCATGTGCCTTGAGGATGGAGTCACTTTCACGTAGTCTGAAATGTTGTTTTCTGAAAACTATACACAAGTTTCCACTCTATTCATAAAAGGAAATATACACAGACAATATGCAAGAATTCAAACCAATTTATTACATCTGCTCCATGAAAGATAGAGGAATAAGATTGTGATCAGAAAGATGTCTGTATTACATAATGCACATTCTTATATAAAGGATGTTGAGATGTTTGGGTGACTACCCGCTATGTTCAGTTACAAGAAGTTATAATGGTAAGAAGTTCAACCGTCGCAACGAACTTGTCAGCTAAACATGTCGAGGAAAACCTGTCGAAGGTGAAGTTGTCGACTGGCAAGGCGAACCTGTTGAAGGTGAACCTATCAAAGGAAAACCTGTCGGATGTTGTTTGGATCAATTCCAATCCCTAAATCAGTGGGTGCAAGTGGAGTTAACTCTATCATGTTCCCTAGTCCATATTTTCTCCATATCTAAATATTTCTCATTTATTTAATTATAACAAATTATTGTATGCACAGAACAAAATAATGCCTAATTATGTCCAATGAAAAATATTTACATAGATTATGTCACGTCCCCGTCCCTCAACCGGCGAAGAGGACGCGACGAGCACATCAAATACAACCGGGCAACAGCCCCATGAACATAAATAGAAAATCAAATGCTGGAATTAAACATTACAAGCATACACAGATGCATTTATCTTTAATCATACAGCGGAAGCACACATACTCATAAACCAGCATTCAACAATCTCTTTACAGTTCATTTAACATCAATATAGATTACAGAAATGCAGTAGACAGCAGCACTTATCTTTTGATGGAGAATTCACCCGCAACCAGCTACGTCGCTGCAACGTTCCACCCAACCATAGGCCAGCTTGCTCATCAATCTCTCAGCAACGCTGCCACCCCCGAGCTGGGCATGATTCCTCCGGACTAAAGGTCAATTGCAGGCTTACACATAGCCAAGGGGACACATAACAGCCAAACCAACACTGCTGGGTTTCACAGGCTTTCCACAGACAAGCCAAGCCAGCATAGTCCAAGGGACTAACCACTGCCTACCAGCAGCAAAACAATTCCCTTCACAACCCTGTGAAGAAGCAAAATGACCGATGACAGTCCCAAACGAAAGGTGAGACACAACCCCAGCCTACAAGGCAACTCAGAGTAGGTTTTGGCCCTAACGTGGCCAAAACAACTCAACAACAACACCCAAACCAGGGTATATCAGCAACCACAACACACCATGAAGGATAACATCAGTCCACAGTCCCAAAACAGGGAAATTCATCCAACAGCACACACAATTCCTCCGGGTGACTAATGGCAACTCACACAGTCCCAACAAAGGAGAAGAACAACTCCCAGCGTGGACAGACAAGGAAAATTCAACCAACGAATTAGCAATTCACAGTGGTCCAAAACGAAATTGGAACCCACAGCCAACAAAACACATGGGGAAGACAACAGCCCCGAAATCTACCAGTGAGCATAACTTACAGCAGGGAAAACGACCCAATTAATCTGTGAGACAGCCAAAAACATGAATGGCCCTTCACAGTCAGTCGTGGATGCAAGAGCACGGCTCTCAGCTCACTATGTGCGCCCCAAACAGAAGAATACCAGGGCGTGGGTAACCAATCCGACCCAGCAAGGAAAAGAACAGGCAATGGAGGCCCTGCGTGAGGAAAAACGGCTCCAGTTTTGCCCGTGGATGCACCACTAATAGGAAGGACGCGAATTTGCAGTTCGTGGGTGCTCAGCAACTCGTGGGGGAGAGGAAGAAAACCTCAGTGAGACCAAAAACGCCCCCAAAACCTGTGCGTGAGAAGCCAACAGACCAAAATCGTGGTGAGTGAGTGAACAGGCTAGGGAGGAGTGTGTGAGGGTGAAGAATGGGCAACGTGGGTGGAGTGGGCAATTGGGTAAGGCTGACAGCCTCCCACAACCACCACCACTTCAGCAATAAATGCCCTCAGCCATAACTCCTCAACCACCAGCTGAGCATTAAAGAGGTTGACAAGGTTGGATGAGACAAAAAGGGTGACAAATAACAAAGGTGGCAAAACAACAAGGCAATAAAACATGGGTTTTTCCCCTTAACCAAGGTTTGACATCCCCCACCCCTTATCCTTCGGAACCATGCCCTTTTCATTCAACGTTGCACTGCCGTAGCTGGTTGTGGTTTATTTTAATTGATGTGCGGGTTTACATGATGCCGAATTATAATGTGCCGGATAGCACGACATACCATCGGCAATTACCTCTATTGCCGAAACATACACAACAAAATCGATGGTGGGGCCTTTGCCTTTAGCTCCTCACCATGATTATTTACATTATATACATCATGCAAACGGGGTCGAAATCGAGGACATGACAGATTATTTTCCGGTGAGTGTCTAGGTACCACATCAATAGGACCTTTCAACAAGAATTTCCTCTTTCTTTCTTATGATTGTTTAGGTACCTCATCTTCGGGCCCTTTTGACAATAATTTCATTTTTTTGTTGTGCAGGGAGCTGATGTAGTGGTGCATGAATCGTTACCATACACCAATCCTCTACACTATATGTGAGACTAATGGCGTTGAGAAGTATGATTGAATTTATTGCATGCCCATCAAAAACCTTGTACATGACCAAGTCTCTATGGTCTCACCTGTACGACATCACATCTCTAGAGAAAAGCTGAATGGATTTCTGCTAGTGCATGGATTTCTACTAGGAGCCGACAATTCGTCGACATACCCCATGTTTGTTTTTCTCGTCGTCTATGACCTCCTTGTATCCCTTTGTGAGTCGGTTGGTAAACCATCTTACCTTCCACTATACATACACTTAGAACACATATTAGTAGCATTGCTCAAAATATCATCATATAATATTCAATTTCATTTGCTGCCATTTGTTTAACAATAATTTAGATTTACAAAAACAACTTTTCCATTTAATTCATAACACAAGAATTCAACAACTTCGTTTTTCCACATCTTCGATTCATTCAACATAATGCATTGATCATGATAATCATTCACATGTGATAGTCAATAAATAACATGTTCAGGGTAATAATGGTACTTCATTCATATTTGATAATCAATACACAATTTGTTTAAGGTAACACATAAAAAACTTGTATTCTATATTATATATCCAGGTCATTTCAACAAGTTCCCTCAAATTTCATCAGTCAAACTTAGTCGGAGGTGGGCATTACATACACCCACTCTTATATAAACTTCATCCTGAAGTTAATTTTTCTTGTACATTCTAAGGAATTTTTACTTCATTTCCATAATCAAGTCTTTGTTCCTTTATATTCTAATTTCATCAAATATTCATGGCCATAAGCACTAGTGGTTCTACTATCATGGTTTTTATCTTCCATCCAATAAGGTTCCAATACATTCTCATTAATTAAATAGTGTTTTGCGTAATGTAAATAGAGTAATACTTTTCAATATTTATCCAATTTTACTAATATTTCCATCACTTCCTAGTCACACACAAATATCCATGATATCCAATTTAACTATAATCTAGATCACATCATTAGCAACACAATAGCTACACAATCAACTTTAGCACAACAAAATCCAAGTAGGAAATTCAAATCTCTTATGCTATCCTCTCCTCCAAGGAAAGGAGATAAACATCATACAATCTTCAGTAAAATACATATTGGTAAGTTATAATCAAAACTACTAAACCAAATTTATTCTAACATATTCCAAAAATTAGTTCCTATTCACTCATCATTCTCATAAGACTACTTCTAAACCATAATTTTTTAATAAAATTGGTTCTTTTTTATATGGTTTTTGAGTGTCTGAATTTAGTAACTTAGACGAACATATCCAATTTTAACTCCCTGTCCTTGTGTTAGTATCCTCATGTCTAGATCAAGGAGCTCATCATATACTTTCCTCTTTTCATCATTTATATTTTGATATCACCGCTTCGACATACTTTCTAATTCACATCCTATGTGTCGTTATAGTCTCATCAAGTCTTGTCTATAGAACTAGTTGCCTTTTCATCTAGGTTTCACCGTGTCATGAGTTTCACATCATTGCATTCATTTCATCGTTTAGATAGTATGTATACTTTTGTGATTAGATCATCACACAGGTCACATCAATATCTCATTTTCCAAATTTTGAGTCAGTTTCACCCTCACAGCAATCTATTAAAATCATGGCAAGGAAAACGTTTTGGTGTCTTTTCATCTTAAAATTTGTCATTTTCCCATCAATTAGTAAATTTTCCAAATGCATAGAATTAATAGAGTAAAATATGTTATTCAATATATAAAATATGTCTTCTTTTGCTATATCTAATATATGTATAATGAATATATCTATATTAGAGCTCTTCCAATACCAATATGTATTTCTTCCGATATCCATCAAATACAATTTATTTCAGTATAACATATATTTATGATCACGCTTTTCAGTAAAATACAATTCATTCAAATATATATATATATATATATATATATATATTACAAATTTCTCATTAAATATATTATCCAATTTCCCTCCTTGTATGGATAAACATCTAAGAACTAAACAAAATATTAAATCTAACATTTTTGTTTCTTTGTTGGTTCAAGTAATTTTAAAATATTACTCTCGATCCCTTTTGACTCAATATCCAAAAGCTAATGTGCAAGGTGTATATCGAGAGTACTATCATTCTACTACAAGTTATTTACTATTTGGCACTTAGCTCGCCCTTTTCTTTTGGACATGTTTATGAATTCTATCTACTCTATTCACAACAGTCCCCTATAGATTGTTGTTAGGATAGGCTCTAATGCCTCCTTCCTTCTCCTAATAGTGTCACTTTTGTAAATCCTTCAATCCTATCCCAAGTTTTTATTAAGGGGGGATGTTAGGATATTTAGACATTTACGAGTTAGTTAAGATAAACTTGTGTAATATATCCATTAGGTAAAGTGTGTTTCTTTAGTATGCATTAGTATGCATTTGTAAATATTCTAATCCGATAGTCACAATATGTTCTAGACATAAAGTGATCCGACGGTTCAACTTCTATGAGATCATACCTACCATTGATCAGTGGCTTAACACCTGATTGGTCCATGATCTCTATTTAAAGAGCATGGAGGATCCTTGGATAGTTGATCGATTATGAGAAACTCATGTGTAACTTTCTTTCTTTTGCATAATAAATTGCTCCAAGTAGATATTTGGCTGGGGCCGTGGACTATTTCCCTTTCAAGGGTTTTAACCATGTGACAAACATCGGTGTGCTCATCTGTGATATGTTTGTGTGAAGTGGTTTATCTAGGTATTCGGTCTTTTGGGAGTACCTTGTGTACCAGAACATGGTATCAAAGCGTTTATGAAGATCTACTTTCGGTTTTGATCAAGATATGGAACCGGTGTTGCTGAAACTTTGAAAAGGTTTCCAGTTCTGGAGTTTTTGTGTATTTGTGGGATGTGGGATCTATTCCATTGCATTTGGAGCACCTTTTCCATTGCCAAATAGTTTTTTTTTCATCAAAAACCGTTTCTGTTTGATCTAGAAACACCCATTTCGGCAAATCTAAAGGTATAATATTACAGTGATGGATTTGTTTAAATTTTTTTTAAATCTCTCATATTCTATTAGTTTTATTATTAGATATTTATTTTTTTAGTCTCAAATTGTTGCCTTCCATGGCTGCATATGCTCTTTTCCATGCACCTTGCGCGATCACGATGAATTAGAAACAAAAAGGGAAAGTTTTTTTTCTTCTCTTCTCGGCTATATATGCTCTTTGCCATGCACCTTGCGCAATCATGGAAAATCAGAAACAACAAGAAAAATGGAAAATGTACACTTTTTGAGTAAGCAAACTAAGATCTAACCCCATTGTGTGGAAAAGTTTTTTTTATTTTTTTGTTTTTTATTTTATTTTTGTGATTTGTAGAAAAAAAAGACAAGCATGGAGAATGAGAGAGAAGAGTAAAAAAAAAAAGCCCCCTTCCTCTTTCCATTCTTTTACATACCTTTTAAACTTAGCTCACTTAGTCCAAAGTTGCTTTATTTCTTAATAGGTCTTGAGTTCAAGTCTTATTAAGCTACTTTTTAATGCATGCAATTTCTATTTTCAAGTTACTTTATTGTAAAAGTGCATCTCACTTAAATAAAATAAAATAAAAAGTGAGTCACTTAAGTCTTTTAATTTATTGCCACACTATTTAAAGTAACATTATTGTAAAAGTGAACATCACTTATTCTACAAAAGTGATTCACTTAAAAGAAACTTTATAGTAAAGTGATTGTCAAAGGTTGATCTTGGGAAGATGGGGGTTCTTTTTTTTAGTTGGTCAAGTTAATATATGCAACGTCACTATTGGGGACACCTTCAACATTTTCTTTGATCAAGCATAACTTCATCATTTGGAATCAGCTTTTAGTGCCTTTTTTTAAACATCCTAATTTTTCAATCTCTTTGCATCAAAGCAGTTAGTTTCTGTTCTTTCAGGCATTATTTTCAAGTATGGGCACCCATTGTGATATTATACTTAGCAGTTCTAACTTTTTCTCATGGAAATCTCATATTGAGGATGTTCTACGAAGTAGGGGATTTTTAGAATTACCTCAGGGAAAGAAATAGAACCCACTCATGATGATAAGAAAATAAAATGGGAAAATAGATGTGATGAAGCTTGAGGATTGATTGGGATGTCAATCTCTACTAATTTGTGATTCCACATATCTAGAATTAATGAACCTAATAAAGCTTGGGAAAAGTTGGAATCTGTGTTTGGTAAACACAATAAAATTCGAGGTCATTAACTTGAGAATGAGTTGATTTCTTTGAATCCAAATGTTTTTTCATGCATTCTAGACTATTTATCTAAGTATAAAACTCTTATACTCTTATGTGAAGAATGCAATATTAATAAAGAAGACAAACAATGTATTTATCATATTCTTTCCAAACTTGGACCTGCATATTCTGTTTTTGTATCTACATTCTACTCCATGAAAGAATCATTGAATGCAGATAGCTATCAAGAGCCCAATATTGAATCCTTTTGTGATTCCTTAATTAGAGAGCAAGATAATCTCATTCATCTTGGAATAATTAACAATGTAGATACATCTGGGAAAGCCTTATTGTACCAATAGAAAGAAAAGTCTAGGCCTCCCAAGAAATAGAATTTTCACAATAATAAGCCAAACAACAAGGGTCCCAACCCCTCTCAGTTAGCTCCTTCTTTAAGAAATGACAAAGGATCCAAGCCAAAAGGAAAGAAGCCTGAGTGTCATTGCAATTTTTGTGGGAAAGATAATCATGATGAATCTAATTGTTTCAAGAAGATGGCAGCCTTGGAAGCAACAATGAAGAAGCACCGCATCAGCCTAGATTCGTCTTCAGAATCTATCTCTCATGGATATGCACTTTGTGCTTCTGGTTACTATTATACTGCGTCTTCTTCTTCTACTTCAAATGAATGGCTCATTGATTCTGGAGCATCTTATCATATGGCTAAGGATCAAGCCATATTCTCTACTATGCATGAATGTAACACCAAACAAATATTTGTTGGTGATGATAAATCTCGAAGTGTTGTAGGATCTAGAATAGTTCCAGTAGAAAATTGTCATTTTAGTGATTTACTATGTGTTCTGAAAATTTCCTGCAATTTGTTATCAGTCTATCAAATTACTCATTTTGGTGAAGGTAAAACTGTGACGTTTACACCTAACCAAGTTGTAATTAAGGATTTTAAAAATCCTCAAAATGTCCTTGCTACTAGAACTGTTGATGATATTACCAGGTTGTACAAATTTAACAACTTTGGGTGATCACCTTTTCCTTCAGTTTTTGTTGCTCATAGTGATAACTTGAGAAAACTTTAGCATGAGTGATTTGGTCACTTAAATTATCATTCATTACAACAACTATGTAAATATAGTATGGTGAATGGCCTTCCAATGGTATCTTGCAAGGATTCTATTTGTTCCGGTTGTGTACTCGGAAAACATCATCAGGACAGTTTTGACAAACATGTCTATTGGTATGCCTTGGTTCCCTTGGAACTTGTGCATAGTGACTTGTGTGGTCCTCTTGCATCTGCTTCCTTTTTTGGTTTCAAATATTTCTTAAATTTCATTGATGACTACTCCATATGCACTTGGGTTTACTTCCTAAAACTTAAGAGTGAAGTATTTAACATGTTCTTGGCCTACAAGGCCCTTGTTGAAAAACAATCTGGTCATCAAATTATTAAGTTAAGATCTGACAATGAAGAAGAATATGTTACAAAAAATTCACTACTTTCTACACTAAACAAGGAATCCAACAACAACACACTGTTCCATATACAACACAACAAAATGGTGTAGCTGAACGGAAGAACCACACTTTAGAAGAAATGGCTAATTGTATTATCCAATCTAAGGGACTAAGTCTTCAATATTGGGCTGAGGCCATAAATTGTGCAAATTACATAGTTAATCACACACCAACTAAATATTTACAAGGTATAACAATGGAATAAGCATGGAGTAAAGTTAAACTAGATGTAACTCACTTCCGTGTGTTTGGTTGTGAAGCATGGGCTCACATTCCGGATGAAAAACGGAAAACATTGCAGCCTAAAAGTGAAAAGTGCATATTTTTTGGATATTCAGAAGATATAAAATGTTATAGAATTCTTTAGCAACATTCTCATGATATAATCATTAGAAGAGATGTTAAATTTGATGAAAATCTCTTAGCCTGTTAACCTAACTTGGAGGGTGTACCATCTTTGGCCTGCGAGCCTGATTCAATGATTGTGTATTCTTCTTCTTCCAATTTTCTTGATAGGCTTCCAACTCTAGTTTCTGATGATGACAGTGAGGACAAAAATCTACCTCTGCCTGCTCACATTCCTCCAATTGCACCAGCACCAATTCTTCCTCGATGGGTCCGCTCAACATGTGAAGTAGATGGTGATCTTGTCGGTGATCCTAGAGATCAACATTTAACACATTCTCAGTTTCAGCGAGCCTCTTCTCTTTTGGCTCAAGTTTTTGAGAATCATGATCCAGAAACTTTTGCAGAAGCTTCAGGAAATCCAGAATGGGGTGCGGCTATGGATGAAGAATATCGTTCCTTAATGGAGAACGATACTTGGGATCTTGTTCCTCTTCCAAAAGGAAGAAAACATGTCAGATGTAAATGGGTCTACAAAACTAAGTATTCATCAGATGGAAGTATTGAAATACTTAAGGCAAGGCTAGTTGCCAAAGGTTTTTCCCAAGTTGAAGGGATTGACTATAATGAAACCTTTGCTCCTGTTGCAAAAATGAACTCCATCCGCCTTGTTCTTTCCCTTGTAGTCTTACATAACTGGGAATTCCATCAAATGGATGTCAAGTATGCCTTTTTACATGGTGATTTACAAGAGGAAATTTACATGGAACAACCTTCTGGATATGTTCAGGATAAATCTAGCCTTGTCTGCCTCCTTAAGAAATCCTTATATGGCCTTAAACAAGCTCCTAGAGCTTGGTATGCCAAAATGGATAAATTTCTCCTTGACACTGGTTTTTCTAGATGCCATTCTGACCCCAATGTCTATACCAAGAAAGTAGGAAACCATATCATCATACTTGTTCTTTATGTTGATGATATTATCCTTATTGGTGGTGACCCTAAACTTTTAACCCATGTGAAATCTAGTCTTAACCAAAAAATTTAAATGTAAGACTTAGGACATTTGCATTGTTTTCTTGGTCTCCAAGTCTTGCAAACCAAAGAAGGAATCTTTCTTTCCCAATCTAAGTATGCTTGTGACCTTCTTCATTGCTTTCACATGGAAGATTGTAAACCATCCCCTTCTCCCTTCCAATCTAGAGTCAAACTTTCTGCCACTTGTACTTCCCCTAAAGTAGATGCCACCTTGTATCATTAGCTTGTTGGTAGTCTTTTACACTTGACTCATTCCTGTCCTGACCTTTCCTTTGCCATTGGTTGTGTTTCCTATTATATGCAAACTCCTCATGAAAGTCATTGCAAAGCAGCAAAAAGAATACTTCGATATATTTGAGGTACAATTCAGTTTGGGATGCATTACAGTACAGGGGGGACACCTTTGTTGGTTGGTTTCACTGATTCAGATTGGGTCGGTGATACTGATGGTTGAAAGTCTACTGTAAGTTATGTTTTCAGTCTGGGATTTGGACCTGTCACTTGGGCTTGCAAGAAACAAGAATCTCTTGCTCTTTCTTTAGCAGAAGTAGAATATCAAGATGTATTTAATGCTAGTCAGGAAGCTTTATGGCTTGGACAGATCCTTTCAGAGTTTGGATTCGAGCAGCAACAGCCTACTCCACTTTGGTGTGACAATCAAAGTGCCATCAAGCTTTCCAAAGATCCAGTTCTACATCAATGCAGCAAACACATTGAGCTACACATGCACTTCATCAAAAATCTTGTTCATGATCGTGTTCTTGAAATGCTCTATTTCCGTACAGATGATCAAGTTGCAGACATCTTCACCAAGTCTCTTACAAAAGTGAAGTTTTCTAAAATTCAATCTATGTTAGGAGTTCAGGAATTTGTCCTTAAGGGGGGATAGTCTCTAGTTCCTCCTTCATTCTCCTAACAGTGTCACTTTTGTAAATCCTTCAATCCTATCCCAAGTTGTTCTTAAGGGGGGATTTCAGGATATTTAGACACTTAGGAGTTAGTTAAGATCAACTTGTGTAATATATTTGTTAGGTAAAGTGTGTTTCTTTAGTATGCATTAGTATGCATTTATAAATATTCTAATCTGATGGTCATGGTATGTTCTAAACATAAAGTGATCTGACGGTTCAAATTCTCTTAGATCATACTTACCATTGATCCATGGCTTAACACCTGATTGGTCCATGATCTCTATTTAAAGAGCATGGAGGGTCCTTGGCTAGTTGATCGATTATGAGAAGCTCATATGTAACTTTATTTATTTTGCATAATAGATTTCTCCAAGTACCTATTTGGCTAGGGCCGTGGACTGTTTCCCTTTCGAGGGTTTTAACCACATGATGAACATCGGTGTGTTGATCTGTGATCTGTTTGTGTGAAGTGGTTTCTTTAGGTGTTCGATATTTTGGGAGTACCCTATGTACCCAAACAATTGTTATTTAATGCAACATGTGGTCCCCTAATCATCCTTTTCTATCCCCAAATTTTTCAACCATTCTGAAATTAGAAACCGTAATCGAAAATAGTAAAAGTAATTCATGTTGTATTGTTCCATGTGTTATCATACACCTCCCAATTCTTTTTTTGGTTCCACATTTGGATTATACTAGATTCTAAAATATTTTTTTGCAAACAAATTACATAAAGAAAATAACTGACTTTGTTAAGTCTCCTGAATGCAAAGTTTTAAAGTAGTACTATGAATCCACTAGATCATAACAAATTAAAGACTAGGTTCAACTATTTAGCAACTTCAGATTAAACATACTAATTCAAACTAAAACACATATATTTCATATTATTCAGTGAATCCACTTTAATCACATTCAATTAAGAAATAATTCAAATAGGTTCTACGTTATTCCACAATTCAAGTTCAATGATTTTTAACTACATCAAATAAATTCGACACAAATTTCATTATCTATATCTAGATATCATCCCCAACTCATTATCATCTTCTACACTACCCCATCTATTACAAAATTTCTTGATTCAATAGAGAAAACCTTTACTTGTATAAAAGAAAACTTGTTTTTCATATTAAAATGAAAATTTAATCAATTCATCTTTTGTAATCATATTTCAAATTTGTGGAATTTACAGGTATGGTGTCGTCAAGGCTTGATCGAATGTCATACCATATGTAGTGACCCTTTTGGGGCCCTAACTATAACTATTTAACATACATAATTTTCCATATTTACATTATAAATTGCAGCATAAAATAAATTACAACAAAATTTCTTTAAAGGAAAATTTAACAATTATAAAACAATTAAACATAAATGAACTTGATTGCGATGGTTGTCCCATTGTAGGTGAATATTTTTGCAATTTTTGGTCCTCCAATCCAGTCTCTCGAAACACTTCTTCTCTGAATGAAAACCCTTGTTGTAATAACAACACTTGGATGTGCTCCCTTTCTTCTTAACTTTATTCATTAAATCTTAATAATAATCTTCATCTTCAATTTATGACTTTGGCTTTTTCAGAATTTGATTTTCTTTGGATTTGACATTCTTTTTTCCTCGAACTAAGAGGGAATGATCCTTTATCTTGGGAGGATTAAGGAAAACCATATGGATCAATTTATCTTTCTCCTTTGTTAGTGAATCAAGAAAATAATTTAAGGAACATATTTTCCACTTAGGAACAACAAGTCTAGTAGCATAAAAAGTAGACACAAAAACTGAGTAATCAGGACCCAATTTAGAATGAATGGAAAGGATTAATTGATCATATTATTTCTCGATACTGTGTTGCTTGAGAATTAGAACAATTTACTTGAACTTGGTGAAGAAACCCTCAAGAGAATCAAAATTGCTTGGACTCAGTGAGAATAACTCAATCTCCAATTCACGTGCTCTTAGGTCATCTTGGACTCCAAAGAGAGACTCCAGTTGAGTCCATACTTTGTTTGGAGTGGTAAAACCATCTAGATGAAAGAGTAGATCAGGAGAAATAGAGAGGTAAAGCAATCCATAGGCTTCATCCAACCTACTCTGACATTTAGCTTTCTCAATCACAGCATTGGGCTCATTCTCCAAAGCTAGAGTAACTATGTACAATCCTCTACTATGTAATAGAATGGAGATTTTGGGTTTCCATTTGTGGTAGTTGAAGGGAGTAATAATTATTGATGAAGGAGAATCCATATTTTTGAATTGATGTGCTCAAGAAGAACCTCTCTGCAACATGCAAAACAAACTAGGAGAAAATCTTGTAAGCTATACAAGCTCTTCTTTAGAGATGGATAGGAGACTAGTTGCGCTCCTCAACTCTTTAGAACTTGATAAACCTTGCAGATCTGATACCATGTAGAAATAATAGATCAATTCTATGAGAAATTATGCTAATAATAAGCACAAGAAATAGATCTTGCTTCTAAGAATTCTCACAAGCATACATAGGAAAAATAGATTGAAGAAAAGAGACTGAATCACATGAATGAAGAGATAAATATTGTTGTGTATCCTTTCATTGAATAATTATGAGTAATAGTGTACATAGATATTACATCCCTTATAAATAAAGTTGTATGGAGACAACTCATAAAGCTCAAAAAGGCTGACTAACCAAAATATAGAAAAGCCCCATATGTGGCTAAAGCACTTCCCAAATCTCTGAAGGACCTCATGAATTGGAAAAATAATGAGTGAGTTGTCAAGGATATGGAAACAATATGATAATCCTATAAAATGGAGGAAAATTCATGAAGTATGGGTTGGCAACAAAAGTACCCAATTTCCTAGTTTGACTAGCTTTACCTTATCCATAGAAAAGCAAGAAAAGCATAATAAAGCATAATCTACTGTAAACTGCTATATACTAATTTTTTATGGTCAAAAGGTGGTCACGAACAACCCAGAATTATAAATAAATAATTCCTAGGAGATAGATGGCATGTATTGACTTTAAAATGCAAGTGGATGCCAACTAATTAAGCTAGTGGGTGAATTATTAATCAGATAATGATTAATTATTTTATCCTAAGTTATGAGTGGGTTTAATATATTCCAACAACCCCATATAAGATTGAGTGTATGATGGTATGACAAAAAATATAGATGCATATAGGGCCCAACAACAAGGCTATGGTCACCCTTTAACAATTATTATGTCCAGAAAAGTGAGGAAATAGGAAAAATAAGATGGGGAAAATCCTCCCTCAAGAAAGGACAAGGAACAAAGTTTGAAATAATATTTCTTCAACATATCCTTATCTTCAATTGAATGAGCCGGATTAACTTCTTCTGGATGGAAGACTTGTTGAAGAAATCATGAACTCCATGATCATGTGCTAGAGTGTAGAACCTGCCAGAAGGAAGAGGAGAGAATCCTTGTATCTCATCAATTGAATAGGTAGGAGAATTTACTGAATGATTATTGCTTCTGTAAAACTCTGATCTGCAAACATAATCTGAAATGGAAAAGAGATATGTGTATACTCCTTCCCAATGAGTACAAAACTTAAGACAATTTATTTCACACTCAATTCCCTGAATAGCTGCAAAATTGTGATGTGAATCACATGTCAATATTCCAATATGATGTAGCACCTTTATAGATCTTATATGAGGCTGATAAAACTCTGATATATCAGAAATATTAGAATATGGAACAACAAATACAAAGGATCCAGTGGCTCCATGAGGATATAGGGCTAGACTAGGAAAATTATGAGCAACTGGGGAAAACTAATAGGTGTAAAAATATGAATGATGGATGGGAATAAGATCTGAACCATAAGTGTTTAGAATATATCCAAACATGTTTAATATATTTCCAAATATGACTAAGTACATGGATAACCAGCCACTGAAAGATAGGAAAGACTTCAAACCATGTAAGATAAATATCGCTGCATAAGAAACCAATGAGGAATCAACTACTGAACTTGGGATTTTTATAGTCTTAGGAATATTAAGAGGTATTGTAGATGGTATAGATGGTTGTATGATATGTTTAATTACATGAATACCAGCCTATAAAAAATATTCTAAATCAGATATACAAGCTTGTGAGGAAGAGCTGCTCAAAGACAAGTCAATATCTAGTGAAAAATCACAATTTTTGAGAGATGAATCTAGTAGACTGAGAGGAGGATCATCAAAGAAAGGATATGATACTTATGATTCTGATATATAAAATAATAAATATATATCAGAGACATGATAAAATGAGAGAACTTTGGCACTCAAATCATCATTTATATCACCTTGGAACTGCGCAATTTGACATTGTTTTGAGGAATCAACAGGCTTTTCTAGTTCTTATGGAACTTCGATCTTGTGCTTCTCAAGAAAATGAGACATGATTTCCATATTATTCTTGAAACCCTTATTATATAAATGAAAACTCTTTCTGCAATAAGAACACTTGGATGTGCTCCCTTTCTTCTTAACTTTCTTCATTAAATCTTCATAAGAATCTTCATCTTCATTTTCTGACTTTGGCTTCTTCACAATTTTCTTTTCTTTGGATTTGACATTATTTTTTCCTTGAACCAAGAGAGAATGATCCTTGATCTTGGGAGAATTAAGGACACCAATATGGATCAATTTATATTTCTCCTTTGTTAGGTAATCAAGAAAATAATTTAAAGAAGGAATTTTCCACTTAGGAACAACAAGCCTAGTAGCATGAAAAGTAGGCACAAAAACTGAGTAATTAGGACCCAATTTTGAAAGAATGAAAATGATTAATTGATCATATTATTTCTCAATCCCACATTTCTTGAGAATTAGAACTAGTGACTTGAAATTGGTGAATAAACCCTCAAGATAATCGAAATTTCTTGGACTTAGTGAGAATAACTCAATCTCCAATTCATGCACTCTTAGCTCATCTTGAACTCCCAAGAGAGACTCCAGTTGAGTCCATACTTGGTTTGGAGTGGTCAAACCATCTAGATGAAAGAGTAGATCAAGATAAATAGAGAGGTAAATCAATCCATAGGATTCATCCAACATATTGTGCCACTTAGCTTTCTCAATCACAACATTGGGCTCATTCTCCAAATCTAGAGTAACTCTGTACAATCCTCTACTACACAACAGAATGGAGATTTTTGCATTTCCATTCATGGTAGTTTAAGGGATTAAGAATTATTGATGAAGGAGAATCCATATTTCTTAATTTATGTGCTCAAGAATAACCTCTCTACAACCTACAAAAGAAACTAGGAGAAAATCTTGTAAGCTAGACAAGCTCTTCTTCAGAGAGGGATAGGAAACTGGATGCGCTCCTCAACTCTGTAGAAATTGATAAACCTTGATTCTCTGATATAATGTAGAAAGGATAGATAAATTCTATGAGCAATGATTCTAAGAAGAAGCATAGGAATTATATCTTTCTACTAAGAATTCTCACAAGATTACACAGGAAAAATAGAGAGAAGAAAAGAGACTGAATCACATGAATGAAGAGATGAATATTGGTGTGTATCCTTTCATTGAATAATGATGAATGATAGTGTACATAAATAGTAAATCCCTCATAAGAAAATTTATTTGTATGGAGAAAACTCATAAATCTAAAAAAGGTTGACTTACCAAAATATAGCAAACCCCCATAGGTGGCTAAAGCACTTCCCAAATCTATCAAGGACCTCACAAATTGGAGAAATCATGAGTGAGTTGTCAAGGAGATTGAAAAAAAATGCCAATCCTAGAAAATGGAGGAAAATTCATGAAGTATGGGTTGGCAACAAAAGCACCCAGTTTGCTAGTTTGACTAGCTTTACCTTATCCATAGAAAAGAAGGAAAAGCATAATAAAGCATAATCTACTGTAAAGTATTGTATACTAATTATGGATGGTCAAAAGGTGGTCAAGATAAATCCATAATTAGAAATAAATCATTCCTAGGATATCAATGGTATGTATTGACTTTAAGGTGCAAGTGGATGCCAAGTAATTAAGCTAGTGGGTGAATAATCAATCAAATAATGATTAGTATTTTATCCTAAGCTATGAGTGGGTTCAATATATTCCAACAGACTAAGCCTGTAGAAACAAGGAACCGAGCCCACTTCAGGAAGCATGAGATGGGCCCAAAAGGACCAAGTGGGCAAAAGTGGGCTGAGCCTAAATGCAAGGAAGGACCAAGTGGACAGATGCAGGGCTACAGATTTGGTTGCCAGACACTTCTTAAAGGGAAACAACAAATTGAGAATGATGCAGTATTCACAAAAGCCAGAGAATGATGGCATTACAGGTTACACAAGTCCATAATTTTTCTAAGGCCCACTGTAGTTGACGTTCAAGGAAGTAGTTATGGCTAGTTGCGAGTTGGGATAGCTGAAAACAGTTGCACACTGGTGCATATGTGACCGTTTCTTCTCTTCACGATCACGAAGGACACCATGTCCAGCTGGCATTGATTGAGGATGAACCACAAGACTGGGTTTGCGGCCTGTTGGCAAGGGGTTGGAGATAGGTGAGTTGTGCAACATCTAGGATGTTGCGGATACTCATGAGGCACTGCGCAAGGCAAAGATAGCGCAACAAGCAGAAAATAGCCCAATTTATATATATTTTTATATCATGTTTGTACTTATTGAACATTTCTTCAGAATATTGGTCCTTAGTGGTTAAATTAATTAAAAGTTGTTAGGAGTTAGTTAGAATTGGACCTTGAATGTAAAGGTGCAAGCGTATATATAGAGTTAGAATTGCAAATGTAAGTTGTTGAGTCAGTAAATTTTTCCTTCATTTTTGGTTTATTTTATCCAGTTTTGTTTTATTTTTCAATCTACCTCAGTTAAATTTTTGGTTTTAATTTCCAGTTTTGGTATCCTTAGAAACTTTATTGTTGATTGAATAGTTTTTTAAGATAGTCTTTTTAGGTTTTATTGGATTTTTGATAGTCTATTTATGTTTTAAAAGGGGTAAAGAAGGTCTTATGTTCAAAGGTTTAGTCATTAATGTGTTGTAAGAGCAGCTAGACTTATCTCTTAACCTTAGCAATTCTCTAAACCTCCGACAATTTGACAAAAAGTTGTAAAACTGCAAAAAATTTGCTTAGCGATTATTCTTGTAGCGCTAGTGGAAAAAATAACAAAGGGCGTGCTACAAGAAAATCGCGGCCCTTTGTTTTTCCACTATTTTTGCAAATTTTCATCATGGGTTTCGTATGGAAGTGATTGATTATATTTTGCAAGGTGTTTTAACACGTGTGACTGCAGTTTAAACACGTATTTTAGCATATTTTAGTCACGCAGCCAAAGCAAGTTCATCATTGCTAAAAACGTGGAATCAGTTGGACAAGACCAGCAAATCTCGGCTTAAACTGTCAAATTATTCGTTCCATATGCACTTTTATAGGAAGGAGAGTTCGTGGAAAAGAATCAAAACGCTAAAGAACTGGATTATGTTCCTGTGAAGGAAGACAGCAGTTTGAAAGCCAGCAGAAAGTTAGTGCAGCTTAATTCTGTCATTTGCGGTTGAGGAGATGACCTGGAGACACTTGTGTACATGAGGAGAGACCGTTGCTGTTTTAAAACGAAGCCTTAAGCTACAATATTTGAGAAATTGGTAAGTACCTTGCTACAAAATCCTTATAGCTCAAAAATTTGGGTTTTTCTTGCTGCACGGTGATTTGAAGAAATTGCCTAGTGGAGATGATATAATAGGCTATAAGATAAAATTTCCACCACCGAAATAGTCACCAGGAGTTATTATAAAGAACCTGAAGGAGCAGAGCAGCAAAGAGGATTTGAACTTAAAGCTTTCAGCTTGTGGAATTTTAGTGACTATTTGAAGAAAGATAGTATATGGTTTGTTCTCCCGTACATTTGAAACTCTGGTGATGATACAGAATGGTTACGATGAACTGATTGAAGAGTTTTTCTCATGACCTAATGCACCATAGTTTACAGGAAGCAGCATTCAGAGGATTTATAAATTGACTGGTTATGCTTATATTTCATACAGAAGGTGTTTGATTGGTTGGTTTGAAGGCTGTTGGAATTGTCATTAATTGTGAAATCACTCACTTGGAGGGAAATGTTCGAATGACTGGAGGACATGTAGGCTGTTATGTACAGGATTTGGTGACAGTTTTTGATTGGGGCAAAGATATTGCAAACACTAGTCTTTTTGTTCCTTTGTTTTTTATGCTGACAGTCCCCACTTGATCCAATGAGCTTATGGGTGATGTTGTGTTTGAAAGTCTGAAGCAATGGAAGATTTAGGGTTTGAGGTGAAGCTGTTTTGATGCTGAGATTTAAGTGAAACCTTGATGAAAACAGTCATATTCACTGACAGTTTTCCATTGTATTGAATAGTCTGGATATTGAATTGTTGTATTCAGTGTTTGAATCAGTTTGTAATTAGGATGATCACAGTTTATGTTTGAAAACACATCATACTGTTTCCTAAACCCTAAAATAAAGAATTTGAATGGCTGATATTATGAAACAGTTTGATATTCTGCCTGATGGTACAGTTTGAAAATTAAGCAAAGCCTATTGTTCATATGACAGTTTTCAGTTATGTTTGATCTGATCTCACAGTGTATCTATCAGAAACCTAATTGTATGGTTGAGACAAGGGAAAACTGACATTGCAGGCCTGTACAGGAGTACATAGCAAATTGAAAAGAGTTCAAATAACAGCAAACCAGTTTTAAAACATTTCTGAAACCTCAAGTCAGACTGTTTCTATCTGCTGAAAGGAGAATATGGGAAAAAGTGGAAAGGTGAATAGGGCTGAGCCCACAGACCTAACCTAGGTCCAGAAACTTCCAGACTGTGCAGAACTGTTTCAGCAGGAAGGATGGTTGAAGTTTTTCAAGAAGATTGATGGTTTCAATGCTCAGGTGTCCTGCAAGTTTGCC
>LPNX010939739.1:0-46618 GCA_001517045.1 Pseudotsuga menziesii
AAAAATCAAGTCATCAACATTTCATTCTAAAGTAAATTTATTAGAAATTATGACATTAAATAAAACAATGACTAACCTGGTATAGGTAGCTCTTTGTGCCATGCTCCTGTGTGGGAACCTAACATGGATGCCCATAATGAGAACAATGATGTGGCATTGGTCTCGTCGAGCTGGATGGATCTAGCTGGCTACCATCTGTATCTACTCTCCCTCGCCCACCACCAGTAGACCATGCAGAAGTGTGCCTCTTGGGGGGTCCTACTCGTTCTGTGAGGACATAGCCACAAATGCGGTATGGCTCAGAAGGTGTTGTGTGGCACATCTGATGGAATCATGGATGTCATCTAGCCCACTACCTAACCCAGGTGGTTGAGGAGGTGGGTTTGGCTCTCGCCTAGGTGCAGCAGGTCCTCTAAGTGGGTTTTGGTGGGCATGAAGTTGATCTTGGGCTGAGCCAAAACCGAGGCCCTAGAACTCAGTGATGTTGAAGTAGTTCACATGGAACCCTAACACAAACTCAGCCCACAGTTTCCTAAGAAAATACTGTGGGCCTCGACATTGTTACATGGAGGCTTGTCGAGTACCATGAAGCATCTCTTCCTCTAGTTTTCTCTCCATGGTTGGTAATTACACCAATCCATGTAAACTCGCCTCTTCCTCACATCTGGAGGCTGTCGTGTTCTAGGATCTGTAAATTTGCTCCATAGTTGGGATTTTGTGATATTCAGTTTTTTTATATCCTCTTTAGATATACCAGTGCTATAATGCTCTCTCATTCGAGCCTTATATTCACTCAAACTCGTTATCTCAATGTGGGAAATGTTGATAGATTCTATAATTTTTGTATTGATGTGGCAAGGGAGACCCGGGAGGGTTCCCTCGTGTTCTTCAATTCATCACTCAAAATCCTTAATTGGTTTAAATCCTCATGTAATTCATCTTCGAGGTTTTCTTCTTCATTAAATTTGGGCGTTGGGTCCTCTGTTTGGTTTTTTCATTCATTTCTTAGCATGGTTCATTGGTATTGGTCATTGTGGTTAGGTAATTTGTACATGCAGTATCAAATTTTGCCCATTTCAATTGATTTTCAATTTTTTTTTAATTTTGTATTTTATTTTAAAAACAATAAAAACAATGAAATAAACAAAAAATTGCATTCCTACTCTATTTACCTTACTCCAACGTCGTTTTAGGCGATTTTCACAAATTAGTTGGGCTCCTTGGGGGTCGAATTCGTCTCTTTGTGCGTCGTTGTCTCCTCCTTGCGCGCTCGTAGGTGGCTAGAAAGCAAATATGCCCACTGTTTTTTTTAATACATAAGGACACACGCGCGTCCCTCTTTGCTATTGAACCCAACACGTGTGCGCATCCAAATGCATGTGCGTGTCTACATGCACGTGCGCGCTCTTACTGCCCACGCTCAAAATCCGGCATGGAGGTTTGTCACTCCGAAAAGGGAGCACATCTAAGCAATGCATGTGCGTTGTTGATTAGGCCCGCTCACGCACTCCCATTGCATTATATTTGGGTAGCATGTTCTTGTGGGCGCCCTAATGTTTTAAGTAAGTTATGCAATGTGAATAAGTAATAAATTTATTCAATAGTGACATTAAGTAGTTCTTAAAAAGGAAACATGAAAATGAGACTAATACCATTTAAGATTTATATTTTGGATTTTAATATATATAATAATGAAATTTTTTTTTTATTAATTTGATAATTAAATAGCAAAAAAAAACATGCATTGAATTTATTAAGGTATTAAGTACAATGATAAAGGATATGTGAATTTTAATCAATGTAGCATCTAAAAATTACATTAATAAAATATTAATTTGAATATGTAAAGCAAAATACTTACATGAGAATTGATAACATGAGATGGATAATATGCTTCATATATGAACTTGAATATATAAAGGGAGATAGTCATAAGAAATGATAACATGATATGGTTAATATGATTCATATAAACTACAATTTATTTCTAAAACTAACATCTTCTTAAGATAGATTATTTTAGTTACCCAAGTGTGTGCATATTTGTAGATTTTAGATTTTCTTTTAAGTAGGTACCATGGGGGATTTGAAATAGTGACCTTCAATTTATAACTTCTCATCTCAATTATTCATTACCAATTGCTCTAACCCCCATGGGCCTCTAAATTTTAGATTTTAAAATCTATTATTTGAAATATTTTATTTTAATTGTAATCATAGTTAGACAAAAAAAAATAACTAACAGTATATTTTGAATAACTTAAAGATGACAAATTTAATCTTGTTTGTCCATTTACTTTGAAAATATAACTTTCACAAAAATATTATTAAAATTTAGAAAAATATTAAATTGTTTTTTACACTTTATGCATTAATAAACTTCCTAGTTTTTTAATAATAAAATTTTACTTAATTTTACATCTTTAAAAAAACAGTTCTATTATTTAAAATATAACTAGTATATAATTTTAAAAAAAATCTTAAATACTAAATTTTTATATTTCTTAACTGTATCTCTCTTCGCTTAAAATAATAATTCTATTAAAATATAACTAGTATATAATTTAAAAAAAAATCTTAAATACTAAATTTTTTTATTTCTTAACTATATCTCTCTTCGCTTAAAATAATAAATTTTTATTTCTTAACTATATCAGTCTTCCCATAAAATAATAATATTACATTTTAAATAGCTTATAAATAAAATCATTTCAAAATAAATTTCATAATTCTTATGGTATATATAAACAAAGCCAATACAATCTCACGTTCAATAATAAAAGGTCTGGCTGAAACAAATTGCGTTATTCAAATTTAACGTGGTCGCATATGTGAGAGTAGAGATATGTGTGAATATACAACTAGCCGCTTGATAGGTAGGCAGACTTGATGGTATTTATGTGCCCAGATTTTTTTTTTTAATATTATGAGAGCTCCCCACAGCTTAAAACGAATTTATGATTTGACTATACAACCAGCCGCTAGATTTTATACATAAATTTAGGTTTTAGTTTATTACAGTTTATATTAATAATTATAAGTTGATATAAAACCCCAAAGATTGTTGATGTTCTGGGTAATTTAAATAGGTTACATACGCAATAACATATAAATACCAAAAACAAGTGAAACCTTGATGGCTTCGAATTAACCAGAAAGGTTTAAAAGAATTATTCCTTTGTACAGCATTCCATTTGATATTAATGATTTTTTTTACGCTATGTAATCATGACGATAAGTTTCGTTATACCCCATGCTAACACTAAAACCTCAGTCGACTAACATCGTTGTACTTCAAGAGGGCAGCATCCCCTAAACTCCAGCTTAATGCATAACATAAGTTTTTAAGTTTTATAAAATTATAATTATTTCTCTCAAAAAAACATAAATAAAGGCCTTTGGGGTTTTGAACCAAGATCCATTTGCCTGGGACTGGGTACAGCCACAGATTCAAATCCAGATTAAGTTGGAAAGCCATTGATTGGATATCTAGGTCCAACCCCACTGGCCTCCCGGATAGGTAGGATAGGTAACCAGAGGAGGAGAGGCCATTGATCCAACAAAAGTAGTTTTGCTGATTGGAGTTGATCTAGCAGAGACAAAAGCAGAGCATTATAGAGTAATAAAAAGTGTACCGGTTTCAGAAAAGAGGCCAGCCATAGATTGAATTTCCAAATAAGCTCTGGACACCATTGCATAATATATGGAAATTTCCACTGAATCAAAGAAAACAAAACATTACAGTGAAGATCAGATAAAACAAAAAGATAAAAATAACACAGAGATTAGATGGCCACTTGTAGCAATTGAATCATAACCAGTTTTCGGATATAGGCTGTTGTTTCCAGACATTTTCAACATATAACAGAGATCCGTTGACTCAGCTCCAGCAACGGCAGAACGAGAGCAACCTTGAAATTGAAATTGTGTTTGAAGATGCTTAAAAACCTGTCGCTGATTACTCCAAAACTGTGTAGGTTTTATTTCATATTTAAATGGGGAAGAGCATTGTGAACCATTAAATCTCAAACAAATTGAAATCCAACTACTTAGCATACTGCTGTCTCAGCATTTATTATTCTACTGTATATAAAATATATGAACTAAACTGACGAAAACGCATGAGTTGGCGAATTATAATGATTACGTTCATTGAAACCAATGACGAGAAAGAACCAGAAAATGATCACGACAGGGGACCGCGGGAGAAGGCAAACTCGTAGCCAAATCGTCACATTTTTAGACCACGCCTGATATATATAATATATATATATATATCACAATTTCTCTGCAGAATTAAAAGCAGGGTCGGTTCTCTTTATCGAGGTCGTCTCCTTTTCACATAATAACAGTTTAAAAGGGAATCAGTTCTTATAAGAGGATACCACATAATGCACTTAAGTTTATGAACGTTCTCTTTACTAAACTGAATGAATTTACGGTGGAAACCGCTTTTATACAACTCATAAGCGATTGATTCTATTTATTCAGCACGTGTCATTATTTATAAACTAATTCAGCTCTCCTTAATAGGATATCATCCACTCAATATTTTTTAACAAAATTAATATTCAAAACAAGAAGAAACGGGTGGGATCTCTTCCACAGAGGCCTCCCAACCATTCAGCAGAGAAGCTAAGATATAGTTCCAGTCATTTATATTATCAAATCTCCCACCGGAGTTGATTGTTCTTCTCTATCAATAAGATTATATATGATACCAAGAAGGCTACACTTCTTTTTTTTATATGGGAGATTAAATAATATTAAACGAATATAGATCCAAATCCTAGGCTCTATCAAGCTTGGAGAGTGATCAAATCTTTTGAGGTGCAAACCTCTTCTTAAATATTGCGCTTAACTAGACACATTTTTTTTATTTAAGGTAGACATAATATTTTTATTATTAATATTTAATACTATTTATGGCCAACAAATAATATTTTTTATTTTGTTAAGAAAAAACATTACATCTCCCCCATCCATGGTCTTAAAAACATGTGCAACTCCCTCCTAAACTATGTACATTAAAATCATGGATTGTTTAGGAGGCCTTGCACATGGTCTTACAACCATTTGCAACGGCCTCCTAAACCATGTACAATAAAACCATGGTATGTTTAGGAGTCCTTTCACATGGTTTTAAAACCATTTGCAAGGCCCTCCTAAACCATGCACAACAAAACCATGGGTTGTTTAGGAGGCCTTGCACATGGTTTTAAAACCATGTGCACCACCAACATTTTTTTTTGCAGATGTGTTGTTTTTTCTTACATTTTTTTTGGCAAATAATTAAATTTTTATTTTTTATTGTTTTGTTTGGTAAGAACATTACAACATTTCCCCATATTAGGCTGTTTTTACAGCCACATTTATTTTAGAGGATAATTAATTTTTATTTTTAGAGGATAATTTATTTTATATTTTTTTTATGGCTTACATTTACAAGATGAACATTTACATGAGGAACATTACATAAAGTTACAATATCTCCCCCTACTATGGGGTAGAGTGCCTCTCTAGGCAATAATCTTGTATGATTTATAATCTATTAAAATATTATAAATTATGATATCAAAATATTAAATTATCTTATTCCTATATTAACACTTCCATTGCCAACATGCTCAACAATTTATGTTTTGTACTTTTATATATGAGAGTGATTTCTAACAAGAATTTAAATACAAATTGTTATAAATCATTAAATTCCTTGGTTAATAACATTTCAAACAAATAACACTGCATTTCAAATAAATAACATTAATATCCTTGGTTATTAACATTTCAAACAAATAACACTACATTTCAAATAAATAACATACATTATTTATTTAAGAAAATAGTAAGAAAACAAATATTTGAAATAACAACACTATTTTATTTAATAATAAATAAAAAATTACATAAAACCAAGGAGAAAGTTGCTTTGCACCTGAGTACCTGCAAAGCAACTTTGACGTCGCCATTTCCACATATGGAAAAAATGTAATCCACGTCTTTCTCTTCGAGCTTTTTCCCAACAGTTGGTATACAGGTTGAGATGCAGTATCAGAGACTATAGTTCACGCGGTCTCTCCTCTATAGAATTAGGGAGTTTGAGATCTTTCGGGTACACGCAGAAACAGGGAGAAAGAGAAAAGGAAGAGCATTGTTGCATTTGTTGGTGCAGATTTGAAGAAACCCAGCACTGCGATTGCAATGGACATACGTGCAGGTCAGCTTTTAGAAATAATCTTTTATAGCGTATACATGTCGCAACTTTCAGGCGCTCTGAAAAATCTTGTGTTACCAATTCGAATATTTGAGACTTTGAATCAATATGAATATCGTGATATTTGTTTGTATTTGGAAAGCTTAATCAGCATCAAGATATCCCATATTGTTTAACCTTATATATATTTAAAAATAAAAATTAAAAAACACATTTTAATTATCTTTTAAAAATATTAGATACTTAAAACATAATAGAGATAGCTGTATACTCTTTATTCATATATTTAGGTTTTTGGGTCAATATCTTTTGTACTAATTTAATAAAATCAAATAAACAACTTTAAAAAGCTTACGAGACTTTTTTGCCATGAAGCATATGAATATCATGATATTAGATTACGCCATTAGATTCCCGTCTCGAGTAGCTGCTTGATCAAATTCCTCGTATGGAATAGCTGTTTGAGAATAATTTTTGTTTCTATAGTTACGACTTTACATTATTAGGCCCACAAAATATTTACTACTTTTTACGTTAGTTACTTCAATATTACAAACTTTACAAGCTACATCAAGTTATAAGATCTCTCCCATAATATTCACTATCACTATTATTTTTTGCCGACATGTTACAAAAGTTACATTACAAAAGTTACAAGATCTCTCCCATAATATTCACTATCACTATTATTTTTTGCCAACATGTTACAAATGTTACTAACTTTACATCAGAGTACAAGATTTCCCCCATACTGGGCTGAAGAGCGCCTCTCGGTGCAATTAATTATTTGGTAGAATCTTAACCTAAGGGTCGCCCAATAATTAAAGGTAATCACACCGATTGGAAGGAAGGTTAGATGGATGAAGCTTGATCTCTTTTAATTTAGGTAATTAAATTAGGTAATGTAATTACAAGTCTTAGGCCTTGAATCACCAAATTGGTCCTATAAGGACATTAGTCGACACCCCAAGTTTTCATGGAACTTCCTAATGTAAGTGTTAAAATAAGGTATAAAAAGCTTCCCATACTTAATAACCTTGTCCAATCCTAACCTATAAATCCTAGATTACAAACTCTATAGCCAATCCTAGTAACCCTAGTTTGTACTCTAAACCCTAGTTTGAATTCTAAACCATAGAAACCCTAATTTGTAGCCTAGAGACTAGTTTTTGTCAACTTCATGATCCACTAAAGGTGATGTACTGTATCCCCTTGTGTTAGTGAACCATACTAATTGTATGCCTATGATGGCGAGTAATTTTTAACATTGTGAAATGAAGCAAACTTAGAAGTATCCACATGACATGCTACATCAAGAGCATCCATTACTGACATACTACATACTACATCAAGAGCATACTACATACTACATACTACATCAATAGCATCCAATACATGGCATACTACATCAAGATCCAATCCTAGTAACCCTAGTTTGTATCATAAATCCTAGTTTGAATTATAAACTCTAAAACCCCTAGTTTGTGTTCAAAATCCTAGAAAACATAGTTTGTAGCCACTAACTATCATCTATATATCACTAGTACCATTTATTCGATCTCACCATTGACCAATATCTCGTATCAAACATTCAAACCTTAGAATGAAGGAGACCACTCATCTTTTATTAAAAAGGAGATTGAAATCATAAGAATGATGGTAATCACATCAATTGAGATGAAAGGTAATCACATTGATTGGAAGGAAGGGTAGTCATTTCAATATGGATGAATCTTGGTATCTTTTAATTTAGATATTGTAATTACAAGTGTTAGGCCTTGAATCTCGAAGTTTGTCCTATAAGGAGATTAGTCAAAGCCCCAAGTTTTCATGGAACTTCCTAATGCAAGTGTTAAAATAAGGTATAAAAATATTCCCATGCTTAATAACCCTAGCCAATCCTAGCTTACAAACCCTATAGCCAATCTTAGTAACACTATATTGTACCGTAAACCTTAGTATGAATTATAAACCCTAAAGACCCTAGTTTGTAGCCTAGAGACTAGTTTGTGTCAACTTCATGATCCAATAAAGGTGAGGTACTGTAGATCCTTATGTTAGTGAACCATACTAATTGTAGCCTATGATGGAGAGTAATTTTTAACATTGTAAAATCAAGCAAAAGAGAAGTATCCACATGACATACTACATCAAGAGATGCATCCATTACTAATGTACTACATACTACATACCACATACTACATACTACTTCAATAGCATCCATTACATGACATACTCCATCAAGAGCCAATCCTAGTAACCCTAGTTTGTATCGTAAACCCTAGTTTGAATTTTAAACCCTAGAAACCCTATTTTCTGTTCAAAATCCTAGAAAACATAGTTTGTAGCCATTAACTATCATCTATAGATCACTAGTACCATTTATTCGATGTCACCATTGACCAATATCTTGTACCAAACATTCAAACATTAGAATGAAGGAGACCACTAGTCTTTTAGTAAAAGGAGATTGAAATCATAAGAATGACGATAATCACATCAATTGAGATAAAAGGTAATCACATCGATTGGAAAGAGGGTAGTCATTTTGAAATGTATGAAGATTGATCTCTTTTAATTTAGATAATGTAATTACAAGTGTTAGGCCTTGAATCTCGAAGTTGGTCCTATAAGGGCATTAGTCACCACCCAAAGTTTTCATGGAACTTCCTAATGCAAGTGTTAAAATAAGATCTAAAACGCTCCCCATGTTTAATAACCCTGGCCAATCCTAGCCTAGAAATCCTAGTAATCCTAGTTTATACTGTAAACCCTAGTTTGAATTCTAAACGCTAGACACCCTAGTTTGTAGACTAGAAACTAGGTTGTTTCAACTCCTTGATCCACTAAAGGTGAGGTACTATAGCCCCTTGTGTTACTTAACCATACTAATTGTAGCCTATGATGGAGAGTAATTTTTAACATTGTAAAGTCAAGCAAAAGAGAAGTATCCACATGACATACTACATCAAGAGCATCCATTACACTAGTGGAAAATGAAAGATTAGTGACAAAAAAAATGACCAAAAATCGCATATATCAATGACCACTTTTGGTTTGGCGATCGCTGGTGGATAATTTACGGTCTTTTATTACACGACCAAAATTGGGCATTTTTATTTTGGTCATTTATAGCTTGTGGATTAGTCATTAATTTAGTCATATATTTGGTCATATATTTGAATCAATGACCAAATATATGACCACATGACAAGCTAAAATATGACTAAATTTGGTCACGTAATAAAAGACTGTAAATTAGCCACCAAAACTGTTTTTTGGTCATTGATATGCGATTTTTGGTCTTTTTTTGTCATTTATATCTCATTGTTTGGTCACGTAGCTCTCAATTTTTTATCATTTTATATGTGAATTTTGGTCATTAATCTTATTTATTGGTCACTAATTTAGTCATTTTTAGTCATTTTATGTGTGATCATTATATTTTAATAGTTTAAATGGTATCCATTATTAATCAATATAAATTTTTAATATAATATTATGTTTAAATTAAAAAATGAATCATACATTATTTATCGTCATCTAATACACATGTGAATTATGCAATGTCACATTACAATTAATTACAACACTTGTAAATAATATATAATGTGTAAATCATGCACATGTAAATCATACAATGTCACATTAATTAGTTAATAATTACAACACTCTTACATAATATAAAGTACAACCATATATATAAGTTTTAAACCACATAAATTATATTGTTTGAAATGTCAAAAGTATTACAATAACTATGAGTTTTCTCAAAAACTCATATTAATTTCCATATAAATTTACACGAAAATCATCACTTTTCAAAATATTGTAATGGCTAAACCATTCTACTTGCACTTGGCTGCAAAACCATACTTAGATCCCATGTCAACAGTTTCAAAACTATACTCGGCACTAAAGCATACTTCGATCACACGTCAACAGCTTAAAAACCATACTTAGCAACTTGAAAGCCTTAACAGCAGGCTCTTCATACTGAATGGAAAAACCTCAGCATGAGCAGACTCTTCATACTCAATGGCCCACTTATAAGTTAAGCTCACTCCTGCAAAATCCAATAAAAAAATATCACTTGTAAAGTAGAAAAACAATGAAGTAAATTATTTATAATGTTCAACAACTAACAACAATAACCAAGATCATGTGCAAAATAGGAAAATATAATTTAACAAATTCAATTTAAGAATTGGTTAAAATTAAACTTGAATGGATAAATCTGCATTGTTTAGTACCTAAGAAAAGTAAAACTTAGCTTTAAACCGGGAAATGAATTTCAACAGGAAAGATACTCAATGAATCCACAAAACAATTATGCTCAACTGCACAGGGATCAAGGATAATTTTAGGGGCGAAATTTAGCCCATTGGGCTATTTTTAGGGGTTTTTCTCGAAAAACGGTTCACCATTTTGCAATTTTTGAAGGCCTGTTTCACCCAATTTTGATGGGGTAAAGTTTTTTCACTGTAAAAATCGCCAAATTATTATATAAATGATATAAAATCCTTGGAAATTAAAATATTTTTTGAAAAATATCGCTAAACATTTTATAGTTAGTGTTTTAAGAATTGGTAAGATTCGCCAACATTTATACACTTTTAAATAAGTATGGTTCCTTAAAATCATCCCTGACAAGGATAAACTTCCATACATAGTGCAATATGTGAAGGGGTTCACCCCTATATGTCATGTGGTTAGTGAATGACATGACAACTATGGAAACTAATGAATGATTTAAGAAAGTTTCAAATCCAACATCCAAAAGAATAAATAATACATTTCTTTACCTATGGAGTCACAATTCTGCTATGTATGATTTGGTGCAAAAGTGTAACAAATTCCAAACACATGTATGAATTGATATGTGAGAAAAGTTATATAGACCTACTTTCCCAAATATGCAATAAACATAAATCAAAACTAAAATGTATGAATTGTGTATGTGAGAAAATCTATATAAACCTACTTTCCCAAATATGCAATAAACATAAATCAAAAGGGAATAGGGAAGTGAAACCTTAGCGGAAGCCGCTTGACGAGCTGGCCATGTTGGAACAAGAGAAGGTGAACTAAAAATAAGAATTGTCCTTTATGGCCCTGCACACAATGACAACAGAGGACCAATGTTACAATTGTCAAGAAATACTAGGTTGATTATGCAGAGGATTATTGTATTTATACTATATAGGATTTTCCCAAAGGATGGTATCTAAGTAGAGATGTTTCACAGTCTTTGTCCATGAAATTGGCTTCCTACACCCTAATAATTTGGCACATTCATACATTATCATTGGACTTGATATTAATGTTTGTCAACATTTGAATATTCAAATATCTACAAATGCTTCAAATCCTATTATGTGCATAAGCTTCGTACGGCGAGAGAAGTCCGTAGTCAGTATTAAGTTAAATATTTCTATTATTATCAAAGTCAGTATTATATCTAATACCATAAGTTGCCGAATTATTCAACAGTGACACAAGATTGCCAGTTAATTTACTAAGTTCAAGAAGTACACCATTTTTCTGTTTTCAGCAAAATAGATGACCCTATTTACTTGATGTCCCATTTCAAATTTAGTATTATGATTTATCTGGTCAAAAAACTATTGTTCTGATTACTTCACAAGTGTCCTTAGCTCAATTGCTACAAGGTGAATTGTCCTGGAAGAAAAAACTAGTGCATGTGCTTATGAATTCTTCCAACTTAAATGAATCGTATTACTAAAATCTCAATTCCTTGTCTCATTACATTTCTTCTTCTTAATATTGAGTGCTAAAGCATAAAGGAGAATTCAGGAATGCAATGGTGGTAGGAGATTGGTAAGATTCATTGGACCATTGATCACAGTAGCAGTCCACATTGTAACTGATATTATCTAAATCATATAGATGTTATGCCTAGCGCCATCTCGTAAAGGCTGAAGCGGTGCAGAACAAATTATGCATGCCCTTAATGTACCTAACATGTTACTAGAGTCGATTTTCCCAAGCATACATAAGATAAGTTCTTCTCATCAAGTGTCATATTGCATACTGTTTGTACACTGTTTTCAAACATGTTCTAGTATCTCTTTTACTAAATCCAAAGGTATGATATGTAACATACTAAATTATTTACTATGGTTCTAATAAGGATCAATATCAAAATCTATTTTAAGATTGGAACAAAATCAATGGATTTAGTTAAACTTAAATTAAAGCATTTTTTTCACAGATTTTTGGAAGTAACTGCACCGAGATAAGCAAGTTGCTCTTACAGCCCATGGTGAAAGAGTTGTGTCACATGATGTGTGTGGAGCCTCTATAAAGATTTGTCACATCAAGAGTGTGTCTGTGGGTAATACTAAGAAAATGAATTGGGAAAAAAGAATACTTCCAACAATTAATTTCAACCATACAAGGACTATCATAAATCCATCTTAAAACCCCTCATCATTTAGGAAGTGAGAGATTTACAGCTGGGTTTTTAATATTTATGATCCATAGGTTAATATGAATCTATGCTGATAAGTAGAACTTAATTTCTCTTGTGTGAAGTATCCTGTCGTTCAATTTCATCCCTCTGAAGCTCTTTTACTTTACTTCAGGCTACTTCACACTAACAAATAAACTAATAAAATCTTCAAAGCGAGTTTACATCATGTAACATGTTGCACTTTCTGTTACACATGATAAAGGAACTTCAAATTCCATAATAACTCTAAACACATTATTCACTTCTATAAACACTATAAAACACCAAAGTCCCATTATTTAGATCTCTACTTGCCTTAAGATAAAGAATAGCCTACTCATCTGGCTTTTGAGTCATGATAATAAAAAATTCATAATGGCCAGTTCAGATGGATTTCCTAGAGAAACATTGAATGTCAGTGCCTAATAAGGATGGAGTGACATTTGAGCCTTGAGTTTCACCAACTCAAATTCTAAAAGATCAAGGCACGTGTATTAACAGTCAACATGAAATGCTCTTCAATCTGAAATATTTGACATGTGCAAACTTCAAAGTGGCCAGGGTATGTTCTAACAGAAATCATGGCAAAGATGAAACTGAATCCTATTACACTATTCAAATTGGCACAAGCTATTCTATCCACCTTGCTAACCTACTTCACCCAGAAAGACATATGGTTGGTTATTCCAAAATTCACAGCAACTCCGAACAAGGTATTGATTCACTGAGGTTGATGGAGTGTTAAGTGATCCACCAAGGTTTCATTATAGCTGAGAAACATTATGGCCATGGTGTCCATACATCTTGTTGGGAAACTTATGCTTTGTAACATATTACAGAACCAAGGCCACCCTATGTTCACCTCAAGGCCTGCCATAATTTTTGACAAACAAGTTGTGGTCAAGGGTTCAATGCCCAATCCCAAGATCAAACCCACTTCCAAAGACATTTTTTCACCACATTCGAGAGCATGTGAACATTCTGGAAACAATGACAACCTAGGTGGAATTCTAGGTGATCTCGACATACCACATGTGGCAGATTTAAATGAACCTCTGAACAAAAAAAAATCATTTAACTACATGAAATTGAGGACTTGCTATAGATGTGGGACTCTTTAGTGAAGTGGGAATTTAAACAAAATTACCTTGGTGCCTACTAAAACTATTAGAGGCATGCATGAAAACAACCTTTAAGTTGTAAACCTAGTTAGAAATCCTTGGTTTATACATGTCACATATTTCTTCAACATTTAACTACAATGAATCTATGGCTTCTCACTATAGTGAATTGATCAATTTTCAAATTTTTCTTACCTGCTCTTCTGAATTTTACAAACCCTTGGAACCATAAAATCCCAAAATCTTACAAAAAACGAAAGAGATGAGCAACAATTCAGGCTCCCATCCCAATATCTACGGTGCAGGGGTGAAAGGGTGTTTTATTTGTTTTTCCTACTTTGACCCTGTTTCAAGAGGAACATGGGCTCTGGTAGCAATAATTGGGAAGAGTTGCATGCCCTAAAACTCCTATTGAAGTTGGAAAATGGAAAAATGTGCTAAAACTTTAAGTGTTTGCAGACTCAAAGTTGCTGATAGAATTCATAACAGGTGCTTTTAGATTTCAAAGCCTTCTTTAATGCTCGTTGCTGGACAAAACCAAGGAAGCTTCTAGTCTTTTTCAGTAGACCTCCTTCCACAATGTTTATAGGGAACACAATGCAAAGGATGATGAGTTGTTTAAAGATGTTTTTTCTGGCCAGCCTTGTGTTTTTTGTGGAGGAACTTAGAATGGAAGGAAATTATACCCTCCCTTCATACAAATATTCTAATTTTTTGTAATAATCTAAATTGTTTGTCTGTGTGTTTCTGTTAGCTCTTTGGAGGACATGTATGGAAATCTTTTTTTTGGATACACCCTTTTTTTGTTGGGCTTCAGGATTTTTTTATTATTATAGGACTTATGAATGCTAAGGTTCTAATGATCTTTTGATATGCATGTGTATGCATTGAGATATACTCAGATCCATTATAACAATGCCTTGGAATTTACTGATTATAAATTTTTCTCCTATATGGAATCTGAAGCTATAATATTTTCCGCGTAACAAAGAGGCACTTGAACTCCAATCCTTGATAGCTTAAGGTTTCTTAGTATCTTTTATTTGTTGTTAAGTTATCATATCTTCTTGTTAGTGTAAATGAAAATATGTTAGTGATTACACCTCTCATCTTGAGTTTTAACTCCATATTATGTTACAACTCCTTTCTTCGTATATTTTTAGTGTCATTATCTTATAAAATGTCTTTTTGCACTTGATCTGTGATTGAGGGGCCTATAGCCCACTTGGTTCACCAACACAAATTCTCTGTGGAAATCAAAATTAAGTGTCTTCTCTTACTTTGTTAAGGCCAAGACCATGCTTCTCTAATGCCTATCTGGACTTGAACGCACTGAATCTAGGACTTGGACCCTTGATTGGTTTATTTGTTTCCATTCCAAGGCCAATTCTCCTTAGCCATTTCAAGTAAAATCTAATTCTATTACCTTCCTATCAGTACAACTGAAACTAAAACAATGACACATATTTTTCCAGTGTAGAATTCCCACCTTTAAAAGTCATAAGGGAAGGAAGGATAAGCTATAGGAGAGTGTTTCTATGAGCATAAAAATGGATCTGCAAAGAGCCCAAATATTAAGCTGCTATATTCTGTTGGGAAATATATAAATGTATACAGAAATTCGTGATCATCTTTGAAGGCCAATAGGATCTGCAATATACTGACATTTGAAATGAGTTTGGAGGGGCAGAGTGCTGCTACAAGAATCACTTTCAGAATTCCATTTATACTTGTTGAAATAGCTAAATTCATATCTACAAATAGAGGTAAAACTAGGAAATGGGGCATGCATGCAGCACACCTGTGAACAAATGGTAATAACAACTTTGAGGAGGGTGCAATAATACAAGCTATGTTTACATCTTGGAAGGAGAAATGGAACACCAATCTGTTACTTGGACCACACCAACTATTGTTGCTATTCTGTTTATCTCAGATCTGCCATCAAAGGTACACTACATGCATGTAAGAACAGTTATTTACTTAAAATAAAGATGCAGATCTGTTATGTGTGGATTTGGTAATTAGTGTCTTAATTGTTAAGTTCAGTTTCTTTATTTATTGCATGCATTATGGATTCATTATGATCTAACATGGAAACTAAGAAATATGAAAGGAATTGTAAATACCATCTCAGTCGTTCAAACCCAAGGAGACACAAATAAATTAGACCTCAATATATTGGGATATTACAAAGGATCCGACTACACCAAATTTAGATCTTCTCTCCTTGTTGATGCAAGCAAAATGTGGGAATCATCTTCACCTGATTCATTAGCACAACTTATACATTTCTTCATGGTATATGTTATCTATAGATTCCATGATAACTAATTTCATGATGGCTGGTTCTACACGCTTCCTCTACACACAGCCCACATCATCACAACCTTCTAGATTTGCATGGGTGCATCAATCTACATATTGTCACTTCAGGGCTATTGGATCAGCTTTCCCATGGTCAACTTTCAAATTAGAGAAGCCAAAGAAGGATATCTATATCTCCTTGCAGATTTGTTTATGGCATTGGCTATAAAGGGACAATATGTCAAGGATGAACTTAGTCTTCACTCAACCATTGGGATCTGCAGTTATATCACTAGAGCCAATGCTATCATAATCTAATCCGCCTGAAGAATTATCTCCTTTTTCAATATTTATTTTCTGCAGTGAAGGGTGTATGCACACTGTAGAAGACCGTATCTATCTACTAAGCCTCCCTTAGACATGCTAGCTGGAACATTCTATGCAACTGAGCTTGCATGGTTATTAAACTACTCTATGAAATCACTGAATTTTACCAAATTCTTTGAAGCATGCTTGATGTAAACTTGCACACCATCTTGTCATAGCTTAGTAGCTGCAGCATATTGTTACACTCATAGAATTTACATCTATTTATAAAATAAAATGTATGCTTGATCATGCAATACTTTGTTCAAACCCACAACAGACACAACTGCATCATCAACTCACAGCCACCAGCAATCAAAATGTTTAGTATCAGTTGTATAGTTCCCCTTGGAAGGGTCCCTCCCATGGTGGGTTACAGTAGCTACTAATTCATATCTCGAACCTTTAGTTGTCGGAGACACCAACAAATTACAACGTAGATTAATCTCAAGACTGAAGTGTATAGGTTTATGTAGTTTTCCATTTCCTATAATTCCAAAGCTGAAGCACATTAAGTGCAATATAAACACCTTAGGCAATGTTTGTAGTTTTACAACTTTTCTTGCACTTACAACCCCTGCCTTGCGTGCGGAAATTCTATAACCTTCAAGTGATTCTGGTGAAAAAAAAAATGAAGAGCATCCTTAATAGTATGAGCAGCTTCTGGTAAAATGTCCAAGGGAAGTGACAAGAATAGTTGAATTGTAGTTGACACCTTGTTATATTTTGGTTTGACTACACTTCTCAATTTCCCTCCAAAGATGGCACTCAATTCTAACTCTACAAAGCCTTGTGTTCTAGTTATTGCAACTTGATTGTTAGGGCCAACAGTCTCCCAATCATCATCTCCTCTAACTATAACTAATGACAATTTTTCTGCCACTAGAGCCATTGAGATCTCTTCCTTCGAGTTTAAGAAGTTCATTATGCATCTAATCCATAACAAAATTAATAAATTCTTCGGAAGCACCACCTTCCCAATCATAATCAACACCACCAGAATGATTTGTCTAATCTCATGTCAATAATTGGCTATATGCTTGGGAAACAACAACTTGCCAATCCCTGCCAACATCTTGATCAAAACTTACCTGCCGATCCCTGTCTGCATTCTCTACATTTTCAGATTGGTCACTCTGTTGCCTCTCACTTTGAGGATCCTCTGGTGAATTTCTCTGTGTTTATCCCAAGACATTTCTCCTCTTGTGAATTTCTATGGATTCCTCCCACCTTCCCATACTAATTGATGATTCCAAGGAAAAGGATTATATTCCTTTGAAGGTTTTCCCAAGCGTGCCTCTCCCTTATCTTGAATCCTCCTAAAAAGACATATGAACTCAAATCTAGGTCAAAACCAAAGTTGAGGTGCCTTCGAAAGGGGGCCTTTCCATGGACTCTTTATCTGCCCCTTAAGCAAATAGAAAATCTCACCTTTCTAAATCCCAGCAAAAGGCGATGCTTGATGTAATGCATGGAAAGAAATCTATTATACAGAGGTCCCTTGGAGCAAGGAAATCCCTTCCCAAGGATACCCAATGATTTGCATGTCTTTCAATGCTTGTGGGGTTAGGGACACCTCCAAATTAAATACTCTGAAGAGACTCATTAGAGACAATATACCTAGGATTGTGTTTATCCAAGAGACGATGTTAGTTGGTGATAAATCCCAAGAGGCCTTCGAGCCTTAGCTTAAAAGGAAATTCTTTTTGCACTTTGGACACTATTGATCTTTCAAGTGATTTGTTAATTACCTAGAGTTACTTATTTTAAGTTGTGCACTGTTGATAACCTAATCCAAATGGTTAGGGTTTTAATATATAATGTAAATATATTTTGTTTTTCAGTTACAAATATGAGACACATATCTTAGGACCAAACATCTCCTCACCTGCTATATAAATAATTAATAAACTATTCACCAACAATTAAAATCAAGCAATGGAGTTATTCCACAACACTCGTATAAGTACAAGGATCTGCCATAACTTCTGTTTCTCATATGTTCTAACACTTGAAACTACCAGCTTTTTCTACCCGCTACCTCTTTGCTAGCTCACAATCCTATCGCTTTGTCATCCTTCAGAATTGAGACCTGCACTGGGTATTATTCTATGTTTCTTCTGCATACCTGTGTGTACTTGATGATATTCGAAAACCCTAATCAATGGTATTATTCTCTGTAGTTTTTTTTGCATACATGTGTGTGCTTGATGATCTTCTAAAACCCATGACTTGAGTCTCTCTTTCCTACACTCAAGCTCTAAAATTCAACTCCTCATACACACGATACCCACGTGAAGTTTATATAGTGCATGAAGGTTAACTGCGAGTTGAATGGATTGAGTTGAGAACAACTGTGACCAAAGGGTACCGCCACGTGGAGAGCCTTGTGAAGACTTACGACCTATTGGCGCCACCCACACTTGAACTGGAGAGGTTTGTGAATACTTGCAATGGAAGTGTGTTGGTGAACGCATATAGTTTTGTATATTCATGAAAGGAAAGACAAATGGATTAATATTATGAAGAATTTGTATTTGTTGTCATATATTCAATAAAATAAATATGCCGCTAACCAGTTAAGGAAACTACCACACTTAATAGAAGCATACAAGAATTAATCCATCGTATGGATTTGAGAGAAAAATACAAATTGCGTTGTCACCATCCAGAGAAAAAAATTCATTGTTGTATCAATTAAAAATTGAAGCCACCTTTTGATGTTTCAAAGCCACCATTCTGAAGATAACAATGGTCACTGAAAGAGAAAAAAGTTATTCATCAGCCCAATTACCATTTACAAAATACGAATAATCGACCTACATTTAAAAGATAGCCTTGGGAAAAGTTCATACACAAGATGCAACTAGATTCTGCAACGTAGAAAGAGAAAGAAAGCAACACATGGGAGAAAGGAAGTTTGCCATAATAAGAAGAAAAACCTTCTAAGAAGTGCAAGATCCAAAATTTCTCCTTGCCTGAACACCGATCAATACGAAAATCCGAGCGTATTTAAAAGTGTTTCAAGGTCACCTCCTCTGTTTTTGCCAAAGCTCTGTGGATTTCAACGACCGAGGTTTAGATTTGCGCCATACAGGTTTTTCCGCGCTTTTAAAATTTATATGGAATGCACAATCTGTTTATATTATTGTGAAGGGCATGCTCAGATTTGAAATTGCAAGGGAAACAAGAACAAATGCTAGCAAATTTGTAAATTTGTAAGCATGTACCAAGGGAAATGCTAGCAAATGTGTAAATATACTAAATTGTCAGCTATTGTTCAGATTACTTCACAAATATCCTTAGCTCAATTACCACAAGGTGAATTGTCCTGGAAGAAAAAACTAGTGAATGTGCTTATGAATTCTTCCATCTTAAATGAATTGTGGTGCTAAAATCTCTGTTCCTTGTCTCATTACATGCCTTCTTCAAAATATTAAGTGGTAAAGAATAAAGGAGAATTCAGGACTGCAACGATGATAAGAGATTGGTAAGATTCAATGGACCATTGATCACAGTAGCAGTCCACATTGTAACAAATATTATCTAAATCATATAGATGTTATGCCTAGCGCCATCTCGTAAAGGCTAAAGTGGTGCAGAATAAATTATGCAGACCCTTAACGTAACTCTCATGTTACTAGAGTCAATTTGCCCAAGCATACATAAGATAAGCTCTTCTCATCAAGTGTCATATCGCATACTGTTTGTATACTGTTTTCAAACATGTTCTAGTATCTCTTTTAACAAATCCAATGGTATGATATGTAACATACTAAATTCTTTACTATGGTTCTAATAAGGATCAATATCAAAATCTATTTTACGATTGGAACAAAATCAATGGATTTAGTTAAACTTAATTTAAAGCAAATTTGTCATAGATTTTTGCAAGTAACTGCACGAAGAGAAGCGAGTTTCTCTTACTGCCCAAGGTGAAAGAGATGTGTCACATGATGTGTGTGGAGACTCTACAGAGATTTTTCACATCAATAGTGTGTTTGTGGGTAATACTAAGAAACTGAGATGGGAAAAAGGAATATTTACAACAATTAATCTCAACCATACAAAGACTAGCATAAATCCATCTTAAAATCGTTGATCTTGTTGTACGTTGTTTGGGCATTTTCATGGAAACTTAAAGGATTTTATGGGTTGATGCCAAGTGGAATACATGGCTCTTATGGAGTTATGGTTTTATGATTTTGTTGTATGTTGTTTCCTGTGGCAACTTTGATAGACAATTCACTTGGCCGGATTGAACAGATAGCAGAGTTTTAGCCCAGTACACTTTTTTCTTGCTTGTGTTAGGCTGCCTGGTGGCCCACTCTGTTCATTATTGTTTATATTAATAGTTGAAGGAAGTATTTCATAAAAACAAATAAATCAAACCATAGAGAAAAGGATATTTACAAAAAGACTCACCAGCATCATCCTAATTCCAAATGAAAAGAACATATTTCATTTTTTATCATCCTAATTCCAAACCAAACAGAATATATTTTACCTTTTGAACAATTTTCTCGTCTTCAGATTCCTCAGAGTCTTCGCTGTCAGATTCCTCAAAACTGCTCTCCTCCTTTCTGGAAGGGGCTTTGATGATTCCTCCTGCATTCTGTGCAGCAAAACATAAAGAATTTCCATGAAAATCTAACTAACAAAGAGAAAAAAAAATTATTGACATCCAACTCATCTTATTGCAAAGAAAACTAATAAACATGCACATACCTTTTGAGTTGCCAAGCTTGCTACTTTTTTGTTTGGCTGGGAAACCTTTGCTACAGGCTCCTAGAAAATCCAAATAGCAACACAAATACTCTATTGTGAACATTTTGAAAAGGATAGAAATGCTACAAAAACACACTAACATAAAGTCATATTGTATAGATTCTAGAATCTAGATATATAATAAAGAGCTTTCCTAATACAATGATAAATTATACAACACAAAACACCTCATCAGATGATTCATCTTCAATGCTGTCATCCTCATTGCTTTCTTCTACTGGCTTCCCTTTGGAAACATTTATTTTCCCTGTAACCTTTGTTTGCAATGGCTTTTTTACATTCATCTAGATAACCCATTGAACATTCATAATTAATTCAAGGCGCCAACAAATCAGACTATTTGAGGAATAAATGCAGTTTTTCTGAATTAAATCTTTAAGGAACAAACCATATCACCTTCTCTTCTTCATAATCACTTTCAGAACTATCACTCGATTCTATTTTACCATTTCTTAATTCCATAACTGACCCATTATTTGCCAACACTGGGGTTTTCTTCGTCTTGGCATTTCACTTCACCATCTATGAAAGACAAACATATGTATGTCATTTCCAATCTAAGAGATTAAAAGAATATTATGTTGATTTGGAAAGTATGAAAACGAACATCATTAGCACATGCAACCAACATCCATTTACCTATTTTTCCATACTAGTAACCATCTGCAAGTCACTAGATGCCCCTGTTGTCACCTCAGACTCACCAAATATCACTTCTTCAGCAGCTCTTCCACCCAAACCACCAACTATTCTAGCAAATAATTGTTGCCTTGAAATTAAGGTTGGATCGTCTCCAGGTATAAACCAAGTAAGGCCATGGGATTGTCCACGTGGTATCAATGTCACCTTTTGTACACCATCATGCCCTGGTGTTAATGTACTACAATATGTCACAGATAAATCAATAACTTAGTATACAATTGATGCATTACATGTTTTCAAGGTTAACAATGGTGTACTGCAGAATGGCCTATTTTACACAAGAAACATCAGGTTACTTTGGCCTACATTGTAGCTTGCTTACTAACAAGTAGCTTCTCCATAAATAGGTAACAACACAAATATATAAATTGAGTATCAAGAAAACATGAAAATATTGGATATATCTTAAACATAGTTGCTTAGGAGCTGATTCATGGAAGAATAACCCTCATATTAAGATCTCATCTCACCTGACGCACAGGCTACAATAATGAAAGGGAAGGAAATGGCACAAACAAAGAATGGGTATATTTTAACATTTTTCTAGTTCTTATTTATCAAAATAAGTAGCTGAGAAAATAGTAAGGATAGAAGAGTAGAAGCAAGTGAATTGTACATATTGAACCTACAATAAGCATCGAGCACAAACAACAAGCTCAAAATTTGAAACTGCATAGAAGTGAAATGATACCACATTAAATAACAACAGTGTTATGCAAGAGTAATCAGTATTACCTATCACTTCTTATATCTTTTGGTTTCTCACACTGACTAGAACCTCAAAGAGAGTGAATTTATGGTATGCGAAGTATCTTCTTTCACAAGCGCAATCATACAAGTATCTACCAAAGCATCATAACCATGTAAAAACTGTCCAAAAAAAGAAAACCAATGAATTGTTGCACCTATGTATGTATCTATGTTTGAAGACCATTTGTAATTTTGTATGAGGATTTTTGTTGAAAACTTTGCATGAAATTGTCAGTTTACAGAAACTTGTACTGCCCTTTTGGAGCAACTTGCAACAATTCTATTTTAATTTTTCAAAGAAAAAATAATCCTTTTAACCCCTCAGGTACCTATCTATTTCAGACAATAAAGGGTGTATCCAATATTACATAAATTTCACCACTTCGATATATCAGGATTCTCTCAGCTTTTGTCAACATTACATTTTACAAAGCTCTGAGTTGTGTCTCCTTCTAATTGGCATAAGTTCTAAATATAAAAGCTTAAAACCAAAAAGCAGTGGGAAATCAACAAAAACAAGTGGCTTGGTCCCACACAAAGGAAGTCATTAAAATCAAGATTGACATAGCCATTCAGTTTATAACAATTCAACCCAGTAGAGCACAAAGATATGCTTGATTTAGCAACTCGAAGAAACTATCAACGTGTTTTAAAATACCATACTACAAGTTTGGAAAGAAAATTATTTTGCAAATGGTTTATTTATTGTTGAAAACTAAGCTCAATTTCAAAGAACAATCCATGACAACCAAGGAAAATGAGAGAGTAAATATTGCAATACTTTAATAGAAATCGACCATAACTGAAAAGAATTGGTTGTAGACATCGTAATTACAGAATGACAATTACGAAATGAGTTTTTTCTTACCCGCAAATAGCATGACCAACTTCATGATATGCAACAAGAATTTTAGTTTTCCCATCTGTCATCACCGTTCCCTCCATTCCAGCAACAATCCTATCTATAGAGTCATCTATTTCCTTGGCATAAATTCCTAACTTCACACGTCGCCCAGCCAGAATTGCAGTTTCATTCAATAGATTTGCAAGATCTGCCCCACTGAAGCCTGGGGTTCTCATTGCAATGAATCCTAGTGAAACATCACTATCAAACTTCTTATTGGTTCCATCCACTTTCAAAATCTCTGTTCTTCCTTTAACATCTGATATATCCACAGATACCTGCATTTAAAACACATGTTCAATTCATTATGATGCCACTTTCAAATATAAGTAGTATAGATTTAGAAACCACCCAGAAGAAAAAAAATTGTTGGTTGGTTCTTAAAAATTGATACCAGATGTGTCTATCAAAACGCCCTCGATGCAACAAAGCAGAATCAGGTATATCAGCCCTATTGGTTGTGGCAATCACAATGATACTAGTGTTCCCTTCAAATCCATCCATTTAAGTAAGAAGCTTATTTAGGGTTTGTTCTCGCTCATCATTTTCTCCACCTATTCCAGTTCCTCTCTGCCTACCAACTGCATCAATTTCATCCACAAAAACAATGCAAGGGGCATTTTCTTTGGCCTTTTTGAACAAGTCATGCACTCTAGATGCTCAAAGACCAACAAACATCTCAACGAAATCAGACCCTGAGATAGATAAGAAGGGTACACCAGCTTCCCCTACAATGGCCTTTGCTAGCAAAGTCTTCCCAGTCCCTGGTGGACCCACAAGATGAACTCCTTTCAGAATACGAGCTCCAGTTGCAGTTAACCTCTCCGGTTTCTTCAGGAACTCAACCACTTCCATGAAATCCTACTTTGCCTCATTCAACACCTACCACGTCATCAAATATCACTCCAGTATTCAGTTCCATCTAGAATTTTGACCAAATTGTAGGGGAAACCCAGGGCCTCCAGGGCCTCCCATTCCTCCAGAAGATCTCCTAGATAAGAAAAAAATCCCTCCAATTAGGATGAGAGGAAATGCTAAATTTTCGATCAAATTCAGTAGCACTCATCCCGAGTCCTCTTGAGCATTGTGTGCTGCAAAGTCTATATTCTTCTCTCTAAATTTATGCAGAAGATCCTAGATGAGACTGGGAAGTTGTACTCTCACTTGCTAAATCCTATTTCCCAATTCATGAGAGACTGCCTCCACAATTGCAATCGTTCCATTCTCAAACAAGTCCACTTTCTTCACCCTATCCTTGTCCAAATATTCCAGGAACCTTGAGTAAGACATTCTTGATGATGCTACACCTTGGTCATATGCCCGAGCCTTTTGAACACCCGATAATGTAGGGAGGGAAACCCCCACTGCCCCCAAAAAACTCTTCAGAAACACCATCTTGTTACCTTATTTCTTTCTCTCCAAAGAAGTCCTTACTATCCCAGGCTGACATGACTTGACCAGTGATAGAACACAACTTTTAGGAACTAATTGCTGACCATAAATCTCCTTGGTTAAACTACCATTCCCTTGGGTGAAGAGATAGGGAATGTGGGCTCAGTACAAACAGATTGAGTGTTGCAGCTACCATCTCTATAATGAAATGGAGATCGTACAAGCCTATAAGAGCCTTTTTCTGCAACGAAAATATAATTATAGTCAGCTTAGGAGAAGATTTATCTACTATTGAAGATAAAAAAGAATCAATCATATTTCTCTACTATTGAAGATAAAAAAAGAAACAATCATAGTGTTACTACAGTTTGATTTTAGTCATCACAATGAACCACATTCAAACACCCCTTGAAAGAAATAGAAAAGAAGAAAATTGTAATATTGTTGCCTTCACTAAAATGATACACACAATCAACATTGATTTTACTAGGTATAAACCCTAGGATGGGCATCAGCTTGTAGTCCAACAGCAAAGTGGTGAGTCCACCGGACATAGGTCTTGAATTCTATCTTTGCTACTGACAGCAGCACAACTAACTATCTGTTGGATCTCCTGCTAAGAGGGCATTAATGATTATCTAGGCTAAGCTACTTACCCATCGTTGTGAGCTAGCACATACTTTCAATTATTGAATACTGATGTATTTCACTTACTGGTTAGCCATGAACAAATGTTAACTTTGCATGCATAAGCCTTCATTTTTAATTGTATTTTATTAGTGTTACAAGTATTATATGGCACATCTCTCTCACCTGCGTTGGGAGAGTCTTGCTTCCATTGATGCAACAAACCCTAGTATAAAAAGAGACCAAAAAGAAACTAAAGGCATATCCAAAACCAAATTCCAACTAAGATACCAACACAAAGGAAACTACCATCAATCCCAACAATCCCAACTGTATTGGTAAAGATTGAAAATCGGTGGAAAAAAGGGCAGACCTAAAAAGGCAACTACCACCAATCCCATCTGAATTGGCAAAGATTGAAAATTGGTGGAAAAAAGGGTAGACCTAAAATTGAAACTACCAACACTCCCAACTGTATTGGCAAATATTGAAAATTGGTGGAAAAAAGGGAAGACCCAAATTCTCTGAAGGACAGGAAGAAAAACCAACTAAAGCAACAATGTACACTTGTTTCCCACCAAGGACGTCTAAATAAGCATGCATGTTTAATCTTCACTTTATAATCCTCACTTGCATTCCTGTTTAAGACTGTTGAATCAATCTGGAAATTTTTTTCTGCTTTCACGTCCTTTTTAGGTTGTTCATCCCCTACCACAGCCAAAGCAGATGCCAAGGAATCTCTCAGTTTAGCTCTAACAGAATCAAATGAATCAACATGACCCTTGGGAGAAGATAAATCTATCTGTACTGTCTTCTTCTCCTGTGTTGGATATTGATGCATTTTTACATTGGGTACCCCAAAAAGAACCTTTAACGGTACGTTATCCATTGTAGAAGACTATGGTCCATTAGGATCAAAATCTACATCTGCATCTTGATTTGACATTTTCTCAGTATCGTTGCATTTATGCACTTCTAACATTGACACTATTCCAGACTTCCTATGATCTTCAAGAAGTTCGTTGGACTATAATCCACCAAAAAGTCAGTTAGCAATAGATATCTTAAAATTTTCTAGATGATAATAATTTTAGGATAATAATTTGAAAATTGTCTTTCCAATCAAAACCAGATTCAACATGCCAGAAAGAACTCCAGAGAAAATTAGTTTAGCATTATTTTTAGAACAGGTATGTGTCTTTCTTTAAAAAAAAGGTAAATAAACAGAACATTAAATCAATCTCAATGCATACAAAAAGAAGTCAAATTCAAAACAGACAAATATCTAAGCTTCAAATTGATCACCTTTTACAATGGAAGCATATAAAAGCATATTTAACCTTTTAACCTTGGAAGCATAAAAGAATAATTATGCAATCTTACAAGGTAAGGTCTAGCATCTGAATTGGGACAGATGGGATGTTAATCTGGAATAACAAAACTTTCAATTTGCACATAAGCACATCTTGAATATATTTTAAATTTAAACACAAAAAACAATATTCCAAATTTGTTGAGTATCATATAGGGCTAGAATTCTTTAATGAAAAACACCATATTTACCTGTCCATTCAAAACCCTTCACAAAAGAGAAAGAGCATCACTAATAAAACCCTTCAAAAAAGAGAAAGAGCACCATTAATATTTTAGGGAATAGTTTCATGAAATATCCAACTTTTCAATATGTTCAACAAGATATTATATATACACCTAAAACAGCTAAACTGCAATACTGACATCAACACCCTGTGCATCTATTTTTCACGTTGACAGACCCTTTGTAACATCACAGTTTCAGGCTCTTCTCTTCTTTTTCCCTTCCCTAGATTTGTTGTCTGAATTCTTTGCCTGCAAATTAAAGGAAAATAGTAATATATAAGACATACCACATGACCTTTTGAACTAATAACATAAATATAAAAAATAAATAGTAATTAAAATTTAAAATTTACAAAATTTCAAGTTACCAATATCTTACCATTATGACCACCAGATGAACGAATACAACAACGAAGTCTATGAAGAGATCCAGTGAATGTTTTAAATAATCATAGTCTCCATGCTCCACTTTCTTGATATTCATATGTGTGTCAAATATGATGTACCCAAGGAAAACTATAAGACCGAAGTAGAGCTACAAGAGATTAACGTTAAGTAATTATTCCCGGCCTTTTGCAAATTAGAAATCATTTGTAAACTAATGCATACAAATTTTAAATTTTGCAATTCTATAACTTAAGTAATTAGAATTAATTTGTAATCTAATTTACACAGTTAATATTTTGCAATTCTACCAAACCTGTTTATAATCGAATATGTGCAGTTTATCTTCTGCAATCCTGCAAACCCTTGTACAAATATGATTTCTTATGTATCTAAATATGTGCATTTTATCTTTTACACGTACTACTGAACCCTTTCCTAAAAGGAATGTATTTATGACTAATATGATATGAACCATCTTCTATAAATTAATTTTAGAGATCATTCTACAACTATGATTAAATTTATAATTCAATATGAGCAGCTTCACTCAGCAAATTCTACTACCTTTTGCAAGTATGCTTTCATTGGTAGTAAATTATGTGCAAATATATTCTACAATTCTTCATATCCTTCCACAAATATGACGTATTTTGTATCAATGCGTGTTTTTAGCAGAGAGGCAAAGAATCCTGGACTTTAAGGGTTTTACCTGAAAAGTGTAAATTGCTTAAGCACCACCAAAGAAAGTAGATGCCAGTTGTAGCCACAGCAATATGCTAACCCTCGAGCCCAATAGTCCTCCCAGAAATATGAATTCCTGTCTCCTCGTTGTGATTGCTGCTCCCAAAAAGCAAGTGAAGGCCAAAGAAGTCCCGACGAATGCACTCACCAGTATACTGCCAACAATTTCGAAATGAAACAAACAATTATTTAATTAATGAGATCACATAATGAGATTAGCACATGCCACAACCACAAACATCAATTGGCCTATCTTGATCAATCTACAGCAAGCATCTCATATATGCACTTGGATATGCTAGTTAATGGTCCGACTAAAGGAAGTTACACTCAATACATTACATAATAACCCAATGGCATTTTTATGGGGAATGTTTTGAACTATATGACTAATGACAACGTTTTTAGAAATGGATGCTTGTTGTAATGATAACCTAGATTCATGGCCCCTTGAACATGCTCTTGTGTGTTTATACAGACCCCGATGAATACAGAGCAAGAAGAATGAGATACATTGATTCTAGAATAGCCACATAAACAATGGTTTGGTTGAATTACAGCAATCAGTCTTTAGCAAGCATCATTTATATGAACTTGGTTATGTTAGATAATTCCTCATCTACAATCAGTTACAATTTTTACATTAAGAACTCTCAATCAACAGAAAAGAACACACAAAACATCAACCCTGTTGTGCCTTCATCACCAGATAGAAATTAAAAAAAAAATCATAGGACTATAGGCGCATTCATTCTGCTAAATTGGCTAGTGAGTGGGAGATTGTTTTATAGCAATTGTGTCCACAGAAGTGAGATGGGTAGGACATCTTGATCAAAATCTTGGGGAGGTAAAAATCTTAGGGAGGAGCTGCTAAAAATCTAGTAGTCTGAAAGGGCTTTTAAGGAAGATCCATCCTTCCATAAATCAGGGATATAAAAGACAAATAGAAGCAATAAAAAAACCTAGACATACAACAAGATTAGGCTCCCAAATGCCAAGAGGATAGCTTTGACAATGTGCAATTAAGTGACAAACTAGCTCAGGTTGCCATGTATATCACCCATTGAGGCAGAAGGTGAGAATCATTTACTTTGGCCAATTCTGGGAAAACAAAAGTTTCTCTAATCGCTAGACAAACAAGAAACTTGATAGAGAGTAGAACTGTTCCAATCCCTCTTCTAAGGCTCATTCTATTGATGTCCTTTAAGTTATGTTTTGAGAAAGAGATAGTTTGGGTCTATAAAATCAAGATATCCTTGGATGTTTTCTAAATATTTGATTTGTTTAGATAATTATATGGGAGGACTGTAATAAGAACCTTCTAGATAGTTGACTGATAGCTTTTGTGTATTTTGCGAAGAAAGGCATCGGCGATGTATATTTTGATTTCCTCTATGAAATATCAAATATAATGGTTTTTCATGTAAACAAAAAAAACTATTCCAGTGTGCTAGGTTGTATTTTACATGGGGTGAATTCTCAAGCTTTAGGAGAATTTCTAGGCATGAAAGAGGCTTATTGGGTAGTCCTTGGAATTGTAATCAGTAGTTTGGACAAGTCCTTGGCATTTATCAGAAATCTGGGCAGCTTTTAAGCAATTCTGTGTAGGCTAAAGGGAATCCTGAGAATCACCATTAATGAAGGTCATGAAAGGAAGCCTCTGAAGGATTGCATTTGCATCATACTAGTCATAATATGCACCCCTTGACTTCCTTTCAAGAATGAGGTAACTTTCCCATCAATATGTACTTTTTTCCTTATTCAAATAATTTCATATAAATCTTACAACTCAATCAATCCATGAGTCCCTTGAAGCCAAATGAAGATGTTAGACATATATTATTGTCACTTCATCAGACATAACATGATGGTTTGTGGACAAGTGATTCAGGCTCTAGGGGGACATGTTGGAGCTTACAAGGGATGTTACAAGCCCTACTGGGGCTTCTATAGTTTGTGTGCACTTGTCACAAAGCCTATCAGGGTTTTTTGTTTTCTACTATAGGGTTGTCACAATATTAGGGCATGTGTTAAAGGCTTAGGGCCTCTTTTATCCTCCATTGCGACAACGACAAGCTATCTTAATCCCTTACAGGGCTCCATCTTGTGTACAGAGGATAGTCCCAAAGGTTTAAAGGGCTTCCAAGGCTTTGGCAGAGTTTAAGGAAGGTTGCAACATAGTTTTGAGGGATACCAGGGGTCAAGGAAGGTAGCCATAGTGCAAAAGGATCCTAGAGGACTTATATACGGGTTGCCACAGGAATACACAGGTCCTAGTGGTCTTGTTGCAGAGTGGACAAATCCCTAGGAGGGATGGATCATGGTTGCTACATGTTGCATAAAACTAGACAGACCACTAGCAGACTAAACCAGGGATGACGTCATTAGTTGAAGGGCTTATATCAGTCTAGAAACATTAACCTATCTCTTAAAGATTTTTCATCTTCAGATTGTCTTGGTATGTGTTCCCTTGTGGCCATTGCAAAATTCTGCTCATCAAATATGCTTATGTAAATTTAGTCATCTCATATTAAGGAAAATTATTTTGTTGTTTTTCCTAAAGGTTTTCCCTAGCGTAAATTTTTATGTGCCTTTCGTGATGGTTAATGTTATAATGTTCTTTTTAGTATATATGCTAAATCTGAAAATTCAAGATTATTGCCATTCTACGTCTACATTCAATTCAAATATTCAATTATGTGAAAATTTCCCAAAAGGAAATTCGGTGTTAAAGTATATATACAAACATTATTACCTTAGTGAAACACCTACCACATTACATATCCTTTTAATCGATATACCCATGCCTCTATCTCTATGAAGTCCAAATAAAACTCTATCTTTAATAATTCCAAATCAAAGTTCATATTCAAACCCCCTACCAACCTAATTCTTGTTATGTCTTTAACTAAGCAATCCATAAACTATAAACTACTAAAGCTCAAAATACACCTCAATCAACCACTTTCCACATTACATATCCTTAAACTACTATATTTATGATGCTATGATGTTCTAATCAAAGTTTATATTCAAATCATCCACCAAACTAATTGTCATTTTCTTTATCCAAAAATTCATAAACTACAAACTACTAAAGCTCAAAAAATAAAAGGCCATCAATTATGACTCTTGAATCTTAGTATAAAGACATTATTATCCTACCCCAATAAGAATATGTTATATGAGGTTTTTTCCTAAGTATTATGACTCTTTGAACTTCTCACATTGTATATCTTATTTAGAAGGAAAGCGATAAGTAAGATATGGGTAATGATAGAATGTTATGACAGGTCATAATTTAGGAAAATTGTGTTGTACTTTCTTATTTACCTATTAGACAATGCAAAAGCATCTAGTTTAAAGCCAAAGGTCAAGCTAGATTTTCCCAAAACTTCCAAAGTGAGTACATTCTTTCTCTAAAATCCATCCTTAATGGTGCCAAAAGAATGTTTATATATATTTAGTTTCTTCTTAGTAAACTTTTGAAGACTTCATATAAATGTTCCTTAGTCATGGGAATTTATTAGAGTGTAGAGTAAAGGGCCTCAAGTTTCCATCAATATTGGAGAGTCATATTGATCAAAGGATAGAATCCAATGAGTGTCATAGTCTATATAGAGGAGGGCCACAGTAAGGTTGGGTTGTGTTTGCACAAGCCACCATTTGATTAGGTGCAGTGAACACCACTTCAAGACCAAGAAACCGAAATCAAATAAGGTTATATTTCAACTATAGGAGAAGTAATTTGAACTCAAGTATGGCCATAATTTCACTACAAGAACATGAATACAATGTCAAGTAGGACCATATAGATCACATTCTAGGACAAAAAGACACATTTAACCATTACTACTCCACATAATTGACAAAAGTAGGCTGCTAGTTAAACAAGTATTTGTAAGTTCAAGATTAGTAAAAGCTTTCGCAAATACTAAATCTAAGTTGATGACCTTTCATCAGCAGATAAGGAATTACCACTAGGACATGAGAAATCCTCACAGTAGAAACATAATCAATTTCTTTAGGTAATTTTAAGCTCTTCTCGCTGATCATTCTAGTCAACTCAAAGGAAGAGACTTAAGCTTCCTTCAAGTCATCATATTTCAATGTAGCATGTTCCTTCTATTCATTCATTCTTCTTTTTATTTTTATTTTTATTTTTCAAAGGCTCAATTGTCATTGGACTTGATGCCTTAACAAAATCACCTTTAAAATTTTCATGGCCAGAAGTTTTTGATCCTAGTTTCGAAGTAGAAATGCAAACATAGGATGAAATGATATCAACAATAGGCATCGATAGTGCATGTCGCTAAGGGTTGGATGTTATAAATAGTTGCGACCACCACAAATCTTTCCAAGTCATAGCTCTGGGATGATTCCTCATTTTCTACATATGATGACGACCCTAAATGTTCAACGTTCTGAATTCCAAAGAAAGACTGTCATCTAGAATGAAAAGTTGTTCTGATGAATCCAGTGGTCCACTTTGGGGCATATTAGTTTCACTTCTTAGAAAATGGATATCTTGAGTCTGAGTCGAGGCTGAAGTACCAGACACATCCTTTTTTGAAGGTCTTGTAAAACGCGTTTGTGTTATGCCATCACCCATTGTTAGAGATAATTTATTTGTTTTCATAAACATGTTTGTTTTTTATATTTTTATACTAGCAAAAATTTTCCCAAGTTTCTAACCAATGTTATCAGAACTGGACCGGTCATTGAACCGACGAAGCCCAAAATGTGAACCGGACCGGAACCGGCAAAAAACCGGGTAAAAGACCGGCTGACTAAAAAATACATAAAATATTCATATTTTGTAAAAAAACATATATATTCATGTGCATACATATGAATCCCAACCATTAATACACAAATAGTGTTAGGATAGGATTAGGGTTAGGTTAGAAGCATAGGTTAGGTTTTAGTTTGTGTTTTTTTTTTAAATTTGAATTCTGTGAGTCCCCAGTATGGACCGGCCAGTTCCGTGCCCGGTTTGGAAAAAAATCCGGTTTGATGATTTTTTTTTTTGCTGACCGGACCAGCCAACCCTATAAAGCAGTCAGACCAGTCGGTTTTTCTGGTTCCGGTCTGGTTCCAATAACACTCGTTCTAACCATACATTGACAATATCAGGCATCTATCCCTCAGTCACCATTTATCATTCAAATTCCATAAAATATATAATCTATTGTCTTGATTCTTATCTAGTAATACTTTTTGTGTAGCAACAATTATATTTGTATTTCTTGAAATAGATTAGCACCTGTCGCCTCTACCACTCCTCCCCAAACAAAAATATAAAATTAAATTGCATATATCATAATTCTTGATATCATAAACATACCTTTGACCAATGAGATTTACAGAGAGCTTATAGTGACTTTGACAGAAATACCTTCTTGGTAACTTCGACACCGCTCACATTCTTTGAAAACATATTTCCTGCACAAAATCTATTAATTAGTATAAATTCTTATGTCTACAACTATCAAAATATTGAGCAATATATCGAAACCCTATGTGGGTGTCGCTGTAAATACTATACAATCTTAGGGTATAGATTTAAAAATTTCAATCACTTGGGTTTTTGTATCTGTGGTAGAGTGAAAAAATATTTTGATCATTGTCAAGAACATGAAGCAATATGAAAATGTCAACATGATTGTGAATATTATAATGATTTACTAGAAATTCTTATATTCAAGTTCTTCCTAGGAAGAGGAACTCGACATCCACTGCTTGTACTTTACCCAATAAGAAAGAAAGATGTCTATGCTCAATACCACGGCCTCTACAGAAGAAGAAAATGATGCCACAATAGAGATACTAATAGAGGATGAAGAATAATGCATCTACACGAGAAGTATTTTCCAAACATCAGCACATGTGCACAAATCTTCTTCAATCCTGCTTGAACATTTTTCACCAATGAAGCTCGGTAAGAAATTTGTCTTTTTCATGCTTGGGACACCTCATTAATTACAATATTTTTGGCATTACAAGGTGTTTTCAATGCAACCAATTTCATAGAAACTTCTTGTCATTAAATTTTCTCCTCTTCTTCATCAACTAGAACCCTATAGTTCATGCCAATATCTTCATTTTCTCTCGGCCCCCCACAAAATTCAAACCCTTATTTAGATCACTCTTTGTCTTTCTATCGTTATCTATGTAGTGTCATTATTTTCCTTTTTATCACTAATTTGGGGTTTGTTGAAATTAACAATTCAGGATTTTGCAGGAGGAGCTTTGAGCCTGGAATATCAATGGGCTAATTCATAATCAAGACCAACATAATCGAAGCCTCCTACATTTCAGCAGATGAAGAAGTCGATGATGAGTTAAAGGGTTTTACCAGTATGTGGCAGTTGAGATTAAGTTGTAATGCACTTTCAACTGGAACTGTGCAAGCAATCGGTCTACCCAATTGTCCTTCTCTTCTCCTCTCAGTGATCTATTCCAAATTGTGTTTCCTGGTATCCTACCGTCTTTGTGCAGACTTAATGTACATATATATTTTTTTAGGAATGCCCAGGTTTCATGGTTTGGTGTAAATGTATGATAAAATCTCATTTCCTTTTCATTGGGATATTAATAACAAAAGAAAGAAACCCATCGTGTTTTGGCTACCTCCCTTGGTATAGTTGTACAATCCCATGAAGCCGTGAAAACGGGTCCAAAGAGCTAAAGAAAGTTTAAAAAGGGGGCTATTTAAAAACACTATTGTAAATGAGGGTGTAGAGGTTCCCTCCACCCCCTTTTACTCTAATTTTAGTTTTAGTCTATTGATGTGTCGAAAAAAAAAATATTTAATCCACCCATTGATTTTATAAAGAAAACTAAAAGAACATTAATTCACTTACAATTGCAAAAATTAAATATTGAAAATTTTCATTAAAAAATAAAATTAATTTTTATTAATAAAAATGTTGAAAAATAAATTAACTAATTTTATATCATAATTATGATAAGAAAAAATGTAAAATTATTGAATTTTTAAGGATTTGTTTTTAATATGGTTATTCCTCTAGAGTAGCGAGGTGCTCTATAGCCTAGTCCATCAATAAGACTTATCAAGCATTCAAGTGATAGGATGGTAAGGTTTAATAAAGTAGATCAAGGAATGAGGGTGTAATATTTCATGGTATTGGGAAGTCTCCTTAATGAGTAAACCTACTCGACTAGAATGTTGTAATGTACTAGAGCGTTATAAAGTAGTTAGGGAATCGATGGTGTAAGGTCCATAATACAACATTAAAAGAAACCTGCATATATATGAAGGATATTATACATCAATTTGGTGTCTCTCTAGGATATCAACATGATCAATGACACTAATTTGGTGTTAATTCTTAAGTTGTAACACTAGTGTATAAATCTTTCTTGATTATAATAGTTAAATTAGTGTCAATAGCTGAGCTACGACACATGATGGGTCTATAATTTACTAAATTCTAACACTACAAATGGATTCAGAGAACCCATTAACACTACAGATGGATTTAGAGTTTCCATTAATGGGGTCTCTAAATCCATTTGCAGTGTTAGAATTTAGTAAAATGTACAAATTCATTGTCAAATTTGTAATTTTTTCCATCGTCGAAGTGACACTACTAAAAATGACCAAATAAATGACCAATTGTTATCTGGTCATTTGTAGTCTAAATATCCCGTGATCAAATTTGGTCATTTATCTTGGTCATTTTTAGTTGGTTTTTATCTCATGACCAAAAGTGGTCATTTATCTTGGTCGTTTTTAGTTAACTCACTTAGAATTATCAATTTTTGTCATTTATCCCTTTAAAAAAACTGTGGTGACCAAACATTTTGGTCTCGTGGTCACTAATCTCTCATTTTCCACTAGTGTTACTAACATACTACATACTACATACTACATCAGGAGAATACAACATACTACATCAATAGCACCCATTACATGCCATACTACATCAAGAGCCAATCCTAGTAACCCTATTTTGTACCGTAAACCCTAGTTTGAATTCTAAACCATAGAAACCCTAGTTTGTGTTCAAAATCCTAGAAAACATAGTTTGTAGCCACTATCATCTATAAATAACTAGTACCATTTATTCGATGTCACCATTGACCAACATCTCAAATAAAACATTCAAACCTTAGAATGAAGGAGACCACTAGTCTTTTAATAAAAAGAGATTGAAGTCATAAGAATGATGGTAATCACATCAAATGAGATGAAAGGTAATCACATCTATTGGAAGGAAGGGTAGTCATTTCGATATGGATGAATCTTGATCTCTTTTAATTTAGATAATGTAATTACAAGTGTTAGGCCTTGAATCTCGAATTTGGTCCTATAAGGACATTATTCAACACCCCAAGTTTTCATGGAACTTCGTAATGAAAGTGTTCAAATAAGGTATAAAAATATTCCCATGCTTAATGACCCATCAGAACCTAGTTTTGATGCACAATTGGAATTCTATGCCCCAGGTAGGGATTCAGCAGGTGTCCCTAAAATTCTGTAGGAGGTTGGATTGATCTTTCCATATAATGATGACCGTTTCTCATATATATGAACCATCGAATCTGTTGGATTCAAGACATCGGGCTATTTCTATGGGTGGCCCACTCTCCTACCTCTATGGAAAAGGGATCCTGTTTTAAGTCAATTTTGAAAACTAGGGTTTTGCTGAGTAAGGGAATGTGAATTTTTTGCACATAGGGGTTAACTTTGAAAATTACTCAACCATGAACATGTGTCTAGCATTACCACGTGTAACATCCCTAAAAATGTTTGCATGACCAATCAGAAGCCAGTTTTGATGCACAATTGGAATTATATGCCTCAGGTAGGGATTCAACAAGTGTTTGTGAAAGCATGTAGGAAGTGGGATTCAATGTGCCACAGAATGATGACCATGGCTCGGATTGATGAACCATCAAATCCGTTGGATTCATAACATTTGGATAGTTCTAGGGGTGGCCCTCTCCTCTCACTCCATGGATAAGGGATCCTATTTTAGTTCAATTTTGGAAACTAGAGTTTTACTTGGTAACGGAATGTGAAATTTGTGCACATAGGGGTCAAATTTGAAAATTCGTCGACCTTTAATGTGTGGCTAGAGTTCCCACATGGATCCTCCCTAAAAAAAATTTCATGGCCTGCTAAAACCCAATTTTGATGCACGGTTGGAATTCTATGCCACAGGTAGGGATTCAACACGTGTCCTTGAAATCCTGTAGGAGGTGGGATTCAACATGCCATCGAATTATGACAGTGGATTGGGTCAACAAACCGTTGAATACGTTGGGTTTAGGAAATAAGGATAGTGCTAAGGGTTGACCTCACTTCTGGCTCCATGAACAAGGGATCATGTTTTAGTTCAATTTTGGACACTAGGGTTTTGCTTAGTAAGGGGATGTGAAATTTTTGCACATAGGGATAAACTTTGAAGATTCCTCGACCGTGAAATGTGGCTAGCGTTCCCACATGGAACCTCCATAAACAGACTTGCATGACCCATGGGAACCTAGTTTTGATGCACGGTTAGAATTATATGCCCCGGGTAGGGATTCAAAAGGTGTCCATGAAATCTTGTAGGAGCTGGGATTCAACGTCCCATATAATGATGATTGTGGATTGAATCGATCAACCGTCAAATATGGTGGATTCAGGAAATATGTATAGTGCTATAGGTGGCCCTATACTCTAGCTCCCTCGACAAGGGATATGATTTAGGTCAATTTTGGAAACCATGGTTTTGCCCAGTAAGGGAATGTGAATTTTTTACACATAGGGGTCAACATTGTAAATTCCTTAATCGTGAATGTGTGGCTATGTTTCCCATGTGGAACCTTCATAAACACACTTGCATGACCCATGGGAAGCCATTTTTGATCCATGGTTGGAATTATATGCCTTCAGTAGGGATTCATCAGGTGTCCCAGAAATCCTGTAGGAGGTGGGAATCAACGTGCCATAGAATGATGATCATGGCTTAGATCGATGAACCATTGACTCTGTTTTATTGAAGACATCAAGATACCGCTAGGGGAGGTCCTCTCCTCTAGATCTATGGACAAGGGATCTTGTTTTAGGCCAATTTTGGAAAATGGTGTTTTTCTTAGTAAGGGAATGTGAAATATTTGCACATGGTGGCCAACTTTGCAAATTCCTTAGCTGTGAATGTGGTGCTAGAATTCCCACATGGAATCTCCCTAAACATTCTTGTTGAGCCTCATTTTATTATCATTTTTGGAAATTAAATAACACATTTAAATATATATTTTATTATCTTTAGTATATTTTATGTCATGCAGATCCAGATCCTTATTTCAGCACAAGGTAAGAACAAATTTGATGTTATTACAACTTTGGCTATTAATATAATTTTTATGATTTTATTAACTTAAAATTATATTATTTAAAGAATATTTAATGTATTATCTGATATGTATATTTGTTTGCAGATTCTATAGTTTGTTTGGGCAAATTAACACCAAAATGCATTCAGTCTGCCTTTCACATGACATGTCCAGCTCACGATCCAACTTGGTGTTCAGCTCATCATCCAGCTGTCGTGCGAAATTCGCTAGTGGTTTTCCATGTTTTCCCTAGATTGACACATAATATTTCCATCTCAAGGTTTAGTGTTCTGTTCAGCTCGCCCATCAGCCTACACGCTGTCCATAACTGGTTTTGAGCATTTAAACATGAAACATCCTACCACCAACTGATCATCCATGCGTATGGATCGGACACCAGCTTGCAATATCCTCTTCTCGCCACCTAGCTGCTCATATACAGTTTATTCAAAGGGATAGAATGACCTGCATTCTAGAAGAACGACTATGTCACTTCCCTCGCTCTCCACAACACCACCAGTCCACATGCTCACGCCGATGAGGGACCTGCATTCTAGAAACCTACAGCTATGTACAACCCTGTGTTCAACACCATCCCATCAACCACACTAAGGAAGGGATTGGCAATACGCTGAAGAGGATCTGCCCATGTGAAAGGAGGAATATCACGCCACGTTCATGCTGTAGAGGTCATGCTCATGCTGAAGAAGGAAGACATCCATGCACTGGCCTGGAATCAATTATTTTGATTTAAATATTGACTAAAATTAGAGAGCAATTGACCTTTGAGTGTCGACTTGCTCATATCTCATGTAAAATATATATATTAGTCTCTGAAAAAAAAAGCAGAGTTAGTCAGGAGAGTTAGAGAAGTATTTTTCTTTTTTAGAATCGGGGCCTCTATTATAATAGGCGCCCCCAAACCCAGCAACAATAATAATAGCATAAGTTTCCTTTAATTTAGTTTTCTTTTCATGAACAAGCTTATAGATCCTCAGGGTAGATTTATTAAGGGAGGAAAAGCTATCGACATTTCTACTAACTTTTCCAGCGGACATAATACCCCAACTACTAACTCACCAGAAAGGTATCAAAAAACACGTGAAGGGAGTAATTCTGCTTGGAAACCTAAAGAAAATATTCCAACAGATCTTACTAAGGGAACCATAGAAGGAGAAGGAACCTTGGCCAGAGGTCCTGAGGACCTCATTCCAGAAGAAATTCATAAGGATCAACCACTAGTAACCTCTAGTTCTCCACTAGTCACAAAACCAAAGAATACGACCTTTTCACTAGTAGGAAGTTCGAACTTTGTTGAACTTGTTGATCTTGAGCAGGTAAAAGCCCTCTTTAGAAACCCCATAGATACAATCATCTCACAAATTAAGACATCCACAGTAGAACCTACTATCCCTCTAGGGTTCAATAAGAAAACGGTTGACCAGAGGAAGATCTCTTTTGAAACAGAGTGTTGGGACGCTCCATTATTACCTTGAAAGGACATTAGAGGAAATTTGGGGTCTAAAATGGGCCTTATAATAAAACACACCAACAATAAATTTTGTGATTTGGAATTCACGAACCAATAGAATTTCAATAAAATGAGTCAACCATAATGGTTGAATTGTCATATTTATCATAAAATAAAACTACTTTTTTTGTTCGTATTTTCGACATATCTCCCTGTGTTTTTACTCAAATATCAGGTGGAAGATCTTGTTGGATGCAAAATTTAATTATGCATCCAACGAGTATACACATTGCATACTTTTGATGGACTGCGCTGCCCCAAAAATAAGAAATACCTTAAAAAATGTGATGATGATGTCATCATCACATTTTTTCAAGAATTTCTTGCTTTTGGGGGAGAGGGCTCTGTCAAAAGTATGCACTGTGGGTACTCGTTAGATGTGGAATTAAATTTCGCATCCAACAAGCTCTCCCTCCTAGAATTTGAGTAAAAACACAGGTAGATATGTCGAAAATATGAAAAAAAAATGTAGTTTTTTTCATTCTTCCTCCAAAATTAATAACTATTATTTTATTATTTTAACTATTATTTTATCATTTTCCTTAGGAGGCCCATTTTAGACCTCAAAATTCCTCTAATGAGCTTCCTAGGTATATTTATATTAAAAACCCAGCCTATATGGAGGGATGGGGAGAGAACGAATATCATAACGAAGTTAGAAATAACGAAGGAGAAGGAGAAAATCAAACTGAGGCTACCTTCAGGTTTCCTATTCTAGATACTATACTCGATGTAAATATGAAAAACATCCCTCCTTCTTCTTTACCTACCTTTTATGGAAAAATTAATGAGGACCTGGACACATTCTTGTTTGAGTTTGATATTCTCTATAGGAGCTACAATTATCTACAAGATGCTCACAAACTAAAACTCTTTCCCACTACATTAAAATATTTCGCCTTGCGATGGTTCATGGGATTAGGTGAATCCATTATCAAGACTTGGGATGACATGAGAACCTCATTCTTGCGAAAGTATCAAGAATACTGCAAACCTAAATATTCTTGACACGATATATTCAATATACAACAACTTGAAGATGAAAGCCTAGAGGATTACCTCGAAATATTCGTTTATACACTTCATAAATCAAAGTATCATGACCATCGAGAAGATGCAGTTCGTACATTTTTTCTCAAGGGAATCTCCGAGGACTTGCTAGAGATTCTTAATCTCATGTCATCCGACGATATTTCTCATAATACCTTTGCACATATCGTTGAGATGTGTAAAAATTATTCTAGAAGTAGGGGGAAAGTTGGGAAAAACTTTTAAGAGCCTTATAGTAGAAATGTAAGAGGAAACCTTCCTAGTTCAGGAGGGGTTACAAGGATGGAATTGGGCAACCTATTGGAAAATTTTAACAATGACATCTTAGGAGCCATGGGTTCTCAATTAGATTCTTTACAAGCCAAGAAAAAGCAAGATGAAGAACTAGCAGCAATGAGTATTTTCTATCCAAGATGTAGAACAAAACATCCCCAAAGGGAATGTCCATTAAAAAATATCTCTATATGTCACATCTATACAGAGGAACATCCGATAGATAAATGTCCATCCTTGCCTAGATTGCAAACCATCTATAAGAGTGGGGATGTAGGTGAAACATATAGGATGCCTCCTTGGAAATCTAGAGATCAACCAGCATACCAGAGTTTTCCACCACAATCCCCACCCTATTACTCTCCATACCAACAACCCCAACAATGGAACAATCCTAGTTGGCAGAGTTGGCCACCTCAGTATCCTCCTCCTCAATTTCCACAACATCAGTATTAGTCACAAGGGTGGAGAGGAAAACCATACCCTCAGCCACAACATATCCCTCCACCTAATCATCCGTATCCTCAGTATCAACCGAATTTCCAGCAGCATTTGCCTGGATTTGTACCTCCAGTTCCTCTCATTGCACAACAACCTCATCACTTCCAGAACAAAAACCCTCCACGATCGACATTATTACCTGCACAATCGATATCTAACCCTATTAATAAACCAAATAAATCTCTTAACAATATTGAGTTGCAAACTCTTCCATCCTACCTTGTTTCGACAGTACCTATACATGAGATTCAATTACGGTCTAGAAGAGTTATTAATGATAAACTCGAAACATCAGTTGTCATTTGTGAGGAAAATGAAGAAGAAGAAGATTCAAATGAACCCGTGAATGATGCCATCTTTGAGGATGTGAACATTCCAAAATTTCTAGTACCTACCCATCCTTTGCAAGAACCTATTCAGGAACAAATAATTCCTCCATTTCCAACAAGACTAGTAATAGAAAAACCTGTTGTTCATTCTGAGTATGATATCTTGAATGAATTAAAGCATATCTGTACCAAAATCTCGTTATTGCAAGATATTAAAGATATACCAATTTACAGTAAGGTAATAAAGGAATTATGCATTAGACGCCCAGGGAAGAAACAAAAATACCCCCTTACAATTCATGTCATAGGAGAGATGTCTGAATATATGTCAGATCAGTCCCAGATTGCAAAACATACAAATCTAGGAGCCCCAGTAGTGACTGTAATTATAAATAATACCGCTATAGATAACACATTAATCGATTTAGGATCAGCCATCAATATGATGACCACCACAATTTTAGAAGTTTTACAGTTGGGACAATTTCTTATACCTACCCCTTCCATCTTGGAACTAGCATACCATACTACGGTAAAGCCTGCTGGAGTCTTGGAAGACATTCTTGTATCAGTAGCTTCATGGGAATACCCAGTCGACTTTATGGTCATAGAATCAAAGGATCATTCTAAAGGACATCATATTATCTTGGGAAGACCATGGTTAGCTACTGCAAATGATTTTATAGGATGTAGGGATGGGGAGATGACCATTTCCAATGGGTTGTCTACCCAAAGACTTGTTTTATATGTGATAGCACAACCAATAACTGACCTTTCCTTTCTTATTGATTTCTCCTGGGCATTGCAGGAGCAGACTACTGAGAATTTATTGAATCAGTTTATTTCCTCCACCACTAGTATACATTTTCCTCATTCGTTTGCTAAATTTGATCAAATATTTGGAGATGAGTTTCAGGAAATTATGGCTCTCTCAATGTTTAGAGAAACACCTTTTTTCTTCACAATCAAAGAGCATAGGGGACCTTTCACCATACCTTGTGAAGTTGTCCCTAAAAAATTTCTGCACATAAATGCAGGGTTAAGTGAAGATCAACAAGCTCAACTACTTAAGTTTCTTAAAAAAAATCGAAGCATTCGCATGGGAATACACTGATATGAAGGGTATAAACCTTGACACTTGTATTCACCACATTTATATGGATCCAAATATACCACCTATAAGACAGCCTCAGAGGAGGATGAATCCTGCTTTGAAGGATATAGTAAAAGAAGAATTACAAAAACTCCTTACCAATGGTTTCATCTATCCTGTTTCCGATAGAAAATGGCTGTCTCCTCTAGTGGTAGTTCCAAAGAAAGTTACAGGGAAATGGCCTATTTGTGTTGATTCTAGGGAACTGAACAAAGCCACTCTTAAAGACTACTTTCCTTTGTCCTTTATTGACCAAGTATTAGATACCTTGTCAGGTAAGCAGTATTTCTCCTTTCTTGACGGATATAGTGGATACAATCAGATCCTAATAGCACCTGAAAATCAAGATAAGACCACTTTTACATGTCCTTGGGGGACATTTGCTTATCAATTTTTGCCATTGGCTTATGTAATGCACCCGCTACTTTTCAATGAGCAGTCTTAAGAATCTTTTTTGATCTTATACATGACTGTGTCGAGGTATACATGGATGATTTTACAACCTATTGTAATACTCTCCAAGAAGCTCTTGACAACCTCAAGAAAGTTTTGATCCGATGTCAAGAGACAAACTTAGATCTTAGTCATGAAAAGTGTAAAATTTTATTGAGAGAAGGTATAGTTGGCTTTCCCTCTCCAAAAACCCAAAAGGAGGTGAGAAGATTTTTGGGTCATGCAAGCTATTATCATTGTTTTATTGAAAACTTTACAAAGATAGCTGCACCAATGTTTAAATTGCTCATAAAAGATGTAGAATTCCAATGGACAGAATCTTGTCAAAATGCTTTTGAGATTTTAAAAGCTAAACTATCAGTAGCAACAATACTTAGGGGCCCTGACTGGACTCTTCCCTTTCATATATCTACTGATGCTTCTGATATGTCCATAGGAGGATTCCTAGGCCAAAAATAAGGACAATTACCTTATGCCATTTATTTTATCAGCAAAAATATTTCTCCTACCGAATTAAACTATACCGTTACTGAAAAATAATTTTTGGCAGTAGTCTATTCTATTAATAAATTCTTCCATTATATTACAAGTTACGAATTTTTTGTGCACACCAATCACTCTGACATTAGATTCTTAATGAATAAACTGATCACTAATGGTAGAGTTACTCAGTGGCTTCTCCTATTACAAGAATTTAATGTTACCGTCATTGATCGACCTGGTAAAGAAAACTTTGTAGCAGATTTTCTTTCTCGTATACAACATGATAGTGATACTAAACCTATTGATGATACTTTTCCTAATGAACATCTATTTGTTGTATTTGTTCAAACCCCTTGGTTTGTTGATATTGCAAACTATCTAGTGATCGGAAAAGTACCACACCATTTGGATCCATACGAGAAACGCCGCATAATAGTACAAAGCTCTAACTATTCATGTGTTGATAATGACCTCTTTTGCACTGGCCTTGATCTTATTATTAGAAGATGTGTATGGGAGGATGAAATGACAGACATCCTCCGAGCATGCCATGATGGATCATGTGGAGGACACTTTTCTGATAAATGGACAACATACAAAGTACTACACTCTGGCTATTACTGGCCAGGCATTTTTAAGGATGCTGCCAAGTACATTAAAGGATGTGATAGTTGTCAAAGAATGGGTAGACCCATGACATCAGACCAAATGCCTTTACAGACTTAGGTCATGATTGAGCCTTTTGAAAAATGGGCTCTTGATTTTGTAGGATCAATCTCTCCCATGTCTCGTAAAAGGAAATATACTATTGGTTTGCATAGATTATGTTACCAAATGGATAGAAGCTAAAGATTTGTTTAGGGATATAGAGAAATCTGTAGTAGAATTCATATATGAAGAAATATTTACCTGATTTGGTGTACCAAAAGAAATTGTCGCAGACCAAGGTACTCAATTCACTTCCAAATTAATGCAAGAGCTCACTACGAAGTATGGTATCTGACATGGCAAGTCTTCACCTTACCATCCTCAGGCTAATGGCTAGGTAGAATAAACCAATAAAGTATTAGAAGCTATTTTAACCAAGACCATTCACTTACATCATAAGGATTGGGCAGATAGACTTCCGGAGGCTTTATGGGCCTATAGGATAACATGGAGAAATACTACTAGACATACCCCCTATGAGTTAGTATATGGAAAACAAGTCCTTTACCTATTGAATTTCAAGTTAAAACCTTCTGTATGGCAGCACAGTTAGGTATGGATTTGGATGAAGCACAGAAACCATGAATCCTATAGATTAATGAATTAGATGAAACTAGACAGGATGCGCTCCAAAGAACCATGCTAATACAGAATCAACGAAAGAAATGGCATGATAAATTTATCAAGCAAAAGCAATTTAATGCCAGAGATTGGGCATTACTATTTAATTCACGGTTTAAAAACTTTAAAGGAAAATTAGCTACCCGTTGGTTGGTCCCTTATGAAGTAGTTGCAACTTTTGACAATGGATCAGTAAAAATTAAAACAATTGATGGCTCAAAATTTTCGTTTATAGTGAATGCACATAGACTTAGGCTTTACCAACAACCAATATCTAGACAGGATTTCATACAAAATGTTTTACAGCACAGAGAAATGGAATTGATCAAAGAGGAAATTATTCCTCCTCCTCCTGATACGTGAAATAATTTTGGGTTATCATCACTTGTATATATGTAGATATGTTTTTGTTTTTATGAATAAATACGAGTCACTTCTGATAAAATGAATTACATGCAACTCTTTTGCTTTCTATGTTTTTATGAATAACTTGAATCATCTAGCAAGTGGTTTTGCAGTTTGATCATGGATACTTGATCTCTATAAGCAGCTCATGAAGTATTATCTGGAAAAGGTAATTAAGTTCGTAAGGTATCTTAACTTTTCTTAATTTGCAGCTTATAGTGACAATCAAGGATAACTCCTTGCATATCATTCTTAACCGCTCCTTTTATGATTCAGATAGTTCTTATATTTTGATTCAAACATGTATATTTTTTATTTGTTATTTCGAATATTGCTTGATAAGACCTATTTTCATTATCATTCATCTTGTGCCTATGGATTACTAGTT
>LPNX010939739.1:46847-59770 GCA_001517045.1 Pseudotsuga menziesii
CAAACCCGCTGGGGTACTGAATAGGTCTGCTGGTAGTGGGTCAATGTTGCGTAACAACTTAAAACCAGGAATCTTGATAAATGCAAGTAAATCCGTTGGGGTACTAAATAGGCTTGCTGGCAGCGAGACTATACTTGCAGAGTACTAAGATAAACTCGCCTGGGTGCTGAACAAGCTTGCTAGAAGCGGGGCAATATCAGGTAAATAGGTCTAGTTAATGCACTACTATTCACATTATTCGTAAAATAATGCTCATATACAGGAATGTTTTCATAAAAAAAAACAATTTATAAATGTTAAGGCCCATTATCTTTACTGTCACTTCAGAATCGTTGTAAGTTGGGCTTAGACCTGGCCATCTAATTCAATCAATATCTAGGATGTTATTATCCTAGAAATGGGATCCATAGTTACATCTCTCACACACTTTGGGGTAAATTTACAGTATTTTATGATGACAAGATATCTTTACAATGAGGCATAGATTCCTAGCGTTTCCTCTGGAATTCTTTCGATTATATTATTGTCTCTTTATATGGGCTTTCTAAGCACTGCTATTTTTCATAAATATACATATCTTAATCACTTTCCTTTACTAGTCAATTTTTCTTTTCTTTATAAAACAAATAACAACATACTCGCACTTTTTATTATCTGAAATAAATTGTTCTTCTCCTTTGCATGAGGACATGCCATATCTTTGGTTTGGGGGAGGATTAGGAAGATTTAGAACAAAATATTTGTCTGCTTTTATCTTTTATTATTATGACAAAATTGCTTATCTCTTACAAATGTTAAAGTGTTTTCAGGTTATAGCATGAATCATGTTCTTACAAAAAAGACAAATCAATCAATCAATATGAAGGATTTGATGGAAGACTATACGAAGGATCTGGATAATGGATCAGATGATGGTCTGAATGAGATATTGTGGTATTATAGCATGGATGATTAAAATTTGTCCACCAAATTTTGTTTTTGAACATATTTTAATTTTCTATGGATGCTTTAACCTATACATGAAAACTATTTTTCTTGTTAACTAAGAATGTTATTTATGCATTTGTGATATATGTTCAAGCTGTCCAAAGTATTACTTTGGACATGGTTCAACTAATTATAAACTTTATAAATTTATTTATCAAACGCATATGCTTGTTAATTGACACACATCTTGAATTTTGCTATTATAGCATGGTCTCCTAAGAAATCCAAAATTTTTACTATTCCATCAATTTTTTTTCTTACTTCTATTTATCTTACACCTTCTATCTTATAAATCTTATATCATAATCATTGAACAAATGATGAATTATTTTTGAATTGGACAAGCTATTAAAATAGGACTGGTAAAATCTTTTCTATTTTGGCATAAAATAAATATTCTTTTATAAGATTAAAGTTTAAATTATTCCCTTCATTCGCCAAGTAGAAGGCAGTTACTAGCGCAACTTTGCCTTCTTCCTTAATCATTTTATTTTTGTTCAGTGGGACTTGACATTTATCTGGTTTGGGGGAATGTTGAGCTTCATTTTATTATCATTTTTGGCAATTAAATAACACATTTAAACATATATTTTATTATCTTCAGTATATTTTATGTCATGCAGATCCTTATTTCAGCACAAGGTAAGAACAAATTTGATGTTATTACAACTTTGGTTATTAATATCATTTTTATGATTTTATTAACTCAAAATTATATTATTTAAAGAATATTTAATGTATTATCTGATATGTATATCCGTTTGCATATTTTATAGTTTGTTTGGGCAAATTAACACCAAAATGCATTCAGTCTGCCTTTCGCATGACATGCCTAGCTCATGATCCATCTTGGTGTTCAGCTCATCATCCAGCCGTTGTGTGAAATTCGTTGGTGGTTTTCCATGTTTTCCCTAGATCGACGCATAATATTTCTAGCTCACGGTTTAGTGTTATTTTTAGCTTACCGTTTAGCATTCCCATCATCCTGTACGTTGTCCATAATCAGTTTTGAGCATTTAAACATTAAACAACCTGCAACCAACTGATCATCCAACCATCTGGATCACACACCAGCTTGCAATATCCTTCGCTCACCACCTAGCTGCTCATATCCACGTGATTCAAAGGGATATAATGACTTGTGTTCTAGAAGACCGACTGTGTCGCCGCCCTCGCTCTCCCGAACACCACTAGTCCACATGTTCGCGCTGATGAGGGACCTACTTTCTAGAAACTTGTTATTGTGTACAAGCCTGCATTCAACACCATCCTATCAACCATGCTAAGGAAGGGATTGACGCCACACTGAAGAGGATCTGCCCATGTGAAAGGAGGAATATCTTGCCACGTTCATGTTGCAGAGATCACGCTCGCACTGAAGCTTACCAACCCCGGTTGATAATTAAATATTAAGTGTATTTAAGATAGTAGAACACACTAAACAATGATTTCATGACCCACCTAAACCCATTTTTGATGCACGGTTGGAATTCTATGCCCTGGGTAGGAATTCAACAGGTGTCTTTGAAAGCCTGTAGGAGGTGGGCTTCAACGTGCCATAGAATGATGACCATGGCTCAGATCGACAAAACGTCAACTCCGTTAGATTCAATACATCGAGATATTTGTAGGGGTGTCCCTATCCTCTGGCTCCATGGACAAGGGATCCTGTTTTAGGTCAATTTTGGAAACTAGGGTTTTTCTGAGTAAGGGAATGTGAAATTAGGGGTCAACTTTGCAAATTCCTTGACCATGAACATGTGTCTAGAATTTCCACATGGAACCTCCCTAAAAATGCTTGCAAGACCCACTGAAACCTAGTTTTGATGCACAGTTGGAAATCTATGCCCCAGGTAGGGATTCAACACGTGTCCCTAAAAGGTTGTAGGAGGTGGGATTCAACATGCCATAGAATGGTGACTGTGGCTTGGATCGATGAGCTGTTGACTCCGTTGGATTCAAGAAATTGGTATAGTTCTAAGGTGTCCCTGTCCTCTAGGTCCATGGCTAAGAAATCATGTTTTAGGTCAATTTCAGAAATTAGGGTTTTGCTTAGTAAGGGAATGTGAATTTTTTGCACATAGAGGTCACATTTCCAAATTCCCTGATCGTGAAAGTGTGGCTATCATTCCCACATGGAACCTCCCTAAACACGCTTGCATGACCCACCAAAACTGAGTTTTGATGCGCACTTGGAATTCTATGCCCCGGGTCAGTATTCAATAGGTGTCCATGAAATCCTGTAGGAGGTTGGCTTCAACATGCCATAGAATGATGATTATGGCTCAAATCGATGAACCATTGACTTTGTTGGATTTAGTACATAAGGATAGTGGTAGGGGTATCCTTCTCCTCTAGCTCGATGAACAAGGGATCCTATTTTAGACCAATTTTGGAAACTAGGACTTTGATCAATAAGGGAATGTAAAATTTTTGCACATAGGGGTCAAATCTACAAAGTCCTCGATCATGAATGTGTGGCTAGAATTCCCACATGGAACCTCCCTAGACATGCTTGCATGTCCCATTGGAGCCCAATTTTGATGCACAGTTGGAATTCTATGGCCCAGTAGGGATTCAACAGGTTTCCTTGAAAGCCTGTAAGAGGTGGGATTCAACGTGCCATATAATGATGACCGCGGATTAGATATCTATGTTTGAATAAGAGTTACACATTGGATGCACACATAATAATGCTACCTTATTAGTACATTTTGTTCCTAGTATTACTCTTATAATCAAACTGTTTTACCGTACTACTCGGTAAATGTTTACACTAGACCATACAATAAATATAATTAAGAGAATTTTATAAAATACCATTATGGAAATAATAGGCCAATAAAGTACACAAGAGTTTTATCACATTCATTGTTAGTCACATTCATCACAATAAATGTATTTGTCATGCAAAGGGTCGAGCTAGAGCACTAGGGTGTTTCTCATACTCTTTTTCCATACAATACTCGGATATAAGAACTCTATGTTCAAGTCCAAGTCAATCAAATACAAACTTGTGGACTCAAGTTTGTTACTTTCATTTTAGAAACATGTATAACAATAACAATGAGTGATACTGCACAACTAATTAACAACTCGAGAGTGATCGTTTAAAGTATTCAAGTCATTTGTAATTATTTATGGGGTGTACTATTTAAGTTTAGGGTTAGTTCAGATTTGACATAGGTAAATACATATACTTCAATACATAAACATAAATATAAAACAAGATTCAGAATAGTATGTATCCAATCAATTTAAACTATAATAAAATCCCACATAATTTTCATCATTTCCAAAGTTGGTCCTCGAGGTGATTCATCAAATTCCATGTGCATTAACAAAATGATAAAATAATGTGCAGGAGATACAACAATAAAGAATAATTAAGCATTATTTTGAATCAACCTTATACTAGGATACTTTTAGGTTTGATGTGTATCCCATATAATTGTTAGATGAAAGACAACATTCCAAACACCAATTTAATTTATGTAGACCACATAGGTGCATCACTTAGGTGTGTCAACTTTGTGCATCCTTTAAATGTTTGTTAGGTTGTTATGTGGGTAAGGTGCTTTTGAATTCCACTTAGTTTGGTCAGTTTTTTAGGTGTGTTAGATGCTTATGTTTGTTAGGTATATTTCATTTTTTTATATACTTTAACATTGTATATGCAATTGGATCGTGGTAAAAAACAATTTAAATGCACATTGTTGTCATTACGCAATATTCTAATTGTGCATTGTTCTCAAATTTATAATGGATATCTCCATGCAATCATAAAATCTATAAAAAAAATTGAACATTACACATAGAAACATTCTTGGCCACACATGTATGATCACACATACTACTGAACTATGAACATCTCAAGATATTTTATATGAAATATTTTTTATATCATGAAAGTTATAACACAAAAGTAGACAACCCTTAGATGGTCTGTCAATGTACATGTATCAAAATAATCATCGATGTACATGCAAAAAAAAGTACATATGTCCTATACCGCACCCCTAAACTCTAACTTCCTTGTGTACACAAAAGTACATATTTGTCCTCAACTAACATATCAAAAATCTAACTTTCTCTTAGTTTTCCTGAATATGATTCTTGTTCCCTCTGTCCACGACCACTCTGCATCTCTGGAGACTACAAATAAACGATAGTATTTCTTGATGAGGTAACTAAACTAAGATTTCCCAACACTAACAAAGTTTGAAAATTTAAAATATGACTCTGTACTTAAAACAACACTTACTGCATCCATCCAGGGTATAGATACCTCTGGTGTCCTCCTCCTTGCAGAATCTCTCTGTAATGCTTCTCTACGAATATAAAAAACTATGTCAATTATGGGTGTGTGCAAGAAGTTGAGGGACCCTTTAGATGCAATGGTGGAGTGAAGTCATTCACTCTTGATCCAAAAAAAAGAAATCAACCCAAGCAACACCGAACCTGCCAAGCCTAGTCCCAAGGCTGGCAATAGTCATGCCAACTAGGATAGTAAACAAAATCGTGCCTCCATTTTAGTCAAGCTAATCGCGCGTGCAATTTCCTTTGCTAAAACAGAGACGCGATTGTTAAAACCTGTTTTTTATTTTAAATCGGTCAAAGCCGTCTTTTTCTCATTTTCGGTGCGGCTATTGGCCGAACGAAGATGAAACCTCGGCTGTGCATACGCGATTTTGGGTGTGCTTGAGCCCTCCATCTCCATCTTTGGATTAACCTTCCCTTTGTGAGGTATTTTCTTCAAATTTTTTCATGTTTTTTTCATTTTATTCAGCAATTTATTTTCCTTAGATTGAAAAATTAAACCATATTAAATTAAATTATGGCCAATTGAAACAAAAACCCAATGGAATTGCCCAATTGAAACAAAAACCCAATGTAATTGGCCAATGGAAACAAGAACCCCAATGTAATTGGCCAATTGAAACCAATTCCTCAATTTAATGATAAAAATGAAATACTTTTGATTATTTAACAAAATTCCCATGCCCAATGGAAACCAAAACCCCAATTAACTCAAAAAACAAATGAATATATTGGGATTTTTTCTTTGTCTTGTTTTTTTTTTTGACATTTTGTCCACTCTAATGTTGAGTCTTTAAGTTGTGTATTTTATATAGTCGGTTGTGATATGATCCAAACCATCCCATTGTATCTATGATAACAATTATTGATGTAGGAATTGACAAGTGGCCTCATCTAAAGGAATTACCCTGCCTTTATCATAGAAATATAGTCATCCTCATTAACAATAGCTACCATAACCATTGAATATCACCCTCATCAAAATGATAATAATCTTCATTATTAATAAATGGCTTAGAAATTGATTACCAACTTCATTCAACAATAGTCCCTCTCATTAACAATAAATAGCTTATGAATAGACTAACACTCTAACAATGTGATCCATGACTAGAATAGAGACTAACTACTAGTCTCATCCATATTACAATTCCCGTCATCAACAATAATTAAAACATGAAATAAGGATCCTTGTGAATCCATACCAAAATCCACAAATAAACACCTTATAATTTCGATGAAACTTCTCAAAGTTGCTCTTCCAAGAACATCAATAAACACCTTATAGTTTTGATGAAACTTCCCAATCCAAGTGTCAAAATAAGGTATAGTTCAGCTTCCCATGCTTTTAACACATATTTCGTCTTAAACAAAGGGTACTTTTTGGTTGAGGTCAATACAACAAAGTTCAACAATAGACTCTATGAACGTGAAGATACATAGGTAGGTTGATGTATTTGATTAAACATGCCAATCGCATACTAGATCATACATGATATTTAATCCATTGGAACCCTTGCAACCATAGAATCCATAAAGTTATGCTAAATAGCCTTTGGAGTCCAAAAAACATCACACTACAACAAATAATTACATATCTAACAAACTCGTTTCCTATACTGGTATTTTATTCATCAACAACACATTATGCCGCCTATTCTTTACTGTAAAATTCAAGATCAATCTTTAAATTTACATGATAGATTTAGTTTATATGTCAATAGTTATACAGTTTTCAGTTCTTAGATATGTCATTATATCATGTGTTTATATTTCTAATGATATTTTATTTGTATTTATGATTGCAGTGGTTACTATGGATTGTAACAATGCAGAGATACTGAGGTTCATTAGCCTTTTGAGAGAGATTGGTTCAGCATGGAGGGGTGGAGATGAGCTCTACCACTCCTTGTCAGATTCATTGTTATCTATTGTTGCTACGATCGCAAGATCGAATGATGTGTTGTATAGCATCGCATCGTACAGGGAGAGAAAAAGGCAACAATATGCTGATGGCTTGAGTTACAATGAGGTAAAAAAGCTGAAAATAACAAAACAAGCCATCTATTCATTGTTTATACTGCCTGGGACGGATAACATCCCGGAGATCAGTAGGCCACATGTTTCTATTGAGTGGTGCACTTTTCCACCCATCAAAGACAACTGGTTGGATAGGTGGTACATGGTTTTTGACATTCTTCCTCACAACAATAGGGAAGTACCGATGTACTTCCTCCGAAAATTGTATGCAGAGTTTGTGATGGGGAAACATGTCAACTATTTTGACATGTTGGGCTTCCAGGGAGTTGGTAGGGGAATGCCCCAACATTGACCCCATGCTAGGCATAGAGATGCCAATCCACAGATACCTACACCTCGTTCCTAGATACCGAGGGAAGACATCCCTCTTGCACATGACATGGTTGCCCAGACACAGGATACATTTTTAACTCTAGCTGAGATGGTCTCTCGACACACAGCCACTATTGACCAGAGAGCACCCTCTTCCTCTGTTGGTGTACAACCACCAGCTTCTGGTGGTGGAGGGACATCTGTTGGTGGGGATAGACCGACATCCCATGTGCCTCAGAGCGAGCTACACGTCTGCACATCGTGTGGGGGACCCTGTTATGGTCCTTGACCAAGACATGGTACCAGTACGATGACTGGTGGTTAGGTAAGGACTTTTTTTAAAAACTTTGTTATTGAACTCAATTTTTAATTGTTCCATACTATATCTAACATATTAAAAGATTCGTAATATATATGCAATATTTACTCTTGCAAGAGTTTGATGCCTCTCACGGGGGTGGTACTGCACCCGGTGTGGTTGTACCCGAGACCTAGAGAACCACAGTTGAGGTTGATATTTAAACACTTGTCATTTTGTTATTACATGTATAATTTCGTTAATGCATGTGTTAGTCTTGATTAATTTATTAAAATGTCTAATATTTACAATTTTTGAAGTTGCAGGAACCCCACTTGGAACATGATGTTGAAGATGAAGATATCAACGACATAGTCCAAGGTGGAATTTACGACTACTTAAAGAATGTAAGTACATGGGTTATGATTGAATATTGTTTGAATTATTTAAATTTCTTACTGTACACTCCTTTATAGAGATCACTAATGTAAATATAATTTTTAAACTTACAGATGCTAGAGGCATCTAAAGAGGAGCACGAAATTGATGGAAGCGGTCACTCCCGTGGTGGAGATATGTCCCAGGAAGAGGCATGTATATTACAACATGTTATTTTTTCAGTACATATTATTCCATCCATTCAAATCCATGTCTAACTATGGTAACACTTTATGAATGCAGACGTCATCACAGATCCCTGCACCACCTCTTTGGTATGGATCTCCCCGTAGTCCAAACATAGATAAAGGGGTTGTTTACACCAGACGAGGTCCCTCTTCCTTGAACATAGCGGTTGTGCATGAGGATCAACCTACTCATCCCATGGTAATCTACACTCTTCCAATGGCAGTTGTTGGTTAGCTATGTATTCACTTCACAAGTGTTTTTTCTTAATATTATTTTCACATGTTTACAGCATCAGGATGTAGAGTCATCCATGCCAGACCTTAGTGGGATTGTTGATGCCGCTATCAATGCCGCATCTACAATAGGGATAAGTCACAGTGAGGTACATCTACTTGAATATTTGTAATTGTACATTTCATTTGTATTGTTTCTAGACATGCACGATGTCTAACTATTTAATCATTTGGTGAATGTAGCCATGCCCTGGTCCATTAGTGCATGCAACTGAGGTTGATGTTCAACCTACGGCTCCTCTTACTACTGAAGAGCACCAGCCTCATCCCCTAGAAATGGTTTTTCTGGTGAAATGTTCATTTTTTACATAATTGATTAATACTTTCTCATTCATGTACATGTTGATAATTCTTGAGATAATTGACATATTTTTTTTTATTTGCAGAGAAGCGTGGCAATGAGGCTCGCTGCAAGGTCGAGTACAGCAGAGGCACCTACACCCTCGACACCACAGGCACCTATACCCCTGACGGATGCAGTGAGTCGTTGTTTTATTTACAATTGAGTCATATTTTAAATTTTCAAACTTTGTTATTGATGGACAGTACTAGTTCAGTTACCTAATCAGGAAATATTGTCATTGATTTGCAGTTGCCAGAGATGCACAGTGGTTGTAGATGGAGCCAAAGAGCATCAGGGTCCGGGAAAAACAAGAGAAAGTTAGAATTTTGATGTCTTAGTCTAGGACAAATATGTATTTTTATGTATCGTCCGGAGTTAGAGTATAGGGGCGCGGTCCAGGAAAAATGTACTTTTGTTTGCACATGTACATCAAATATGTTTTTGATACATCTACATTGACAGGCCATAGATCTAGGCCTTATATTTTTGTATTATAACTTTCATGGTATAAAAAATATTTCATATCAAGGCTCTTGAGATATTCATGGTTCATTCTTTTAAGTGTGATTATACATGTGTGGCGAAGAATGTTTCTATGTGTAATGTTCCCAATTTTTTATAGATTTTACGATTGTATGGAGATATCAGTTATAAATTTGAGAACAATGCACAATTACAATAAATTACGTAATGACAAAAATGTACATTTTAATTGTTTTTTACCACGATCCAATTGCATATACAATGTTATATTAACAATGTCAAATTGTATTCCAAAAGATGGAACATAGGTCTAATACACATTTAAGCACTCAGCACAGCTAAGCAACTGATCCAACTTGGTGGAATACAAAAGCACCTTACCCACACAACAACCTAACAAACGTTTAAAGGATGCATGAAGTTGACACAATATTCATGCCCCTAGATTTTAACAATGATAAAAATAATATACATTTATCTCCATCACATTTCTCCTCAAAATATTTATTTAGTATCTGTTGAGTTTGATAAGCAATACTACGTTTAGATAGCGTACCTTCAATGGAATTGAGGAGTCCTTCATCAACTTGTATACGCTTCAGAGTTCTTCGACGTGTGCTTTCTAATGGAGGTAAGGGGGTTGGATTTCTATCATCTAGTGCATCAACAATACGCTCTGGCGTTTCAGTAGCAACTTGTTGTCCTTCACTGTCTTCCTGGTAGTTGGATGGTGGAAGTCCAACATCCTCATCGATGGTCCGATTAATATTTTCTTCTTCAACAGTAGGCTGCATGTCCAAAGCCTCTTCAACGGTAGGCTCCATGTACACTGCCTCTTCATCAACTTCGTCTTAAGATGGTAACTTATCACTTTGACTTGATGTGGGATTTGAAACATCCCCTAATGAGCACCTACGTTTTGCTTCTTGAATACTTCCATGGGGTGCTTGTTCAACAACTATTGTGGAAATTAAAGGTCCCTCTAGTGAATCCTTCATTTTTTCTTGTGCTGGATTAATAGGATGAACCGCCGTATCCTCTATAATTGGATTTGGATTAGTTTCCAAAGAAAGCCTCCGATTCATCATGTCTATTCTTTTATTTTCTTTCTCTTCTTCGATGACTTCTTGAGGTCTCTTCTTCCTTGCTGATTTTCTTCCTCGGTTATGTACATTCCCCATCACCACAATGATCAATGTCAATATAGTTTGTTTTTGTTGCTCCTCAATTACAAGCTTCCAAACCTTTAACTTGCTTTATAACTATTGATCCGTCAAGGTGTTTCAATCTTCCTTCTCAATTATTCATATTTCTCATCAAAACAATAATGAATGGGAAAATTTACCTTTGCTTCTCTTGAATAATACGCAAATGAAAGTTATATCCACCATCACCATGAAATGACATTGAAGCTTGATATCTTATCCTGTGTGCTCCTCAACCATGAAAGATGTCTTCAATGCTGCACCGGCATAACAAAAAGAATGCTGCAAAATGTGTAGATTGTGAGTATTATGGGCAAACTCGTGCTCTTGAAAAAAAGATGCGTGCTAATCGGAGTTGCTCTCGAACAAAGACAATTCTGTGTTTTTTTAACAGTCCAAAAACGCACACTCTATTTGTGTGGGAAAACCGCGCACGCGATATGGTTAAGCACAATTAATGAGGTGGATGCACGGCTAAGGCTTTCCTAATTTCTTAAATATTTCTTAATTTATTTATTATTAAGTTTAGCCTAAGTTTAGAAATAAACATATACTTCATGACTTAGACATGATTTAGAATACATTCAATTTAAATATAAATATTTAATAAAAGAAAATCTTTTTGGTTTAGATAGTTAGTCTATCCAATAAAATTGTTATCTAACCTCCTAAGCAATAACAATATTGTGTTGATGCAAATAGTAGAAGATAGGATGATGATAAGGATGATGATGAGGATGATGTTCATGATGTTGATGGCGATGATGATGATGAATGATAATGATGTTCATGATGCTGATGGTGATGAGGATGAGGATGATGATGTTCACGATGTTGATGGTGATGATGAAGACGATGTTGATGGTGATGACAATGATGATGATGATGATGAGGATGATGATGAGGATGACGATGATGATGTTCATGATGTTAATGGTGATGATGATGATCATGTTGATGAAGATGAAGATGAAGATGAAGCTGAAGATGAAGGTGATGATGATGATGAGGATGATGATGATGATGAAGATGAAGACAAAGATGATGTTGATGGTGATGATGATGATGATGATGATGATGGTGATGATGTTGATGGTGATGATGATGAGGATGATGATGATGATGATGTTCACGATGTTAATGGTGATGATGATGATCATGTTGTTGATGATGATGATGATGATGATGATGATGAAGGTGATGATGATGATGAGGATGAGGATGAGGATGAGGATGAGGATGATGATAATGATGATGAGGATGATGAAGATGAAGATGATGAAGATGATGTTGATGGTGATGATGTTCATGATGTTGATGGTGATGATGATGAGGATGATGATGAGGATGATGATGATGATGTTCACGATGTTAATGGTGATGATGATGATCATGTTGATGAAGACGAAGATGAAGCTAAAGATGAAGGTGATGATGATGATGAGGATGATGAGGATGATGAAGATGAAGACGAAGATGATGAAGATTATGTTGATGGTGATGATGATGATGATGATGATGATGATGGTGATGATGTTGATGGTGATGATGATGAGGATGATGATGATGTTCACGATGTTAATGGTGATGATGATGATCATGTATATGACGATGATGATGATGATGATGATGTTCATGATGTTTATGGTGATGATGATGAGGATGATGATGATGATGTTCACGACGTTAATGGTGGTGGTGGTGATGATGATGATGATGATGATGATGATGATAAAGGTGATGAGGATGATGAGGATGATGATGATGATGGAGATGAAGACGAAGATGATGAAGATGATGTTGATGGTGATGATGATGATGATGATGATGATGATGGTGATGACGTTGATGGTGATGATGATGAGGATGATGATGAGGATGTTCATGATGTTGATGGTGATGATGATGATCATGGTGATGATGATGATAATGATGATGATGATGATGAAGGTGATGATGATGATGAAGATGAAGACGAAGATGATGAAGATGATGTTGATGGTGATGATGATGAT
>LPNX010939739.1:65169-71779 GCA_001517045.1 Pseudotsuga menziesii
TGGACATGAATGGATGGAATAATCTGTGCTGAAAAAATAACATGTTGTAATATACTTACCTCTTCCTAGGACATATCTCCCCCATGGGAGGGACCACTGCAAGCAATTTTTTGCCCCTCTATGGAGACAGATAACACCTGTAAGTTTAAAAATTCTAAATATTATTAATCCATAAAGGAGTGTATAGTAATAAATTTAAATAATTAAAACACGATTCAGTCATTAACCATGTACTTACATTCCTAAGGTAATCATAAAATCCACTTGGCGGGAAGTCACTGAGATCAATGTCTTTGCCATCCTATTCAAAATGGGGTTCTTGCAACTTCAAAAATTGTAAATATTAGACCATTTAACAAATTAATTGACTAACACATTTTGAAATATTATCTTGGTGTTGGTTGCTTGAGCATCAGATACAACAACACCGACTGCACTACCACCCCCCTTAGAGGAATCAAGCTTGTGCAAGAGTAAAAATTGCATATATTAAGAATATTTTAATATGTGTGCCATATGGAAAAAATAAATTGAACAACATTAGAGTTTTTACAACTTCCTTACTTGACCACCAGTCATTGTAGAGGTACCATGTGTTGGTCCACGACCATAGCAGGATTGACCGGACATTGTGCACACATGTGGCTTGCTCTGGGCCACATGAGGTGTCGATATATCCCCACCAATAGATGGTCCTCTACCACTGTAAGCTAGTGGTTGTATGCCACCATAGGAATAGGGCCCTGCTTGGTCAATAGTTGTGGTGTGCCAGGAAATCATCTCAGCTAGCGTAAGAAATGCCTCATGTGTCTAGGTAACCGTATCATGTGCAAGAGGGATGTTTGGCCTCAGTAGCTGGGCACAGGGTAGAGGTATCTGTCATTTGGCATCTCTATGCCTAAAATTGGGTCAGTTTTTGGGCATCCCCCTACCAACACCCTAGAACCCCAACATGTCAAAATAGTTGACATGTTTCCCCATCATAAACTTTGCATAAAGTTTTTGGAGGAAGTACAATGGTACTTCCTTGTTGTTGTGCGAAGGAATATAAAAATCCATGTTCCATCTCTCCATCCAATGGTCTCTAATTGGTTTACAGATGAACCACTCAATGGAAATATGTGGTTTGTTGCTCTATGGAATGTAATTCGTCCCATACACTCTAAATAGTGTATATATATATGATCTTTTGTTATTTTGAGCTTCTTAATGTCACTGTAGCTTAAACCATCAACATATTCTTGTCTTTTTGTATCTCTGTAAGACGTTATGCTACACAAAGCATCGTTTGATATTCTGATCGTATCCACTATGGTCAGCAATGATGTTGACAAGGAGCGATGGATTTCATCTCCACCTCTCCAAGCAAAACCTCTGCATTATGGTCCATGGTAGCCATTGCAATCATAAATACAAATAAAATATCATTTGTAAAATAATCACATGGTATAATGACATCTCTAAGGAATGAAAAGTGTAAAATTAATGTATGACAAATAACAACATAAACTATTTATAATTTAAATTTTAAAATTGATCTTGAATTTTACAGTAAAGAATAAACATTTAACATTTTTTCATCTTATATTTATGTCATAAATTTGTATTAGTTCCAATTTCCAGATGCATGTACATAAAATGTCATTCGTGCATATGTTGATTGGGAAGCTCCTCTAGCTTATTTTAGGGCTTGGATTATGAAGTTTCATCGAGATTGTGATGTGTTGACTAATTTCCCTGTAGGACCAACTCATAGATTGCGGGTAGAGGCAAGGGTTAGAGCCTAGAAGAGGTGGCATAAGGTGCTATTGATGAATACAATCCCAATATATGCAAGGATTTTATAGATATGTAATTATTTATTGTAATGTGAATTGTTTTGGACTCCACATTCCATTTAGCATCTTTATTTATATGTAATTTGGGCCATGTATGGATTTCACTTGATGTTATTTTAGTTGTATGCACTCTTTCTATAAACCCATCAGATACTTTGCATATTTGTGTATAATGGTTTTTATGGTTGCAAGATTTTCAATGGATTCTATCATGTATGATAGTATGTGATTGGGATATAATCAAACACGTCAACCTCCCTATGTATTTTGATGTTCGTAGAGCCTATTGTTGAACTCCATTGTCTTGACCTTAACCAAAATGTACCCTTCACTCAAGGGGGAAACTTTGTTAAGGACGGGAAGCTTCTATACCTTATTTTAACACTTGGATGAGGAACTTTCATCAAAACTATAAAGTGTTTATTAATGTTCTTGGACAACCAACTTCGACATTTCAGATAGAGGCAAGGGATTTACCATGTTTGTTTATGTATTTTAGGGAAGATATGAATTCTACTTGAATTTTTTTTAGTTGTATGCAACCTTACAATATACTTGACAAACTTTGCATATTTGTGAATTCATTTTGGTTTGGATTCACATAAATGCTTGTGAATATACATATGCAAATAGTGAAATTGATTTGTTTTTTATGAGTAAATTGGGGATTTGGTTTCCATTGAGCATGTAAATTTCTTATGCAAACTTGCAATATACTTGACAAAGTTTGCATATTTGTAAAATTTGGTATGGATTCACAAGGATGCTTGTGAATATGCATATGCAAATAGTGAAATTGTTTTTTTTTATGAGTAAATTGGGGTTTTGGTTTCCATTGGGCATGTCAATTTCTTATGCAAATTTGCAATATACTTGAGAAACTTTACATATTTGTGAATTTTGGCTTGGATTCAAAAGGACGCTTGTGAATATACATATGGAAATAGTGAAAATGATTTGGCTTTTATGAGTAAATTGGGGTTTTGGTTTCTATTGGGCATGTAAATTTCTTTATGGGCATATAAATTAAAAAAAATTGTTTCAATTCAAATTAGGGCATATAAATTATTGGAAATAGGGAAACTAGCATGAGAGGATTTGGAGTAAATACCTCACAAAGAAGAGACTGATCCCCAAGGTGGGTTTTGTTGTCCTTTTATCACCCAAATCGCTTTCACCCTTTCTCGTTGTTCTCATCCCGAACATGTTGTTGCCCGTGGTTGTGGAGAAAATCATAGGCTCAACCTATTTTAAGCATAAATCAAGTTTTACATAACGCGAGGACATTTTAGTACACTATAACACGAGCTCATTTTTGTACACTATAACACAAGCAATTTTATGTACACTATAATGTGTGCGCGTTGTACTTAACTATCCTAATTGGAAACCATGTTGGTAGGCTTAGGACTAGGCTTTCCAGTGTCGACATTGCTTGGGATTATTTATATTTTATGAATCTTGGATGATTGGCTTCAATCTACCATTGCATCTAAAAGGTCTCTCAACTTTGTGAGCTCACCCTAGAGTAATATTTAACAGTGCTACTCAAACTTGGAATTTGACGACTTATGAAGCGACCCTTATATATCCCAAGTTGGATGGTAAACTGAGAATGGACATTTAACTTGAACCACATCTAATAGGGACCTACCATTAATTGTATAACCATTGTGCATATTATTTGATAGTTGATGAATCCACTTAGATCAATCAATGTCATTAGAAATCATACACATGTTAAGTTTGTTCTTTAATTTTCAAATATTTTTCTCAATATTTTCTTCTTTTAATATCACACTTAACTAACAAATATATGAGAAATTACCCTAAATTATCATTTTCACCTTATTTCACACCATAAATAGACTTGTACTTATTTCATGTATTATAACATTTGATATTCTTTCTTTCATATTTACAAATATCCAAAGAAAAAATAAGTTTCTTGTATTAACTTTATTATTATTGTTTGAAGAAATATATGTTTACACTTTTGTATATTGATTTTATTTATGTTCAATCTAGAGTTTTGTAATGTTCAATAACCTTCATGGCGATGTCACACATTACAACATTAAAAGGAATGCAAATTGCACCATTGTTCTCTTATGACAGACAACTATACAAAGACCAAAATCACTTCATATAGCACCTCATATGTAACACTTCCACAAAAAGGAAGAGGCACACCTTCATTCTTTTTCCCTTTCACACTTAAAATTGCAACCCTCAATCTCTCAACTCCCCCTACTAAATGAAATACCAATGTTGATTACCAATCTAATAGAGTCAAACTTGATTACTACCTAGCCTTTTATTGTTTTACTTGCCATAGATTACATAGGTTTTTATTTATTTCTTATTAGTACTTGCACTAGAGTTTTCCTTAAAATTTGATGGACTACTATACCTATCATAGATTCACTAGACTTTTTCTCATCACATAAATTTATATTATCTACACAACCTTTTCTCATTTTTATAATATATATATATATATATAGAAATTCTCTTGAAAGTTTAGTTTTCCGTTTTAAAAATATGCCAATAAAATACATTAAAAAAAGAAGCCACATAAGAAGTATACAATGATGCCACATATTAATATAATCACTCATTGGAAAATATGTTGTAGAAAAAAAATAATATATATATATATATAAGGCATGGAGAGAAAGTAACGAATATGGTATGAGTGCTTGAATGAGTGGGATGCAGAAGTTAGTAGAACGAGTTTGAAATCTAAACACATTTTCATATTTGTTGGGCTTTAAGTTATTAAAAAATAATCAATAAAATAACATTATAGTACCAATGGGGTCCTCAATTCTATGGAGCATTGCCACTGCTGCGTTGCCACCGATGTAATTGCTTCGTTGCCGCTGTTAGCTTGGGCCTCAAGTGACCCATCGTACCAACCAATCCGCATAGTGAAGTTGAACTGGCCAAGTTCACCATCCGCCCCAAGCTGTTGGATCATGGTGACTTCAGGGAAAAGGCACAAGTTTTGTGGTAGTCGATAATAGTTATATAAGTATGGTTGAATCACTCTCAGAGAAAAACTGAACACATTTGAGAGCTATTCAACTAGAGAGAAGTGACGATGGAAGGCTATGCAGAAGAGGGGCAAGTGAACCTGTTAGGTATGAGTCTCAGTCCCTTTGTGGCACGAGTTCGCATAGCTCTTTCCCTTAAATGCATTGAGTACAAAATCATCGAAGAGGACCCACATAATAAGAGCCATCTACTATTGCAATTAAACCCAGTTCACAAGAAGATCCCAGTGCTCATCCACAATGGAAAGCCTGTTTGTGAGTCCATGATTATTGTGCAGTACATAGATGAGAAATGGGCTACGAAGGCACTGAATTTGATGCCCAAAGATCCATATGACCGAGCAATTTCCCGCTTCTGGGCTGCCTTTGTAGACAATAAAGTAATAACTTTATCCATGACTAATTTTTTTCCTTATCATTTCTATTTGTATTGTTTTTCTCTTTAAATCAGTAACTAAAATGTTCATGCTTTTTATGGGTGGCCTCAGTGCATGCCATGCCTTCGGGAGGTATTTGGAAAGTTTCAATTACTTTTTTGTATTATGTTTTTAATAGTTGTAAGTATGGGTGGCTGCATCTTGGTCCATGTCTTCTTGGAGTTTATAAGGAGAAGGGTGTACAGCAATAGAAAGTAGTGGAGAATCGGTGGAAAACATTGTTTGGTTAGAAGAAGCTCTGCAAACTAGCAGTTGCTTATCCGAAAAATCCTATTTTGGAATATATGAGATAGGCTTGGTTGACATTGCATTGGGCATGATATTGGTTTTCATTAAAACGATTGAGAAGGTCCTCAATATAATTGTAATAGTTAAGGAAAAAATTCCGCTGTTAAGTGCATGGAAGGAACAATTCTCTAAAACCGATGGAGTCAAAGAAGTTTTGCCCGATCCGGCCAAGTTATTTGAATTCGTATATACCCAATTAGTCAAGTTTACATCACCACCTACTGCTGACAATTAGAGAAAGAAAAATTGGACATTATAACGTTTGAACGTTGTATTGTTTGTGCTGTCACTTTGAACGTTTTGAGAATGTGGGAGTCTTGTTTTGTTTCAGAATACTAAGTTTGAATGTTAGATTTATGTGCGACGTCAATTCGTATTCATGAATCAATGGGTGGGAGATTGAGCTACCATCGTCATCATTACTATTGTACTACAATATCAATATAATGTACGTATCATTGTTCAGTATTTTCCTCTGAATGTCAGAGTTATTTTACATTTCATGTTTTAATTGGTGGGCCTTCTATCTACCATGCTGGTCACTCTCCCTCTAGATATCATTTTCCACTTTGTTCTTCTAGCGACAAACATTTTTTTTTGTTTGGTATTAATAAATAAGATGCTATTGTTATAGCGGATTTCACCACACTAGGTGAATCACACATTATATGGCCTTCCCCTGTCCCACTGCAGACTCATTAGCCCCTATGGACTACTTTTTGTCTTTTGATGTGTCCTTGATCATCCCTAAAAACATAAGAAAATTGATATACGCGACTTTTACCCCGATAACTGCGTACATACGCGGATATTACCCCTATAGTCGCGTACATCGGGATGTGTACATAATCCAAATCCTTTTGGAGCGTTCCTTGACTTGGATCCGAATCATATGACTCCTGGCCTTCCATATGCCTTGAGATCGCACGGATTTGACCTTTCAGTATCCCTTTGAAAAGCTATATAAGGAACCCCTTGAGACATTGAA
>LPNX010939746.1:0-30629 GCA_001517045.1 Pseudotsuga menziesii
TCTCTTGTGATGTGCTTATGTGATTGTTGTGCTTGTTATTCTCTCAGTGAAAATATCTTGTTATAATGCTAGCTTAAATGTTGAAAAACTAACAATAGGAAGGTATCTTTGTAAGTTAGGTCATTAGTTCTTACTGTCTTGTGGTGTTGGAATAAGAATGATAATTTGTTGGCTAATTCTAAAAAGTCGTGTGAGAAAGGGACATGTAGAGATTCTGTAAAGAGTTTATAAAAGGAGGAACCCAAGTGTTATATGGGTTAGATCCTCAGTGATTAGCTCCTTCTTTCTTCACTAGTTACAGTTATATGTCATTTTTTTAAGTGCATTAAGTCCAGAATATGCAGTTGAGTGCATAGAAGTGTAGATGAAGTAGAGTTCATCCAGGCTCCGTGTAGATCATTAGTAGATTCAAGTAGGGAAGGAGTAGAAGAGAAGATAATAGAGCATGAGAGGAAGAAAGAATCTATAGAGATAAAGAAGAAGATCTAGAATAGAGTCTGCAACTTACTGCACAGACAAAAGGTGCATAAATTTCTCATGCCATATGAAGAGAACCTTTATGGTTTTTTCCTGGATGGGTTTCCATGTTAACTACTATTTCGAATGTATGAATGAGGAATGTATTTAAGATTCATGTGTATATGTTGTTGTGAGTGAATTTCTATGTATTAGGATGAAAAAGAGTATGTTTATGTCTATCGCATTGTTATTATGAATGTGTGAATGTACTTAGGCTTCATTGGATTGTTGATATAATACTTGTACAAGGAGAATTTGTGTCATAGCTTGGCTATGTAGACATAGTGACAAAACCACCCCCATCAGGATTTGTTGAGCTCCTTGGAGAGTCATCAAGGGATAGGAAATCACCCACCCAACTATGAAAACCTAGTTATGGAAGTTACTGAATAAAGGAGAGATATCTCAGGTGAGAATGCATTTGCACTGCAAGTGCTGCCAGCTGAGACTTGCTCTGTCTGGTTGATATATTGGGATTTTTTGCGCTAAGAAGAAGGGATCAAACCTGGGTCAAAGGGATGTAGGATAAATCAAACAATATCCATGGGTGTGGCCATGGATTTAAAATCCAATATATCAAATCTTTTTAATATTTCCACAACAAAATTTCCCTAGTTGAGAAAGATTCCTTATGGGATCTTCCATACTTCCAGAAGTAGAAAATAGTGCATCAATCCAAGGTATTTAATATGAAATTATTTTTCAAGATTCTTATTGCACTCTAAAATCCATTTCTCGTTTCCTGACAGAAATAAATCAACCACATAAAAAAATGATATGACGGGTTTATCATCCATAACCTTAAAGTAAAGGTTAGGGTTGGATTTACTTTTGGTAAATCCCAATCTCGTAAAGAAGCTATTTGTCCTTCCATACCAAGCTCTAGGAGATTTATTCAATCCATACAGATCCTTCTTCATCTTACATACATGAGTGCATATGTATTCAACTTCAAATCCTTGTGGTTGTTCTATGTACACTTCTTCCTCAATAACACCATTTAGGAAGCTTTTATTCACATCTATCTGGTGTAAACTCCACTTCATCATCGATGCAAGTTCCATGATGGTTCTAATGGAAGTGTTCCTTTCTACTGGAGAAAATGTTTCTTCATAATAAATTCCCCTTTTTTGAGAGAATCCTCTAGCCACAAACCTTTCAGTGTGCTTCTCAATACTTCCATGAGCTGCATGCTTTATCTTGTACATCCCCTTGGAAGATACCACACTCTTTCCTTCTAGTTTGGGAAATATATTCCAAGCATCATCCTTAATTATTAATTCGTATTCTTCTGTCATTGCTTCTACCCATTCTTTCTTATGTACAACTTCTTCATATCTAGTAGGTTCTTGATTTACAAGATAACACATCAAAGCTACATAACTAGAAAATTATTTTGTTATCTTGCTTATTCTTGTGGATCCATCTAGAGCTACATACTTCTCTAATTCTTGTATAATTTCTCTTACCAAAGCATGCTTCCTCTTTTGTAATATTTTCATAGTAGAAGGTTCTTGAGGTTCTAGCATATCATCATTAGAGGAAATTTTAATTTAAAATGGGCCTTGAAAGAATAATACAAATTCCATGTCACCATGTATTATCCAATAAAAATGCTTTAAAATTCAAAAATGGAGCACTTCTTAAACAATTTTTAATATAAATTTGGTGATAGGTATGATAAAAAAAAACTACTTTTTTGTTCGTATTTTGAACATATCTCCATGTGTTTTTACTCAAATTTCGATTGAGAGAGCTATTTGGATGCATAATTAAATTCCTCATCCAATGAGTACCCACTCAGCATACTTTGACAAGCCCCCCTACCCCAAAAACAAGAAATACCTGGAAAAACATGATGATGATGTCATCATCACATTTTTTTCAGGTATTTCTTGTTTTTTGGGTAGTGGGGCTCGCCAAAAGTATGCCAACTGGGTACTCGTTAGATTTGGAATTTTATTTCACATCCAACGATCTCTCCCTATCAAAATTTGAGTAAAAACACAGGAAGATATGTCGAAAATACAAACAAAAAAGTAGTTTTTTCTTTTCTTCCTCCAAAATTAATAAATATTATTTTATTATTTTAACTATTATTTTATTAATTTTCCTTAAGAGGCCAATTTTGATTTGAAATTTCCTCTAATGTGTCCTCTGATGTTTCATTTTTCAGGGGAGGGTCCAGTTTCTACATTTTTGGGAGGTACATCTTCTTCATATACTTCTTCATGTTGGCACTTTCTAGATCTCTTGAGAGATGCTTCTTCATGAAATGTTACATCCATAATAATATCCATGTGATGGAATCCTTTAATGTATATTCTAAAGGCTTCAGAGACTTCATAGTATCCAACAAATATTCCCTTCTTTCCGGAATGCTCCAACTTGGTTCTCTTTTATTTTGGAATGTGAACATACACTAGGAAACCAAATATCTTGAGATGACTCACTTCAGGAATATTTCCTGTGAAAATTTCTTCTGGACTCTTGAATCCAAGGACACTATGGGATAATCTATTTTGTACATAAATTGTTGTTCTTTATCCTTCAGCCCAAAATGCATAGAAATATCTTGATCATGAATCATTTTCTTCACTACTTCCATAATGGTCATATTCTTTCTTTCCACAACACCATTAGGTTGAGGATTGTAGGGAGTGGTGAGTTCCCTCTTTATTACAACATCTTTACAAAATGATTCAAACTCTTTTGAAGTATATTCTACACCATTGTCTATTCTAACTGTCTTGATTATTCTTTCTGAATGATTCTATATCAAGGATTTTAATTCCTTGAATTTTTTGAATACTTCATCCTTTGTTTTCATGAAATATATCCATGCATTTCTTAAATATTCATCAATAAATATAACATAATATTGATAGACACTGAAAGATGTGGACGGAATTGGAGCACATAAATAAGATTGAATTAATTCCAATGTACCTTTAGTATTTGTTTCACTCTTGAGAAATGGATTCTTGATATTATTTCCTCTTGCACATCCTTTGCAAGTGCATTCATGATCGATATTGAAATAAACCTATTACTAATTTGTTCACATGGTGTAGTTATTTGTAGTTGATGTGATAAAGCCTCCCATGCCATAGTTAACTTGGGATAGTGGTCTCATGAACAAGGGTTGTTTCTAAATGTCCCTTGAGTTTATATACTCCTCCTTCTTCTTCACCAATAACAACTACATCTTCAGTTGATTTTCATTTGGGCTGCATAAGTACTTGTCCATATATAAATGAAACCTTATATCCTTTCTTATATAATGTTGAGATAGAAAGTAAGTTCTTATTCAAACCTAGAACATATAATATTTCCTTCACCTTCATGGGGGTTCCATAATCAAGCTTGTAGCTTGCTTCACCAATTCCTTTGATAGGATATTGATAGCCATATCCTAATGATACTTTCTGGGACAGTTATTGTCTTTAATTTTTGACATAGTTTTTTTTTCTTGTCATGTACTTTGAAGCGCCACTATCAATAAGCCAGGTATCTTCTCTAGGTGTCACAGACCCAAAGAGTGCAAATAATAATACATACTCTTCTACATATTCTTCTTTTTCTTGTTTTCTTGGAGGTATTTCTTCCTCTTCTTATTCATCTACAACTAGGTGTGCATGATGTATTTTGTTTCTTTTCTTGTATTCTTATTCCTTCAATGGACAATATCTGTAAATGTGTCATATCTTGTGACAATGGAAAAATTCAAAGTTGGAGTAGTATTTCCTCTGATTTTTTCCTCTTGTCCTTTAGAACCTCTTGGGAGGTTGAGACTCCTTGTGGATTTCCTTATTGGTTTTATATTGACTTCTACTTCTTTTGGTATGGGTGGCTAGGTATTGATAATGCTTCTTTAAGTAGAGCTTCTCTATTGGTTACTCTAGTCTCCTCTTTGATTCAATCTTCCCATCCAATGTCAAACTTCATACTTTCCTTTTTAGCACACATTGTCTGTATGAATGAATACCAAGGTCTAGTGAGACTATCGAGAGCATTCATAACTAGTTCATATGCATAGAGGGAGTCTCCAATGGCTTAGATTTTAACTAGTTCATCTGCATCAAGGGAGTCTCCAATGGTTTCGATTTTCTCCTTGAATTGGTAGATCCTTGTGAAGTAGTCTTGAATGGATTCTCCTTGGCTCATCCTGGTACTCTTCAATTGAGATCTCAAATTCATTTTTATATTAATGTTCCTTCCTTCATACAATATGGATAGGGCATCATACATATCATTTTGGGTCTCTTTCGATGACACTTAAGAAATCAAGTGATCTAGAATCAACAATGATCCTCATTTCCGTAATCAAGTCCTTCTTGTGATTCTCCTTAGCTTCATCCTATTCTTCTTCAACTTCTCCTTATATGTAGTTTTCAAGATAATTCTTTCTAAGAATGAGACAATTCCTATATTTCCATGCTCGAAAATTGTCTATGCTTTCTAGCTTGTCCTCAAGCTTATTTCTTGGGGCCATCTTATCCAAGAGGTCACTAAAAATGAAATTTATTAGAATGGAGAACTGACATTACCAATATATGTGATTGATTGAGTAAATTTTACTGGTACAATTAGTTTCTGGAGATTCCACATCTTCACCTCACAAAATTGACTTGCGAGATTGTGATCTGCATTTTTTTGGTTTTTTGGTTTTCTGTAATTTCCTGGTGCAAAGACAAACTGGGGTTTGAATTTCTTGGATATATACCCAATAAAAAATTCCAATCCATGGCTCAATAGATATTCTCTATGGAGGCACAAATATATATGCAATCATATCTCGAAAATTCCAACTTTGATAGAAACCCTAATTTCTTTTCAGAGGGAGAGGAGAGAGAGTTTCACCTTGTGAAAGTTGTTCTTTTAAGACTAGATCTAATACCATTTTAAGATTCCATTTTCTATCTAGATATCATTAGTATTAAATTCAATTTCACAACAATAAGATATGTAGGATCACTAAAAGAAACACAATAACAATATAAAAAAATATTTATCCTGCAAAACCCTCTAGGGGAAGAAAACCCAACAAAAGTTACACTATATAGATGTATCAAAGGTACAAAGATAAAAGCCAAAATAGGTGCTCCTTCTCCTCCTCTCTCTCTCTCTCTCTCTCTCTCTCTCTCTCTCTCTCTCTCTCTCCTCTCTCTCTCTCTCTCTCTCTCTCTCTCTCTCTCTCTCTCTCTCCTCTCTCTCTCTCTCTCTCTCCTATGTGCTATACATAAGTGTGTGCATTTGTTTTAAGTGAGGAACACCCCTCTATTTATACTCTATCTCCCACTTGAGTTTTTCCCTAACAAGTCGACCCCAACATACTTACTGGTCCAACACTGCCTAGGAAGACAAAAAAAATATAATATCATATTTTGCAGGGTTCTATTGACCCACCTTACAATGGAGGTTTTACATCAAGACTCTATGATGACCAAATACGATAGTAACATCCCAACAAATAAATAAAGCATCATTGATAGATTACAACAATAAAATACATTTAGAATATATTTGAAGTTACAATATTTCAACAACACCATGGTCTTTGCGTAAGTTAAAGTTTATGTGCTTGATTTATATTTTAAATATATGGGGAACTATGGTAAGTCGAGGTTGATTATTGGCTTACCACCTTTGTGATGTACATATATTATAAGTTTTTTCCATGCGATATAATGGGAGGTAAAAGGTTATGATTTGGTTGAACTTTGTAATAAAGGTTGGTCCGTGCTACGAGTTGATAGCACAACTAGTCCTTTAGAGGAATTCCTAGGATTTAATATCGGCCCTTCACTTTTCTTACATGCTTGAAATGGTTTTTGATAAGGTTTCAAAGTGGTGTTTCTTCTATCTGAACATTTCATTTCAATGTTGTTCTATCTTCAACTCCTTTAGAAGGAATATCTGCCTTCCATGGCTGCGCTGAGTATTTTCACCCCTTAAACTTTTACCAAGTTTGTAAAATTAGATTTAATATTCACTTTCAAATTTTGTTGGAGGTTTTCTCAGTATTGATGGCCTCCAGACAAACTCATCCTTGCTACTTTATAGTGAATCGAATCCGAGATAGCGTATCCATGTAATTTCCACTTCCTTTACCCACGTAAGTCTGGTTTAGCTATGTAATTTTTGTATTAAATTATTTTTAGGAATATAGAATTAGAAAAGTACTAAATGGGTTTGTTGTTTTACTCTGCAAAAAGAGGAGGGATAAGGGAGTTCGAATTACAGTTTTTAAATAGATTTAAATGAAGGCTCTAACTACAATGTTGGTTCTTGTAAGTTTGGGGATCTAGAGAGGGTGGCAAGACGATCAGCTCCTCCCAATCATGCTTATTTACACATTAAGGTGAGTAAAATGACCCTTTGCTTTGTTCACATTAAACAAAACATCTCTTTCTTATTCACCATATGACTTTTCCTTGTTGCTCTATTTTGCATGTGGCTCCTAGAGGGAATTCTAACCGTATGAAATAATGGTTCGTCTAGCTAGGAGGTAAATGGATTTGTCCGTGTAGAACCAGGATTTTTACATAATGCAAGATAATTTTAGACTGTAAAATTATTTAACCCTTGTGGGATTTTATCCTACAAGAAGAAGGCTTCACAGCCTCTCTGTTCCATTGTTGTTTTTAGATATATTTGTGTGTATATAGTTTATGGATTAAAAAGTGTTATCGGTGCCATCATCGATGGGATTACCAGAACTTGATTTCAACGTTGTTTGTAAAACATGTTTATATATTAATATTTTTGGGAACAATGGATTCCATCTTCGATCGACTTACAGTCGTCCCAATTTTGAAGCTTGTATGTTTAAATTTATATCTAAATAATATAATATGACCCCCTAGGGCTTGTACTAGTTTAGCAGTTTCATTTTTGGCTGTTAATGATAATTCCCATCATGAATTTTGGTTTCCATTTTATAATGGTATTACTTCCACATATTTTATATTTAAATAGGTTCATTGTTTGTGAATATTTGTAAACTCGATTGGAAATTTGTAGAGTTGATTTATTTAAAAAAAATATTTAGCCTCAGATTTAGATACTCGTAACAAGAGGTTGTGCAATCATGAGCTAGGTTCATGAGCTATATTAATGGTTATAAAGGATCTAAAATATTTGGTTTTAACAACTCGACTTCGGTCGTGGACTATTAGTTAGTTGACTTGGTAATAATTATTCCCTTGTTCTTGGAAAATATGTATCTACCATTTGGGTTTTGATATTATATAACATTTATATGATTTTAACTTAGGATATAAAAATCCTCTCGGCTCTTATTTTGTCCATTAACAAAATATTGAATAAATAATTTATAGATGTTTCCATTCATAGGTTATGCAAATGGATACTATGCTCTATTGTTTGTTTTGGTTTGTTTTAGAATTTTCTCTATGAAATTGTTATAATAAATAATGAAAGTTCCTTCCATAAGTCATAAAGTAAATTATATAGCTTTTAACTGGAAAACAATATGAATCTAGAACATTTAACCAAATATAAGATAGTCCTTCGTTTCAATTTATGTAATGTCCCCAAAATTTGAAAATAAAATAAAAAAATTATTAGGCTACTTAATTACTAAATGAACTCGACATTAACTTATCTTCTGCGGAATGTGTTGATCTTTGTTTGCGAAATTGAAGTGTCGTAAGATGTTTTTATTGTTTGTAGATTTTTTTCCTGTTATGATTACTAATGTAATACTATGATGTGTTTATATTACTTGATAGATGATTATAACGTCCATTGATTATTTCTTATCATGCATGTGCATGTGTGTACATTTATAACTTACTTCTTGGGTTCTAAGTTTTGTTTGTTTGTTTATGGGAAGTCATGACTTAACTTTTAATTATCAAGGGGTGGAGTGACTGGACTTCTATCCCTTATCGGACCACTTGGAGAGGTAACTCATTTTGCTTGATGTTACAGGGTTTACTTAGTTCATGTTGAACTAATGCAACCCTTCTTCATTTTTTGCAGGTTCATTTGGTGATGAAAAACTTGCTACGAAAGATAAACATTGGCATGCTACCTATGCTAAACTACTTCATTTCCTTTGAAGAAAAAAGGACCAAAGTCCTATCCTAGCATTTATTACTACTACTGTTGGTGTTATCATTTACATATGGCTGGGTTTATTTAGACATACGTCTAATTGGTTAACATTATTATTGTTGTTCTAAGACTTAATAAACTTGGTTCCTGTACTTAATATTTAGAACAGATGATTGGAATTATTTTATTCCCAAAGGTTTAAAGGCTTAAGTCACAATACTTAGCCATATGGTGTTTAATATTTACATGTCATAAGGTATAAGTATGATGGGACATTCATGGAATATTTCATATGCAATGAACCTTGTCTTAGCAATGCCAACAAATATAATGATGGGGGGCCTCAATGTAAAAGGTATTGTCAAGACCAAGTCACGTTTGGGTTTTGGAACTATAGGAATGACGAGATATTTTGATGTTGGTGGTGGAAAGGCTAACAGAATAAATTCTCTTCAAGATGAGTTAAACTCAAGCTATAATATTGGTATGTCATGGTTGCACGATTCATTTGGATATATGGTGGTTATGCTCTGTTCGACTCTCTGGCTTTTGTCCCTACATGAGGTCTAGTGCGCATTTGTGCCTTGGGAAGGTATACACTTCATCTGGGTTTGCAACATTGTTTACTTGTTGTTTCATATGGAGGATTGGTATACTTCTAACATGCTTTGGTTCTTTGTTTGTAGGTGACAAAGCTCCCAGTGCGTCGGTCGTGGTGACTACCAGGCTATGAACGAGATACCCTTCACAGGTAAGCCTTATACAAACAAGTTTGAACTTGTACCTCTACATGTAGATGTTGTTAACAGAGAATTGAGCTTGGTGTTTGTAATGAAGAATGAATTAATGTTTAATGGTTTCTACTGTGTAAAGTTTTGTTTTTATTTAAGGAATCCACAGATGCATATGAAGTATTGGGGTTTAAGATGTTTGAGTTTGGCTTCTTTGGTCCATGAATGTCATGAATCTGATGTGTAATGTGTTCTTGGGTTGGTATCTTGACTGTATGATTTCGTTGGTTAATGAAAAACTCTACGTTTGGTTTAGGTTATAGCTGTTCCATTACTGGAAATGAAACTCTTTCCAATTCGCAACTATGTAATGTAATGGTGAAATGTTGTTTAATGCTTATTTATGGTGTTGTTTACTTATTTGTGAATTAATTTGGGGATGGCCATGCACTTTGGTTTAACATTGCGATAAATATGTCATAGCTTTGATAATGTAGATAGTGGTTATTTTTCTCATGGGTTATGTTAATGGAATTTCCTTTACTTCTTAGTCGTGATCCTCAAATATGATTACAGCGTATACTTTGTTTGAATTATTGTGTGGAAATATTGACAGGGCAACAATTTAGATTCATGGTTAATACTTCTTGTATTTTAATGTTGTTTAGCGTTTATTGTGTCGAATACTTGTAAGTTATTACAGTGTTGATAAACATTGCAAGCGAACCCTACAGGAATTGATGCCTATCGTGGTTTTGATGTAACCTTGGTTTTTAAGCCATAAGCCCATAAGATTCCATCTTGGGTTGCATGGGTTTAAAGTGACGTGTGTGTGGATATTTTGTTTTGATCATGAATGTCGACAAGACTCGATCCTGTAACCTCTTAATGAATACGATATTTGATAAATATTTTTGTCCTTAAATTTATTGTTCATTCTTTATGTTAATAATATATAGTGTGGTTATGATGTATGATGAAATCATTCTTACATACCTTATAGGTCTTGATAGCTTGGCATTCAATGTTTAAAGTTATAAAATGGAAATGGTTTGTTTGTAGTTTGTTTATGATATTTAATTTAAAGTTTCAACAATTTATATTTAAGTTATAATATTATATATTCAACTTATATCAAGTCTATAGATAGTAGTTTGGTTTATTATAAATAATACAAGCCTGTCGGCAATCTGAAATCTGCCAACAAGGATAAGATATAGGTTTCTTTTTAAATAGTTCTAGGTTGATAAAGTTTCCTTGGTTAGGGTTAAAAAGATGTAGATACAAAATCTATGATATTATCTATATGTTTTGTAATTGAAATAATAAACAGGAAATATAACTTTACTTTAAAAATATAGACTTTGTTTATAGAATTATCTCTGTCAGAGAAGACTGAGCTTAACTTGTAAATGAATGAAATAAAATGCAGAAACTAATAGAAACAAAACCTTCCTAGAGATAAAATGAAAGGTAATTAGTCCATCATTGTAAATATGAATAAGATATATTTTACTAACTAGATTAGGATTGTTGAATAGATAAAATAACCTAGGTATAACAGACACATACTAATTCTCCATTCATAATTTAAAACTCATTTAATAATAAAAATTGTGTAACTTGCAAGAGAAAATCAAGAACCTCATACTTGCAAGATGAAGCTATTTTAATGGCTGAAAATATTGCACACTCAAATACCCAGCATTAACAAATTCATAGATAGATCTAACCTTTGTTCAGATAACTAAATAACTTGGGAACTACCACATTCCTCCCACCCATGACCCAGAATCATTCATATTTTAAATCCAGAACCCCCCAAGCTCGTTCCAACATGAAAGTAGCTTAGAGATCCTAAGGTAAGGCTTCCCTATTTGGGATATCAGGCTCTGTATTGGTTTTCCTTTTTTCCTCTTGGGAAAAATATTCTCCAAGAAATCTCTTAAATATTATCAGGTAGAATTATGGAATCCTCCAAGGATAGATAAATTGGTAGCCCCCAAGCTTCTCTTTGGATTGAGTCTTTATAGACATACTTTTTAAGAAAGGGGGCAGTTAAATCAAGAATCATTTGATTTCTTGAATTAACCCTTTTCATTTACTTTAGGTAAATTTTAATATTTACTTAGGAACTTTTGACTATTTCCTACTTTGACTCTTATAGGTATTTTAATATTTAATTATCATCATAATAATAATAACATGTGGATCCTTTCTTCATTACTTATATATTCTAGTATTATTACTATGCTTACTATGTATCCATATCATGTATAAATTATATATTTATATATATACCATTTGTTAATATTTTATCCTTAGGTATCATATAGCATGATCCCTAAACATATGAAACTTTTCTTTTAGCTCAGTCAAGTTCTTTAATAAGGCCTTCAGGTAGGGGTTAGGTCAACTAGGTTAGGAAACGCTAAACCTCCTTGCATGTTGGATTCCCTCATATAACATGGTAGTTCTTCAGTACTTGATGAGATACAGAAATTCAAAATTTCATTTAATCACTTAAAAATAAGTAAGATGAGATCAATTTTTTATCAAAGTTGTTTTCACTAAACATATTAATTCTTTTCAGTAACTCTTAGCACTTATCCAGATCCCACACTCAATGCTAAAATCACGGAGTTACAAACTTAGTGCGATTCCAAAGACCCTCGCTCAACATGAATGCTAGGATGTTTTTGTAGGATACACCTAGGGATACAATGGCCAAGGATCCGATGTTCCAGAGCTTATACTCAACATCAAATTGTAAGGCTCCAAGGCTTATGCCCAACACTTCTAATTTTATATTTCGAGGTGCTTCAGAGCTTCATGCTCAACAGAAAGGTTTTCATAAGTCATGTGTTCTATAGCTTCTCTCTCAATACAAATATAAACATTCATGTGTTCTAGAGCTTCTCGATCAACACAAAAATCAAATATTCATGTGCTCTAGAGCTCCTTGCTCAGCACAAAACATGTCATCAACTATGTGCTTAATGGTTTATGCCCAAAGCCTGAAATCATATATAAAACATATGCAATTGGCTTATGCCCAATATATCAAACAAATCGTCATGCTCATGTGCAGTAGGGTCTTATACCCAATATACCAATTACAACATCAAAGTAACATCATAAGCAATGGGGCTAATGCCCATAAGTGCTAGGTCAAAATTCAGGATATTACAATGTACTAGTTGTATTAACATTACTACATTGTACGAGTTCCTTGATTCGGGTATGGATTCCCAAAGAAGCATTTGTTAATAATTCTTAAGCTCATGAATATATGAATACTAAATAAAATCATTTTACTTTACATGAATACATTAAATAAGAAATCTATTAAAATAGATGCATAGTAGTATATTGTAAAAAGAAATTAATACGATTCATAACTAACTTGAGATTTTACTCTAAACTAATTTAAAAAGATAAGAAGTAGAATAGGGAACCTGATACCACTATCAGGAAAACATAAATGAAATAGTTGTTCCTCCCAACTAAGTCCTAGAGAATCCGTGTCTTACTTTCTCGAGAACCCTCGATCTTGTTCACTAAACCATAAGGGAAAAATCCACTCAATGGGCCATCTCTTTCATTAACAAATCGATTCCCCCATCCACTCCTAGCCTCCTTCTTGCTAAATGGACATACTATTATATTTTATTTTTCCTAGGACTTGGTCATTTATGAGCCTCCTTCTCTTTAGCACTCCACAAGGAGTTGTGACCTAATTTTGGGGAAGATGCCTCATGCATCTTGACATCTCACTCAACAGCTTTAGCCACTTGTATTTTCCTCTTGTGGGTCAGCAAACACTCTTTCAGTAGCTATTTTAGTTCCTCCCTCTAGTATTTTCAATTAATAAATAAGAATAATGCATTACATTTATTTTTGACTTTGTGGTAAAAATTATTTAAAAAAATAAAATATTAAGAAAAATAATAAAAATTTATTTAAATTTGGTGTATTACATACACCTCCCCTTATAGGATAACACTATCATCGGTGTTATTATTATTCTTTATTCATTTATCCATCGTTTCATATTGAAATACGATCAGATACACCTCCCGCATATCACTTTTTGAATACCAAGTGGACTCTTCCGAACTAAGGTGCTTCTATTTGCACTTGACTTCTCTAAAGATATGCTTCCAGAGTAAAAGTTCTCTTATGTCATGAATATGTTTCGGTCCCACCTGGAAGTCTCCTTTGGGTTCCACCTGTATAACCTTTGAGTCAATTACATGAGTAGCATCATGAACATACGTTTTCAAAATGGAAACATGAAAAACATTATGTACTTTAATCGTAGGTGGTAGGGATAACTAGTATTCTACTAACCCTAATTTTGAAAACATTTCAAATCTCCCACAATATGTGGATGCCAATTTTGAATACTTTCCCAGTCTTAGGGAGATTCTATTGGTTTTTACCCTTATATATACATGCTCACCTAACTGGAACTCTCGAGGACTTATTTTCAAGTCAACATAAATCTGTTTCCTCTATTTGGTAGCCATCATATTTTGTTGTACTTGTTTCACTATTAGTTCTTTATCCTTTAAAAATCCATGTCCTTACATTAACATATGGATTGGAAAGCTCCAAGAAATTGGAGTGTTACATTTTGTTGATGTAATTGTAACTTCGGAATGTATTCACTTGTATTTCTTATGTATTGTACCCCGATGTTTATTCTGGGATGTGTCTATAATGTACTTGATTCATATCATGCCCCGATGTTTCGATCGGGAAGTTTCTATAATGTAAAATTCATGTCAAGTCATTGTGCGTAACCCTCCTATTGTTCAAGGGTTAAAGTCCCCATAGTTATGGGGCCCTAGGGTTATTAGACTATCCTAGTGAACTTGAACCTAGGTGAGTCATTGTAAGTCGGGGCAATAGTCCCCACCATCTAGGTTAAGGTTAACCCTCCTTGTTGAGAAGAGGGAAAATTCCCCACAAGTTGCGGGGCACTAGGGTTATTAGACACTTCTAGAGATGTCGGCTCTAGTAAGTAATTGTTAGGTGGGGATGACATGTTGGAGTGCACTTCAAGTGAACAAAAGAATATAAATAGAGAGAGAGCCTCTCTATTTATTACACACACACACTCACTCATTGGGTCACATGAGTAAGAGAGGAGAAGCTCTCGCAGTGTGAGAGAGAGAGACAGAAGTTGTGGAGATCATCTTTATATTTTTGGGTTTTACTATTGCCATTGGTGCTCATTCTATCTTTAAGGAAGTTGCAGCGTTTTCTCCTTTATGGTTTCCTCAAGGAAAATTATTTGTGTATCTTGTCTCTTGTGTTTTATTGTTGTGCATGTTATTTTCTCAGTTAAAGATCCTAAGATCATAATGCTAGCTTAGAATGATAAAAATATAACACATTTGCGTCCATACATAATTTCAAATGGACTCATTCCAACTGATACTTGAAAATGATTATTGTAAGAAAAATTCTACTAAGTGCAAGTAATCTTCCCACTTACCCAGTTTGTCCAGTACATACATTCTGAGCATGTATTCTAGAATTTGGTTTACACTTTCAGTTTGTCCATTGGTGTGTGGGTGATACATAGTGCTGAAATTTAACTGTGTGGGTAGTCCCTTAAACAAGGCCTTAAAAAAACTCACTGTAAACTTTACATCTCTATCTGAGACTATTACCTTAGGTAGACCATGTAACTTGAAAATTTATTCCATAAATATATCTACAATGTTAACATCCTTATAAGTAGATTTTACTAAAATAAAATGAGTTGCTTTACTTAATTTTTCCAGTATGACCATGATTGAGTCTTGTTATTTAAATTTTTTAGGTAGACCTGTTATGAAATCCATGTTGATTACTTCTCATTTCCATTCCTAAATGGATAGTGGTTGCAATAACCCTGCTAGATGTTGGTTCTTTGGCTTTACCTGTTGGCATTTGATGTAGTGTGCTAATTATTATGCTACCTCTTTTTTTCATGTTAGGCCAAAATATGTCCTTTCTCATCATAGTGATCATTTTGTGGTATCCATAGCATCTTGAATATGCTCATTTCTATAACTCAATAATAGTTAATTTAATTTTGGTTTCATTTGGTATGTATAATATATGTTTATGTAGCAGTAAACCTCTTTCAGTCAGACTAAAATATGTTTTTATTTGGTTCTGTTCATTTTCAGAAATATTTTCTTTTAAGTTTTGATATTCTTTATAAAAAAATTCTGCATTTAAATTTCGATTTTCTAAATCAGATTCGTAGCTACTACTTGTGAATAGTAAATTTGCATGATGACTTAAAGCATCTGCAACCTTATTCTCTTTTCCTTTTATATGTTTTATTTCAAAATCATATTCACTTAAAAATGACAACCACCTAGCTTGTCTAGCACTAAATTTTTCTAGATCAAACAAGTATTTTAAACTTATGTTATCTGACCTTAGCAAAAGTTTTCTTCTAATGAGGTAGTGTCACCACATCTTTAGTGCATGTATAATTGTAGCAAGTACTAAGTCTTGCGTAGTGTATTTATTCTCATGTTATTTTATCTTTCTATACTCATAGGTCACGACGTAGTTTTCTTGAATTAGCACCCCACCTAATCCTTCCTTGCATGCAACAGTGCATATGAAAAAAATATTTAAAAGGATCATCAATTTTGAAGATAGGGGCGATGGTTAATAGGTGTTTTAGATTATTAAAACTTTGAGTACAATTTTCTCTCCAATCAAATTTCTTAACTTTATTTTGTATTGAAGTTATGGGGTGGGCCATTTTAGAAAATCCTTCAATAAACTTTCAGTAATAACTTGTAATCCCCATTAAAGATCTCATGTCCATTCCATTTAGGAACTGGTCATTCAATGATAGCCTTAATCTTGTCGAGATCGACATATATTCCACCTTTAGACACTACGTGTCCTATATATTGAATTATGTCTTTAAATAAGTCTCATTTTCTAAACTTAGCAAACAAGTGTTGTTCTCTTAAAACTTATAAAATTATTCATAGGTATTCTTCATCTTCTTGTTTATTCTTTGAGTAAAATAGTATGTCATCAATGAAGACGACTACAAAATTATCTGACTAGTTACTCAATATACTATTCATTAAGTACAAAAAAGATGCAGATGCATTTGCTAAACCAAAGGGAATTACGAAAAACTCGTAATGACCATGTTGGGTTCTAAAAGCAGTTTTAAAAATGTCTTCATCCCTAATTTGTACCTGATAGTATCTAAACCTTAAATATATTTTAGAGAATATGTTTTCCCCTTGAAAGTGATCGAATACATGATCTATACAAGGTAAAGGATATCTATTTTTAATAGTCATGTTGTTTAATTTTTGATAATCAATGCATAGCCTTAAAGTTCCATCTTTCTTCTTTATGAATAAGACCAATGCTCCCCAAGTGGAAACAATAGGTATAATGTACTTTTTATCAATTAGTTCTTGCAATTGTAATTTAAGTTTCGTAATTTCTTTTATATTCATTCAGTAAGGGTCTTTTGATGCTGGTAGCGCTCCCAGTATCAGATAGATTGTAAAGTCTATGTCCATTTTCGAATGTAATCCAGAGACTTCTTCGAGAAATATGTCTTTAAAATATTTGAAGATCATTATATCCTCTATTTTAAGTTGTTATCATTATGCTTGTCATCCATTACGTAGAAAACAAAATATTTACATCCTTTACGTATAGATATTTTCATATGTAAGGAAAATATTTCTATAATGGAAACCTTTCTGGGAATTTATTTTACTTTAATTGTATTGCAATTATCATCCATGCATGTAAAAGTTTTATTGTAAAATTTTAACGTAACCCTATGTAAATTTCTAACCTGTGCATTCCTATAATCAAATCATAAGAACCTAATGTTAAGGTATTTATATCAGCATGTGTATTCAAATAGTTCATCATAATTTCACAATTTTTCAGATAACTAGTGACATTTCATTTGGTAGATGTGCCTATTTCTACCAGCCAATATTTTTTCAAAATTTTCTTGTGATAATTTACACAATTCAACAATCCTAGGTGATACATAACTCAAACTTGCACCAGGATCAATTAGTATAGAAATGGGTTGACTTTTTACCATACCTTCGATTTCAACCATTGAAGTCTAATGATGTGCTTGTCGATTCTCGAATGTAGCATTAATTCTAGGCATGCTTCTCACCATATCCCCAGTTGTAGTAGCTTCTTGAATTGAGTGAACATTATGAAAAAATTCCTTCTTATGGGACGGTCCTTAAAATAATGTGGCTCACCACATTCCCAAAAATTTAATGGTTTCCTTTGTGCAATGTTTTTTATTAAAGGTAGTGGGAGGTTCTCTTTCTTTTGTTGTAGGGTTTTGTGGTTTAAAACCTTTATAATTATTTCCTTGATATTGTTTGTAGTTATTCCCATTATTTTTGTAAGACTTAGTATTTTTATTTATTTGATCAAAGTTCTCATGTCTTTTAGTCTTGTAGTTAGGCACATTTTCTCTTTTGTTTTTATTCTGATCATAACAGAAATTTTCTTTTATTACTGCCTCTTCTAGTGTCTTTGGATTTTCATACTCAATTCTCTTTTTAAACATAAGAGATAAGAAGTTGAGAACGCATTGTATTCTTGGTTTTTCATCTATTTTATAAGGCACATAATGATGTAAACTTAGGAATTTACTACATATTATTTTCATGGTCATAGAAACTAACCTTAATTCGTAAAATTCCTTCGATTTTTCTTTGTAGTACTGTTCTGAAAGATAATTTCATTTCGTGTGCTTCTTAAATGTTTTCCATGTTACATAATGTTCGTCTATACCTTTTTAATATCTTTCCATGAAATATATGATTTTCTGGTTAAGTTATAGATATCCATTTTTTTGTTTCATTGAAATAGTTATAGATATGGAAATATTTATTCATTCCAGATAACCAAGCTGACACTTCTCCTTGCTCAATCTCACCATTAAACATAGGATTTTTAATCTTTTTAAATTCTATACAAATTTATTCATAAGGTTTGTACTTCTTTTTCTTTTGAATACTGTCACTAATTTTGCTAGAATCCTGATGTTTTTCTGTATGGTGTCTGGTTGATTCATCACTGGAAGATTCAGCCCCATAATTGGAAAATTCTAGCTTCCTTCCCTTACGTTTGTAAGGTGTAGTTTTTTTCATATTAATTTCAAGTTCTTTGTGTTTCTCCTTTTCATTACTGTGTATTTTAGATAGAGAAATTTTATTTGACTCCTCTTATGATTTCAGAATACGTTCATTATATTCTCTAACTACTTTTTATTTTGATATCAATTCTTTAACAGTTCGTTGTAACTCAAATGGGTTGTCATTTCAACTTTCATTAAGATGTACCCAAATTTCACCCTTCCTCAGATTAGCATCTTCATTGTTCACTGGATTTAAAGGATGTGATTCTTCTTCCGCAGACATTCCTACATCTTCCATACTTTCCTAAAAAAACAAAGTTATTCTTCTCTTCCTCTTCCTAAGAGAATTAAACCACAATACGATAAATTTTGTTTCTCTGGTTTTAGCAGTTTCAGTGTTGGGCTTGTTCAGGACAAGTGTTGTAACCATGCTCTAACACCATTATGTCACACACCTAAAATTTCCAAACAAAAAAAATTCATATATCAATATGTATCACTAGGCTACTATTTTACCAAAATAATATTGTCGTTTAACTCTATAGTAACTTGTACTAGTTTCTTGTTGATTTTGATAGGTTATAAAATTACGCATGTGTTTGCATATGGTTAATGAAATTCTATCGTCATCGCCTGAAGGAAATGTAATTGATTCTTTTTATATTTATCCTACTACATATTTGCTAAGGTTACCTATCCCTAAGACTGGTCTCTTCTGTAATGTTCATTTTTAAAATTTTTACTAAAATGCCCAATTTTTCACAATTTTTGCTCTTGACTAGTCTTAGTGTCTTGGTCTTAAAATTTGCCCAATTTCTCTAAAATATTCATAGAAGGAATATGAATGATATAATAACTTAATTATTATGTTCATGTATTTATTATGGTTCTCCAATCACTTCTTCAAGTTTTTACTAAATTCTGAACAAGGTAGATGATTTTACTAGCAATTTTGGGGCTCAAATACCCCCCCCCCCCCCCCCCCCCCCCCCCCCCCCCCCCCCCCCCCCCCCCCCCCCCCCCNAGGACATCAACAGGGACTCATATTCTGAACCAATCAAACTCCCATGGTTATTATCATTTCCTTCAATCAGATATATAAAAACTAATGTTGAACCCTTGGGGAAATGAGATGCAATTTAATCCAATGGTTATGTAATTAGACCCAATGGACAAAAAATATGATTTAATGAATATGAAACCTAAAATATTATTCATTGACAGTCCATTCATGCACGAATAATCAATAGTTTACAAATCCATTCAAATATACCAATATTACAAGAGTTTGCAACAAAGAAGTGGGAAATGGAACCATTTCTTTAATACCGATCAATAATACATAAAATATATTGGCCTTTCAACCTGATAACTTTATGAATAAAGATATTAGATTATATACATTAGAATACAAAATTATGGAGTGAGAGGTTCTCCCTCAAAAAGATAAATGGCTCATCAAGTCCGCCTCACTCCACTGGGATGAAATATGGTGAAAGAGTGTGAGATGGGAGGGGGAATGAGCTGAATCTTGAAGTTTCCAAAAGATTTATAGCTGAAGTTGTATATTATAACTCCATTTCAGCTCCTTAAAATACCTTAATGGCCTCTCCAATCACCAATTATGATGGGAATCTTTCACCCTTGAAATTGGCTCAAGCATGAACTAGTCACTCAATAGCTCTCTCTCTTCATAACAACAAATTTCACAACTGATCAAAAATATCCTTCTCATGGATTCTCCATATATTTTATAAAATTTTATGGTCTCCTCAGCTTCCAAATACATCCATAAACCAAATCCAAGTTGAATTGGTGTGGATGTTCATGCTATGCCATGTGGCCTCTCTCTTCACCTTTCATCTTCCCCAAAATTGAGTAGGAACCCATTGGGATTCTCCAAATCACATGAGAGCTCTATTTTATTCTCTATTTTGACCTGATATGTCATATATTTCATATGTAATCATTCATATCTTACTTGTGTCATAAATGTCATAAAATCTCCATCATTGGTGTCTTATATGTCATAAGTGTAAGCAGAATCTAGCCAAGTGTCCATGAAACTCCCCATTTGGCTCTTCCTTGCTCATGTAAATCACACTTCATCCCAAATTTGACCTATTAAGTATATGGAAAATTATATTGACCATATAATCCATCCAAAACATTAGGATTTCCATAGAATTGAGATTGCAAGAGGTGGATACCATTTAACATAGGAATTCTAGCTTAAGTCGACCCCGTAGTCTCCATATGTCTCCATTTTTCCTAGCCATTTCATTATTCACTTTCATTAATTTAATTTAACTTATTAAATAAAAATTTTATTCCTTCTAATTTCTAAGCATCATTTATTATCTCCCTTATTAACTTCCCAATGTTTCCACCCAACCTATGGAAGTAGTAGGATTGATGGAATTTTTCCACTCTGCAATTATTTTAAAATGGGGACATTACAATATTCCCCACCCAATATTTCTTGTCCTCAATAAATTTCAGATTTGGATGCTACAAAACATTCTCCTCTTACCATGTGGCAACTTCACTCGATATATCCTTCCATTGCACCAAGTATTCTTTGATTGTCTTGCTCCTCAATCTTTTCTCCCTTGTCTTCAATACCTTTTTTGGAATAAGTGTGAGCCATCCTTCATCATCCAAAGGAGGGAGTGTATCTAAAATGACAATTTTCTTAACAATATATTTCTTGGGTCAAGAAACATGAAATACATTATGAATTTTACACGCTTCTGAAAGTTCCAACTCATATGCTACTTCTCCAATTTTCTGGATCACCTTGTAGGGCCCATAGTATCTTGGCTTTAACTTTTCAGCTCCATTATTTTTGAGATATGCTTGTTTGTATGGATGCAACCTTAAATACACTAAATCATCAACCTAGAAAGTCCTTTCATCTCTGTGTTTATTTGCATATTTGTTTTGTTGATTTTGGGGAACCTGCAAATTGTCTTTTAAAAGCTTCGAAATTTCTTGGCTTTCTTCCACCCAATATTTAGGTTTTGGATTTATACTATCACCAAATACCATATCAGCAAATGTAAGTGCATCATAACCATATAATTCCTTGAAATGATACATTCCTATTGACATGTGAAAGGTGGTGTTGTAGAAAAACTCACCCAAATGTAGCCATTTGGTCCAAGCTTTCTACTATTCTCCCACATAGTTTCAGAGGTACCCTTCCAACCATTTGTTAACCCTCTCTATTTTTCCATCAGTTTGGGAATGGTATCTTGCACTTGGAGTAAACTAAGTTCCCACCAATCAGAAAAGTTCTTGCCAAAAAGCACTCATGAATCTACCATCTCTATCACTCACAATGCTCTTGGGGAGCCCATGCAATCCGAATATTTATATGAAATGAGGATGTAATATAAAATAAATGATCAAACTTATTCAATCTAATGACTATCACATATATGAAATCCTTTCCCAAATATTTGGGAAAACCAATGATGAAATCCATCGATATACTGTCCCATTTTTTCTCTGGAATGGGAAAATGTTGTAGTAACCCAGGTGGATATGTGAGTTATAATTTTTTTTTCTGACATACCTTACATTAATTCACATAATTTTGAACATATTCCTTTAGATCCTTCCAATAGAACCTTTGCCTTATTTTCCTATAGGTTTTGAAGATCCTTGGATGGCCTCCTAGTGGGGAATCATGTGCTTCCTGCAAAACTTTGTACTTAATATCCGAATCTCGAACCAAATAAATTATTCCCTTATAGTATATTAGATCGTCCAAAATTCTGCAGTTATCAGCTCCCATGATTCCATCTAATACATCACAAGAAAACTTATTTTTGGCATATTCAACTAGTAGCATGTCCTTCCAATTTTTAGCAATGGCCATGAGAGAAAAAGAAGGTTTTCGAGATAATGCATATGCTACAATGTTATTCTTTCCTTTCACATATTCAATATCAAAATCAGAATCTTGGATCTTGCTTACCCACTTTTGTTTCCTTTCATTTAGATCATTTTGGGCAAGGAAGTGTCTTAGACTATTATGGTATGTATTCACCACAAACTTGTTTCCTACCAAGTATTGTTGGAATTTGGTGAAAGAATGCATGAAGGACAACATCTATTTGTCATATATGGAGTAAATATTTTCATGAGGCTGCAACTTTCTACTCTCAAACGATATAGGGTGTTGTCCTTTCTTTAGGACAGCCGCTACTCCTCCACCTGAGGCATCACATTCAACACTAAAACACTTAGAAAAATCAGGTAATGCAAGTATGGGACAACTACTCATTACCTATTTCATATTTTGGAAAGAATTTTCAGCCTATTTATTCCACTTAAAAGAATCCTTCTTATTCAATTTAGTGAGTGGATAAGTCAGCTTGGAGAATCCTTTCACAAACTTCCTGTGGTATGTACATATTCCAATGAAACCTCTTAATTCTGTGATGTTTTTTGGTGATGTCCATTCTAATATGGTGCTGATATTTTCCATGTTCACTTTCACTCCATATTTCCCAATAATGTTCCCAATATATAATAGTTCTTCCATCCCAAATTCACATTTAGACATCTTAGCATACACATATTGTTCTTCCAAGGTTTTCAACACCACCTCTAGCTATTGCTAGTGCTCTTCCCAAGTTTTACTATAACTGAGAATATCATCAAATAGGACTAAAAAAAACATTCTAATATGATTGAAAAAAATTCTATTCATACATTCTTGAAACGTGGATGGAGAATTATTCAATCCAAATGTCTTAACAAGAAACGCAAAGTGATCATAATGACATCGAAAAGATGTCTTTTGGACATCTTCCTCCTTCATTTGAATTTGGTGATAACCAGATCTAAGGTCAATATTGGAAAAGTAATTATCTCCAAATATCTCATCCATGAGCTCATAAATCCTAGGAACAAGATATCTATTCTTTATGGTCTTATTTTTTAAAGCTCTGAAGTCTACACACATCCTCAAAGTTCCATCTTTTTTCTTTATCAATACTACTAAAGAAGCATAAGGTCTAGAGCTTGGTCTAATGAGTCCCAACTGTAAGGGTTACTGAATGGATTTCTCAATCTCATATTTGAACTTATGGGGATGTATATAAGGTGGTATATCAATGGGTGAATTAACCTCCTCCAAAACAATGTTATGCTCAACCCCCCTATCAAGTGGTATGCCATGTTGAAGATCTTTGAAAACTTTTTCATATTTGTGAAAAAGTGTCTTTATCTCTTTTGGGTGTTTAAGAACTCTGATATTTGGGTTGGGAGAGGTTACATAACATTAATCAGTCCATTCTACATCACCATGCCTAAATATATATCTCATTCTTTTGCAATTTATTACATGTTTTGGGTAAGTGTGTTTCCCACTCACAACCCTTAGTGCACCTGTTGAATATGGAAATTGCATTTGAGTAATTTAATAATTTACTGAATTATCTCCTATAGAATAAAACCATTGCACTCCCAATACTATATTAGTATCATCAACATAAATCACATAAAAAATATCAACAAAAGTATAGTTACCTATGGTGACTTGCAGTTTTGGAATCTAGGTGTTGCATTGCATTGTGTTGTGACCTAGGATGACAACTGTGAAGGGATCAAATGGTTCACTTGGTATTTTTATTTTCTCAACCATCTATGCATAAATGAAATTATGTGTAGCTCCTCCATATACCAAAACTGAAGCTCTTTGTCCCAATACCACACCCCTGCATCGAATAATGTGATAGCGAGGCAAAGTACTTCCATCTTGCTTTGTCCGGTGAGGGATGATTTTATTCTTATTTTTATTCTTTAGATACTGTCTCATATGTATCCTCCTGATATTAAATGTTCTCTTCTTCATCCATACCCCCCTCATACTCATCATTATCAGAAAATACTTCTATGCATTGAGCTTTTTCTTTAGCACATTTATGCTCCGGTGTCCATGGTTGGAAGCATGTAAAGCACAATATTTTCCTTCGAAGTTCATCCATGTTTTGTCCTTCTTTATTATTATTTTCATATGTATCTATTTTCCAACTCTTCTTATCAGCTGCATCATTTTTCCAAGGATTTCTTTCAAATCTGGAGTTAGGCTTGGGAGGAAATCTTGTTCTAGGGAGGCCATTTTGAAGGTCTCTAGTCAAGCGCATTGCATCATTTAAGTTAGTAGGACTGTGTGATTTGACCTAAAATTTTAAGGGCTTGTACAAACATTCAGTAAATATAAATACTTACCTTTCCATAGATAAATCATCCACCTTAATTTATAATATTTGGAATTCCAACATATACTCAATAGGAGTCCTTACCTGCTTCCATTGTGCTAGTTCTTTGAAAGACAATTCTGGATATTTTTTCTCAAACCTTTCTAATACCCCATCAAAAAATTCCCCATATGTTTTGAACTGATCATGACCCAATATTTTCAGGCCATGGAACCACCATTCATTTAAATCTCCCCCCAAGTGCAAAATAGCCATTTTTAAGGTATCTTTTTCCACCATTGGATTCAGTTGGAAATACACATCCAATTTCTGCACCTAAGTGTTAGCAGATCTTTGAGATGAACCATCAAAACTAGGTAGTGGAACTTTACCTATGGAACAATTCAATTATATATTTTGGTATAGATACGTATTTCCCTCCTTCTTTTTGAATTTGTTTTCCATAGTGAAGTGTTGTTCAAATGTTATACTCCTACTACACTCTTCATCCAATTTAGCCCAATCTTTTCTTATTGTATCAATTTGAAATTGAATGTTAGTATCTTCTTTGGGAGTAAGAAATTTAGGTGCAGTAGGCCTTGGTGTTCTCTGTAATTCATGGGGTCTATTATGAGGTCTTGTTTGTGAGAAAATGTGCTCACCCATTGTCTTCTTTTCTGTTGATTTTGAACTACTAATATCTCCCATTATCCCTTTGCTTCCCATTTGATTGGCCATCAATTCGAATCCTTTTGTTATCTGTTGGGACATGAATACTATATTTTGGTCCATTTCTTCAAAAAAAAGGTATTATAAGTTGGAGATACTCCATTTTCTCCTTAGTGTGGTCTTCTCCCTCGTGATCCATAGTTTTAGTCCAAGGTGCCCTTTTTTCCCCAATTCATCTTCTATAAGCCGAGCACCTTCCAATTCAGATTCTAAGGAATATTTTTTATTAATTTGAATCCTATTTAACAGCATTAGGTTCCAATACAATGATTTGATACTACTTTTAATGTCCCTTTTTTAAATTTTTACTAAAATGCCCAATTTTCCAATTTTTCACAATTTTTGCTCTTGACTAGTCTTAGTGTCTTGGTCTCCAAATTGGCCCAATTTATCCAAAATATTAAGAGAATATGTATGAATGATATAATAAATTAATTATTATTTTCATGGATGTATTATGGACCTCCAATAACTTCTACAAGTTTGTACTAAATTCTGAACAAGATAGATGATTTTATTAGAAATTTTGGGGCTCAAATCTCCCCCAGGTAATTGTCGTAATGGCTTCCCAAATGGACAAAAACCCACTATAATTATCAAATTGAGGCAGGGAATTTGTTGCGTACATCATCAGGGACTCATATTCTGAACCAATCTAACTCCCATGGTTATTATCACTTCCTTCAATTAGATATATGAAAACTAGTTTTAAACACTTGGGGAATTGAGATGCAATTTAATCCAATGGTTATGGAATTCGACCCAATGGACAAGAAATCTTAGTTAATAATATGAAACATCAAATATTATTGAGTTAAATTCCATTCATGCATGAATATTCAATATTTTACACATCCATTCAAATCTACCAATATTATAAGAGTTTGCAACAAAGAAGTGGGAAATGGAACTATTTCTTTATTACTGATCAATAATACATAAAATATCTTGGCCTTTAGACCTGATAAATTTATGATTAGAGAGATCATAGTATTTAAATCAGAATACAAAATTATATATCAAGAGGATCTCCCTCAAAAATATAAATGGATCACCAAGTGCGCCTCACTCCACTGGGCTGAAATATGGTGAAAGAATGTGAGATCGGAGGGGGAATGAGCTGAATCCTAAAGTGTCCACGAGATTCTGTAGCTATACCTATATATTATAGCTCCATTTAATCTCCTTGAAATACCTAATTGGCCTCTCCAATCAGAAATTAGGATGGGAATCTTTCACCCTCGAACTTGGCTCAAGCATGAACTAGTCACTCACTAGCTCTCTCTCTCTTCACAACAACAAATTCTAGAACTGATCAAAAATATCCTTCTCATGTCTGATACCTTTATTTTATAGACATTAATGGTATCCTCATATTCCAAATACATCAATAAGCCAAATCCAAGTCTAATTGGTGTGGCTTCTCATGCTATGCCATGTGGCCTCTCTCTTCACCTTCCATCTTCTCCCAAATTGAGTAGGAACCCATTGGGCTTATCCAAATCACATGAGAGCTCTATTGTATGCTCTATTTCAACATGGTATGTCAGATATGTTCTATTTCATCCTTCATATCTGAATTTTGTCGTAAATTTCATAGAATCTCCATCGTTAGTGTCATAGATGTCATAAGTGTAAGTTACTCCCCATTTGGTGTCATAGATGTCCATGAAAATCTGCATTCCGCTCTTCCTTGGTCATGTGAGTTGAAATTCATCCCAAATTAGACCTATGAAGTATATGGATAGGTATGTTGACCTTATAATACATCCAAAACATTAGGCTTTCCATAGATTTTAGATTGCAAGAGGTGAATTCCATTTAACATAGGAATTTTAGCTTGAGTGGGCCCCATAATCTCCATATGTCTCCATTTTTCCTAGCCATTTCATTTCTCACTTTAATTCATTTAATTGACCTTATTAAATAAATATTTTATTCCTTATAATGTCTAAACATCATTTATTAGCTTGATTATTAACTTCCCAATGTTTCCACCCAAGCTAGGGAACTAGTAGGATTGATGGAATTTTCCCACTATGCAATTATTTTAAAATGGGGACATTACATCTTCCCTAACCATTGCACCCTAACCCTTATGATGTTACCAATTTGTTTTTATAAATAAAGTGATTTGGGGGACTATGCTGTTAAACACCATAGTCCTTATCCCAATACTTGGCATCAATATTGTTAGTTTTCGATCAATGGTATACATCATGGTCCTTGTGCAAGGTAAATTTTATGTGCTTGATTTATATCTTAAATATATGGGGAACTATGGTATTCATAAAATAGTCAAGGTTGATTATTGGCTTACAACCTTCAATATGTATACATATTATAGGGTTTTCCATGAGATATAATGGGAGGTACAAGGTTATGATTTCATTGACTTTTGTAGTAAAGGATGGTCTTGGTTGCGAGTTGACAACACAACCAACCCTTTAAAGGCATGCCTGAGATTTAATCTCTTCCCTCCACTTGTATTACATGGTGGAAAGGGTTTTTGATAGGTTTTTAATGTGGTTATTTTCCTTTATAAACATTTCATTTCGATGGTGTTTGGTTTGCAACACCTTTGGAAGGAAGCTCTTCCTTCCATAGTTGCATTGAGTAGTTTCACCCGTTAAAATTTTACCCAGTTTATAAAATTGCATCTGTTTTTTGCTTCGGAGGTGTGTTGGAGGTTTTCTCGGTGTTGATGGATGCAAAAAAAACTCATCCTTTTTGGTTTACAGTGGATCGAATCTGAGCTAGCATTTCCATGGCTTTTCAACTTCCTTTAACCTGGTAAATTTGGATTAGCTCTGTAATTGTTTTATTAAATTATTTTTAGCAATATAGAACCAACAAATGACTAGATAGGTTTTTTTCATTTTATTCTGCAAGAATAGGAGGGATAAGGGCGTTTAGGAGGAGCTAGCCCTTGGCTCTCTCTTCATTCGAACAAGGTAAAAAAAAATTAACTTCAGTCATTTGTATTTACAGTTTTTAAATAGAGTTAAATGAAGGTTCTAACTGCAATGTTGGTTATTGCAAGTTTTGGGGAGTTTGCGAGGGTAGCGATAGGGTCACCTCCTCCCAGGCCCGCTTCTTTACACATTAAGGTGAGTAAAACAACCCTTTACTAAGTTCACATTAAAAAATCATTTGTTGCTTATCAAACATTTGACTTTTCCTTGTTGCTCAGTTTTTCATGTGGCTCTTAGCAGGAATGCTAAATGTATGCAACAATGGCTCATCTATCCATGAGGTAGATGGGTTCGTTCATGTAGAACCAAGATTTGTCCACAATGAAAGATAAGTTCAGACTATAAATTTATTTAACCCTTATGGGTTTTTATCCTAGTGGAGGAGGGATTCACATGCTCTTTGTTCCATTGTTGTTTTTAAATCTCTTTATGTGTATATTGTTTATGGATTAAAAAGAGTTGTGTGTGCCATCTTCTATGGGCTTACCACCACTTCTGTTCAGCGTTGTTTGTAAAACATGTTTATAATATATTAATATTTTTGGGAACAATGGATGAGATCTTCAATGGACTTAAAGACGTCCCGGTTTCAAATATTATATGTTTAAATTATATAATATGACTCCCTAGGTTCTATACTAGTTTATTAGTTTGATTTTTGGTTGTTAATGATAATTACGGTCATGAATTTTGGATTCCATTTTACAATGGTCTAACTACCACCAATTTGATATTTAAATGGTTTCATTGTTTATGAAATATTTTTAAACTCGATTTGAAATATGTAGAGTTGATTTGCTTTTAAAAAAATAATTTACCTTCAGGTTTATATACCCGTAAGAAGAGGTTGTGCAATCATGAGCTAGATTCGGGAGCTATCTTTATGGTTATAGCATATCTAAAAGATTTAGTTATAACAACTTGACTTCGGACGTGGACTGTTAGTTAATTGACTTGGTAATAATTATTCCTTCGTTCTCAGTAAATCTTTATCTACCATTGGGTTTTTGAGATGTGATAACGTTTATACGATTTTAAATTTGGATTTAAAAAGCCTCTTATCTCTTATTCTTTCCATTAGGAAAATCCTGAATAGATAGTTTATAGATATTTCGATTTATAGGTTATGTGAATGAATACTTTGTTGTGTTATTTGTTTTGGTTTGTTTTAGCATTTTCTCTATGATATTTTTATAATAAATATCAAAATTTCCTTCCGTAAGACATAAAGTAAATTAACTAGCTTTTAAATGGAAAAAGGTATGAATCTAGAACATTTAACCTGATCTAAGATAATCCTTCGTTTCAATTTACTAGTTGTATTAACATTACTACATTATATGGATTATGTGATTCAGGTATGGATGCCCAAACATAGATTCATTAATAATTGTTAAGTTCATGAATCTATGAATACTAAATAAAACCAGTTTACTTTGCATGCACACATTAAATAAGAAATATATTAAAAAAGATGCATAGTAGGAAGGATATTTAAAACAGATGCATAACAGTAGTAGTGTAAAAATAAATGAATATAATTCATAGATAACTTGAGATTTTACTTTAAACTAATTGAAACAAATAAGAAGTAGAATAGGTAACCTAACACCATTATTGGGATGTAACACACCTCAAAATCATAACAAAAAATGAAAGAAAATTTAGATGCATTTTTTTAGTGCCAATTACTAACATGTTTCTTATGTTTTTTGTGCAAGTGAATAATATTTATCCACATGTTATGTCAAGTTTAAAAAGGTGGCATCGATGGATAGATCCTTCCGAACATACATCCATGTCCCTCTAGGTTCCATTTACAGTTCCTTTTTTTTATTATATTAGTTTTACTAGGGCCTGTTAGCCCTAACGATTGGGAATACTATGTCCTAGTTTTGTCTCCCAATATTGTTGTAATGAGGCTTTGTTTACAAAAATACTATGTGCTTCAAAAGCGTAAAGACTTGAGTCCTAAGCGCAAGGTATAGAGGCCTTGGTTTTGACCGTAAAACATGCAAGTTTAGAGGCCAAGGCCTTACCATTACCTAAGTACATGGTAGAAAATATTTAAGGTTTCCATAATGATAAAAATCTTGAACTTAACCAAGGTTTACAAAGTTTGAAAGACATGTGTGATGCAATGTTTGGATAAAGGTGATGGTGTTCCTTTGCATAGGTTTGAAAAGTGCACCTGCCA